>VZTJ01001732.1:753534-881784 GCA_013397795.1 Orthonyx spaldingii | reverse complement strand
CTCCCTCCCTCCCTTCCTGCCTCCCTGCCTCCCCTCCCTGCCTCCCTGCCTCCTCTCCCTGCCTGCCTGCCTCCCTCCCTCCCTTCCTCCCTCCCTTCCTCCTTTCCTTCCTTCTCTCTCTCTCGTTCTCTCTCTCGTTCTCTCTCTCATTCTCTCATTCTTTCTTTTTTTCTTTCTTGATGATGGGAATGTCACAGAACAGGCAGACTCTGAAATTTACTGAGACAAAGGTACCTAGAGTTTCAGAGAGCCTGAATACCTGCTTCCATTGGGCAACTAAGCCATGTGTTCATTGCCTCTCCTGATGTTGGCTGCCAAATACAGCAGCCAAGAAAGGCAGAAGACTTTCCCCTCCTTCCTCCTACTAAGAAGCTTCAGCATCTGAGGTAAGAGTATCTAATGAAGATGGAAACAAGATTCACAACACTTTTCTTGCTCATATGTATTTCCTCTGACTGCCATATTGGGCACTTACCATTGTGTCTCTTTCAAAACATCCTCCTATTAAATGCACACGTACCAAGCTGTTTTCTTGAATCACTAAGAATTTAGACATTTTTGCTCAGAACTCTAACTCCATTAGTCCATTAAGCCATTTGCATGCTACAAATACAACTGAAAAAGTAATAGCTCAGTGACATGATATGGACCAGGAAAATTATATGACAGCTGAACTGGGCAAGTCCGCTGAAAACAAGTGAAATTTCCTCAGAGTGACATTTGTATGAGGGCTAAAGATAAGGGAATTAGGTGAAGTCATGGATTCCCAAGTCTCATACCTGAGAAGGTGATGAGGAAACACATACCATGAGTTAAAGTGAGTGCCAGGCCTCAGCACAGGTACCTGAGGTTTTTCTCTATCAGCAAGGTAAGACACAACCCTGTAAGAGTCTGAGTGCCAGACCAATGCAGCTGTTCTCTTATTCAGCATCACAACCCTTCTCAGTCCTTTCCAGTGAGTCCTGATGTCACCAAGATTGGTGCAGCCTCTGTGGGGACTCTGTGTTCCTGCTGACAGTGTTGTCAGAGAGTTGGATGCTACAAGAGTACAGGTGATCCTCCCCACTGACCAGTGGGGTGTGATGAGTAAGCTCTACTCCTCCAGCTGAGCCTGCTGGACTCCTGCTCAGCCACTCAGCCAGACGTGGAGCATGCATTTCCTACTGGGAAAAGCAGAGAAATTTAGCCAAGACAAGGAAATTGGAGGGCTAGGAATTTACAGGAGCAGCAGGGGAGGTGCTTGGCTGAGCTGCAGCTGAATCACAGTGACAGAACCACCTCTTCTCTGCCATGTGCAGAGGAAACAGGCAAACCAAGTTGGAAAAGAATATCCCAAAAGTACCTTTATTTCTAAAAGCTTCAGGGAGAGGCATACTATAAGCATAGACTGTGGCTAAAATTGCTCCTACCAAGTATAAACACTCTTTTTACACCTTCCATAGAAAAACTTGTGTTTCTCCCAGATAGAAATAAGAGGATAGATTCCTTCACTACTTTAATTCCCAAATACAAACTGCAGAATCAAAAGGAACAAGTGATCAGATGCACACACCTATTCTCAATTCGCACAAACACAGAATCTTTGGCTTATTTCTCTTCTAATTTACTACAGCTACATCTTAAACTGGGTAATTGGCTCATAAGTAACAAGAAAATCAGCAGTAATCATTGCCTAGATTGACACATTCTGGAAACAAAGGCATTTTCCAGGGAGAGAGCCCAGAATAATCGCACTCATTACCCAGCTCCTATTTTTCTATGGAGTCAAACAAGTGAGAGCAACCAAACTGTCCTTCACACACTGCAGGATGCCAGAAGCTGCACTTGCACAGCATTCTACTGCTCTGCCAGTGTTTACACTGCAGACTTTTTACTTGTGACTTAGCAGAACCCACAGCTATAAAACATGGTCCTCGGCAGGCATGAGAGAGCCAAGGGTAACAAATATTCAGCAGGATAGTGACATGAATAAATCCCTGCTCTTCACAGAGGCAGGATCTGTAACCTCTAAATCCTGTGCAGGGCATAGTTGAATGGAGCTCTGCTGAGAGGCCGAGCCAGTGCTTCACACTGGGAGAAGTGGAGCTTTCCCACCAAAATTCCCTGAGCCCTCATCTTTTCATTGATTCAAGGCATAGAGATGAGCTGAGAATACCAAAACTATTTCAAGAATTTGTTTTCCCACAATCTAATTAATCCTACTGAGAACCACAAGGCTTAATACACTGTTACCAAGACATCGTAATCCCCTCCAGGCTGACCACCCCTGTTCTGCTAACTTGTTTGTTTTGTGGGGTTTTTAAAAAGCAATTTCTAAAATTAGAGGGAGGAAGGGAGATTTTTAAAGATAATATACAAATATTGTCACAGCAGTGGAGCAATTAGAGCTACTTCCATACCCAGGTCCCCCGGGGCACCTGATTTAAGTCTTGGTGCAAAACTTTGCCTAAAACTGACTTTGCTCCCTAAATCAAGCATCTTAGAAAATGACTGAGTTCATAATCATTAACTTCCCATGTGGATGCAGCTGCAGTCTTACAGACATTCTTACAAATCCTTCATACTGCACATGCCAACTGAGAGTTGCATGGTTTACTTTGTTTAGGTGTTTAAAAAAAAGAATGGATGTGGCACTCAGTGCCATGGTTTAGCTGAGAAGGTGGTGTTGGGTCATAGGTTGGACTCGATGATCTTTAAGGTCTTTTCCAACCTAGCTGATTCTGTGATTCTGTAGGTCTCAGAAAAAGTATAGAGTTCAACTGGCATTAAATCAAGGCAGGGTGTGGATCAATCCTATGGGTGGCAGCATCTAGCTTCAGTTTAAGGCAGCCATTTTCTCCCCAAACCGGATTGATTTGTAAGCAGTTGCATTGGCAACAATAACAAAGAATAGAATCTATTTTTGGATATGGAAGCTACGGAATGAATTCTGTTTTTCTCGTAGATACTAAAAAACCCCTTGTTGTTTCAATGGGTCTTGGCTTTTCCATTTTACAAACTGATTTTCAAAATATTTTTGCATTAAATGTAACATTCATTGAATATAATAAAAATTACCAAGAAAACCCAATAGCAAATATCCACATGGATCTCTTTCTGAAAAAAATCCAAAACCAATCCAATCAAAAAAATAAGCAAAACCAATCAAAAAAACAAAGCAAAAAGCCAAACATAGAAAACATAAGGGGGATTTATGTGGTCAGATAAACAGCAGAAGACTACTGAATTTGTTAAATATCATTCTAATACCCGGGGAGGGGAAGCATTTCAGCAGAGAAAAAAGCAAAACATATGTTAAAGCTGATATAGTCTCACTTTCCCAAAACAACACAGATCAGTTTCTATGTCACTGCTAGAAAGCAAAGGGAATGGGCTGAAGCTCACACTCGAACAAACCCTGCCATCTCTGTCCCTGCCTCTGCAGAGCTAGTGCCAGCACAGTGGAGACCTTGGGATGAGCTGTTTTTAGAAAACTTGGCAGAGCAAGGCCTGAGTCTGCATCTGTTCCCAGAATCGCAGGGTCCGGAGCAGGAGTTGAGAAGCAGCACAACAAGGCAGCAATGGAATTAGCAAGATAATGCAAATAAAAGAGAGACTGGAGGCTGCAAAAATTAATGGTGTGAGGTTAAACATTTTGTTAAACTACTTAGCTCCTCATAACAAGTGAATATCAAAATTCCTCGGTGTTTTGCTACAATCTAAATTGTGGTACTGATACCATTTATATATTTATTTTTGCAATGCAAGCCCAAGTACATCAGCGTGCTTGTCACCAGAGCTCTGGCATCTCTTTATTTAGGAAGTGCTTGGGATTTCAGCCTGGATTTCCGAGGGATTCGATAGTGGGATAGGCATGATCTCAGCTATGGATATGGAAGAAGAGGTGACTCTGGGCCCATTTGTTCCTTGGAGTTTCTGCAGACGCTTTCGGAAAACTCCACACATAGTGTGCATCAATGAAACTGTAGACTGAGCTGTTTCTGAACAGCTGGACCCTGAGGATGCCATGCAGCAGGAGTCAGGATTGCTCGGCTACACACAGATGACTGAACAGCTTGCAGATACAACAAGCAAGCTGGAAGAAGATTAAGTTTGGTTCAAAAAAGAGAAAGAAGAAAAGAAATGCCTCTTTCTTCTCTAACCACTCCTTCTCACTGTCGTTAACAAAGATTTTTGTAGAAGCTGTGTTCAGCTTCCATAATCAATCAGCTATAAATGGATAGATACTGTTGACTAGAGGAAGTATCTGTGCTTATGCACAAAGCAGAGCTTCACACTTCTTTTGTGAGAGAACAGATGCACACCATCAATCTCTAAGCAGAAAACCAAGTCCTGTAACTGAGTGCTAAAAAATGTGGCAGCTCATCGAAGACTTTAGATACAACATCTATACACACAGAGCTGAGCAAGAGAAAAGAACGCCAGAAAAGATGCACAACCTGACAGCCTTGCTTTTGTCATGTAGTGAAGGTGACACCTTCTTTGAAGTGTGTTTGCCAAGGCCACAGAGCTCTCCAAAGTGCTTCTCCAGCATAATTGATGCTCAGGACTCACAGGTAAAATAAGAGGTAGGTGTTTTTTGTTTTGGTTGGTTGGGGTTTTTTTTTATTATGACGAAGTACGAACCTTAAAATTCATTTAAACAGATTGTATTTAACAGCTGGTCATAGATAGTTTATGTAGGGCTAAGACAATACAGCAGCAGTTTCTGAGATCCAGTCCTGGATCTCAGCCTGAGAACTGTAAACCAAATTCTCTTCATAAGCAACACTGGAAACAGTATCACATTATTAGAGTAACACCCAGATTGGTATACACAGAAAAATGCAGAACAATTCACAGCTCAGCCCCCTGTGGATGGTCCTAGAGGAAGAAATACTTCAGTGAAATATAAATCCTATGAAAATAAAACCAGGAATGAAAGTTGTGTGAGTTAGAGTGAATAAAACCCCACAAAATCTATCACTGCTGTAAAATTCTGTCAACACAGAGAAATGCTTAAGAGGAATATTTTTAACATCTGATCTTTCTGTTTCATAGAAATCTCTTGTCTAATGGATGGCATATATCAGATAACAAGCAATAACTGCAGGTAGAGTGAAGTCCAAGACAAATATTGAAACCAGTTAACACAAAACATCACATAATAATCCACAGAAAATTTTGCTACTAGATTTGTTCCCATAAAATGGAACAAGTTTTCCCAAGTAGGAATCAATATGAGATCACACATGTATTCAAAAGTTTCCAAAATGGAATCCAATATGACATGAAGAGTTTCTTCAAATATATCAATAACAACAGGAAGAACTTTACTGTGCTAAAGAACATGTCTAGGAATCCATTTTGCTCACAATTTGATCATTTTGGAATTAAGCCCAGTGACCTGCAAATAGGCATAAACATTAGGGTGGATATGAAAAATTAAATATCAGGTTTGGGATTTATTTACAAATCATCTCAGTGAAGGGTGAGAATGTATAGCAGCTTCAAAAAAAAAAAAAAAAAGGCAGCTGTGTAAATGAAAACAGTCTCAAGCATGGCATTTTCAGACAGGAAAACAGAGAAGCTAATATGTCATCAGGGAGATACTGAGATTATCTACAATACACAGGATAGCCTGCATGGAGAGGCAAGAGCTGTTGAAAGCCTCTTCTTTCCTAAAAATAGAACAAGAGCAATTTGAGGGAGAAAAGGTATCATGTGTGTAATTTATTCATATAATAGTCCAAATGCTGTTATATAGGTACAGTAAATATCCTAACATGAAAGTAATAAACATAATATTTGTTTAAAAGTGGATCTGAGATAGTTTCTGCATAAAATTTTCAGGAAAGAGTCTTGAACTGAAAAATAAAACAGACAGGTAAGGTCTATAAGTTCCTATTCTGATTTTACAATAGATTTCCTGTGCAATATTAGTAAATAATACTTTTGAACCTGTGAACTCTTGTTTCCCTACATTTAAATTAGGTGTGAAGATTGATAACAGATTTTAACATTTGGGAATTCCACACAACCCAAGCCATACATTATCCGCATGTTCTCCTATTTTTTTTTTTAAACACATATTTTAGTTGTCATTGGCTGAATACAGAAATTATCTTAACTGTAATGCTATTCAAAATAATTTCAGATCAATGGTGTATGCTCCAGAGAACCTAACACTGAGACTTTCTTATCAGAGATACTTGTGGCAAGCTGCGTGTGCTCAAAAGAACCTGGCAAACTCCCTTTGTTAGACATAAGAATTCACTTTAAATCCAAAATCCACAGGGAAACTGTGCAAGGCCTGTTTGTAGCTATGAGTATATGCTGTTTCAGAGCTGGGGTTGAGGGCTTTGGCTGTGGTTTGTTTCATGCAGAAGTGCTGTGGGAGAGCCACAGCACTGTTTGAGTCACCTCCTGCAGTTTGTGAATAGCAAGTCCCACATCTAATAACTGCTCCTTCTCCTCCCTGTGTCAGGGAATCACACTTGGCATTTAGGGCCAAGTTTAATGCTGGGACACACTGTGGGGGAAAAGGTATTGCATTCCTACCACTTCCCATTTGTGCGCAGTGTTTGCCCATTAGAACGAAACGTAATAGTTTTATTGCCCCCATACAGTCTCTGAAAGACCATAAACTTATAATAGACTTACAAAAAGAGACTGTAACTGTCTTACTAGTCTGCTTTTTAGTAGGGTAGGGCTGTTTTATCTGTTTCCCTCACATTTATAATACTGTAAATTTGGGCAGACACAGAGGGTTGTTACCTCCAGGTTAAACTTTGACACCAAATTCTCTGCTTACTCCCTGAGCTGGCTTCAGTGCTCTTCATTGTCTACTCCAGCACATGCTGACATTTAATGACATTGCAACAGCTCACTTCAAAATTCCTGTCACATTAAATACTTTCAGTTACCTGTCCTCTTGTGCTTCTGAATGAAATGGACACTGCACAACAGATGCCTGGCTGCTTCTGATGAAGCCATTAACTGGGGAGGAGGAGAAATCTAACCAGACAGCAGAAGTTACATAATTCCCCCCTCCCCAGTACTATAGTGGCTGAAAATGTCATCTTGTTTAATACCTCTGTATCCTAATTTCTATGTTATCCCTACTGTATAGGATTACTGATAGCGGGAGGAATCCTATCTCATGTTACAATATGGGAGAACTTAATAAAACCCCAAAACATCCCACTACCAAACCTTTAGCTACATGAAGAAAGACTTCAGTCTGTGTAAAAGTGTTTATCAAGCGTTAACAACAAACGAGTGCAGTGAACACGGGCAGATGTTCAACACACTGCAGGCTTCTAAATCCCAGTGGGGAAACCAGGACAAATAATGGGAAGTTAAGCACTATGCAAGTGACCAAGCACAACTCTGTCACTAATTTTCCCATTGCTCTCTTGTCAGGTTTCCTGACTGCACATTTGCAGGGCAGTCTGTGAAAAAGCAGGGTTGCTTCACAGAGCCTCATCATGCTGCAAATGTAACATTAACGAGCCACATAGCTATTTTTAGGCTTTGAAATGTCTTTCAAATACTACTTCTTTGTTCAGTTGGACCCTATTATAACTTCTGTGGTTTTGTTCAATATAGGCAAATTCACAGAGTCAGATTATCAAGTGAAAGAGCAAAAGTATCTACCTCTCAAACAGCTAATTTGTTGGATGTTTTTAGATGCCTGATAACTCCCACTCCTGCTATGAATCTGGCAAGATCTAATAAAAACACAAGACAAGTCATTTCCCCATTGCCCATGGCATGCCTAATGCATGGCATTAGCAAATGTTTCCTGAATTGGATCCTAACTCTTCTGCAACTGTAACAGGGCAGATATCTCAGTGGAGTACCTGCTGGAGAACACTCTTCTGAACAAGAACAGAAAACCACCAACCTCCCACAAATATTTTTTTGGAAAGTTTTCTCCAGAAAATAATTAGTAAATGATTCATAGCTAACCACTGAAGGTGTGTCAGCATGAAGAGATGGGTATTTTTAATTTAATAAACTGTTCATTGAAAAAAGAAAGTCTTCCAGTATAACCTTCCCTCTGAAAATGAGACTGGCAAAACCAAGCCCTAAAAAGCACTCCTAAATAACACCCTCTGCAAAAATCCCATGTGCTGGAAATTTGATGGGGGTTTGGGCATTCCATTTCCTTTTGAAGTTTACTGCACTTTCAAGAACACAGACTGAATTGGAGCATATCACTGAACAGCAGTGATTTAATTTTACAAGGTCTTCATTTCCTATGGTGGCTAAGTAAGATTTCTAAACCTGTTGAAATATCTCTGTTTTCATATATTTCACACAGAGTATTACAGAGCACCTCTCTGAATTTATACCTATACCCATTATACCATTCCTCTTATACCATGTCACTGAAGTGCTGACAGAGTGCACTTATCCCTGTTAACACCAGCTTCACCAAAGTATACAGAGAGGTGTCTAGAGCATGACAGGATTATAAGAAAAAATCCATTTCTGTTTGCACACAGTGTACACGATACTGTACATTGAAACGTAGCCCAGGAAAACACATGAGCCCCTGCTTCATTTTATGTAAGAATTTATGTCCTGCTAAGATTTTTCTGAATCCTGAATTCGAGATTTATTTTTTTTTAGAATCCAAACTATTGTTTTGCTTAATTCTCCTCATATATCCTTGAACACAAGCATAAAAAGTGATGTTTGGTGTCTTCCACAGGGCAAGGTTTGGAAAGAAAGATAGTATCTTTTGCCAGATTGAGTTCTATAGCTAAAACGAATAGGTGAGCTACTGGGTTCAAAATCCTTTATAGAAGAAAGAAGAAAAAGGCTTCATATGCTTGAAGTGTTTTTGTTCTTCCCATCTATTATCAGTTAATCCAATAAAGAGAGATATCCTGTCCCTACAGATCTCATTTCACATCAATCCCTAGACCACCACAGTCCCAGCATTGTTTCTTTATAGCACACTCATTATCGCGCTGCTGTAAAGCAGCAGGAATCCGTGAATCCTATTTGTGTTTAGCATTCTGAAGGAAGGAGTGCTGTCTCACTTACCGCCTCCACCTCTGCTGGGTCGTACCAGACATTAATGTATGGATGCTGTAAGGCTTCATCTACTGATATCCTCTTGGCTGGATCAATGACCAGCATCTTTGATAAGAGGTCCCTGGCTTGGCTGGCTGGAACAAGGAAAGCAGAGAAACACAGTGTTAGTAAAAAACAACCACTGCCTCCAGAGGAGGGTTAATAGGGCTAGGAAAATAGCAGTGGCATAAAATCCCTTTTAGAGATTGTTTGTATATGTACTCCTCCTCCCTTGCCTTCGCATAGCAAGAGCTCTTCAGTAGTCATTTTAGGTCAGATTCATTACAATGGTGCCAAAATCAGGGCTGATACCATAAGCCCCCTAATAAGCTTCAGTGAGATTTTATATGTGTACAGATTCCATGCAGAGGGCTGAATAATATACCTAACAAAAATGTGCTTGATGTATCTCTGATTATTACCAAGATCACAGCACTAAAGTTCACATAATGAAGTCTAAAATCAAGGCATTACTAAATCAAAGCCTGAAACTTACAGGCACTTAGACTGGCTCAGAAAAACCTCCACACTTCTCTGGATGTTTTAGTTTTTCACCTAACCTGCTGTGAGGCATTAAACATTTTAATGAGGCGTAGATGCTAGGCTAATCTTAAGGCATCCCCTTAGCAATAATTTCAAATTTGTAGCCTTGGCACCATAGTGGTATGGAAGTATTTGGGAACTGCTTGAGTGTTCGTTGTCCTGCATAATGAAGTTTAAATCAGTGGGGCACACTATCCTTCACTACATATATATATGTATACATATATATACACACACATTGAATTTAAATTACAGCATTGATTTATTTTACCTGATAATATATCCCATTGAGCCTATCAGGCCACAAACTCAGCTTTATACTACCCAAATGGATTTTTACTGCTTGGAGTTTGTAAGAAATATAATATATAATGCCACATGAAAAAATTATAACAGAACATATTTCTATTATTATTATCCATGTAGTGTTCTAAGCTCTCGGATGCTCAAAATTATTTGCTGTGTAAGTGAAAAAGACAATGAAAGGAAAAAAATTGCAAAGAGCAGTTAAGTGCAAAATTATTATTAGGTATCTCATCATAGATGGGTGAGTATCTAATTAAACCATTAACATTACATTATGGTGAAATATTTAGGCATGGCATGGGATGATACAATGCTGCACAAGTAGGGGTTTTTCAATGCACCATTTCTTGCTCCATGACTGTATCTTAAAAACTAGCATTCAGGATGCTCAAATGTATGTGCTTTCTGTATCCAGAAGATAACAGCTCTGTTTGACAGTCATTTCTATTCATTAGCTGCAAATCCAGGAAAATTCCATTATTCAATTGTGTTGTAGTAGGAGTATAAAATTCTGTGTATCCAAAAGCATCTGCTCAGACCTTTCCCTTTACTCCCAGAGCCAAGACAGCAGCTTGGCTATGAAACAGTTGTTAATTGGAAGAAAATTCTGGGTCGTGTAATGACATGCAAACTGCTAGCAATTGAAAACCATTAGATGCCACCATGGTGAGTGGCTCCAAGGACTGGAGTGGTGCAGAGCCAATACACAGCACAAGTCTGCAGGGGCTCCAGAGCTGTGTACCAAGCACACAGTAATCACTCTTTCCCACTAAAGGTCACTGCCCTGTTCAAGTAAAAAAAGACTTCAATATATGATTACAATCATGGCAACTTTTCTTCTACAAGGGGATATCTAGCTACACTGTAATTAGTTAGTTTTCTACTTCACATATCTTAAGTGACCCACAGCGTTTTCTCAAAACAAGAAATCCACCTCAGTGGATATTAAACCTCAGCTACTTCATTTTGGCTGATGTTGGTAATATCTTTGTATTTTCTAGTAAAGGTAGAGCTATGAGGCAGGCATGTGGCTGAACTGGTATTTTTCACCTAAAACAAAACAGTGTAAGTGCTGAGATCTCCCAATGGATGTTCCATTGTTCCTTTGTGTTACAACTCCAAGAATAAGAGTAAAGGAACACCTCAAATCCTCAGGGCACAGGATCATCACATGGAACACCATGGGAATATGCTCAGTGCTTCAGTGATTATGTTCCCTTGGCTGCCCAAGCACCAGGATCTCCAAAAATCATTTCCAAAGCCTGCCTCTCAGCTGAACAAAACCCATGCAGTCAACGGTCTGCAACTAACTGCATTAAATGGAGTGTAACTAGAGAGAAGAAAAATTGGAAAAGCCCTTCATTGCACTGCAGCTGTTGCACATGAACCATGTCAGACATACCTTTGAGTTTGTTGTGTTCCGAGTCCGCTGGGAAGAGAGAGTCTGGAAAAAGTTTGGGGAAAGTGAGGCCAGCATACTTGGGTCTGTTCTCAACGTAGTTCCGTACTGTTGGCTGCAGCTTCTTCATGAATTCTGGACACGGTGTTCCCAGCTGCTCAATAACTTTATTCCACTGATCAATATCTGAACACCAGTAGTTAAGGGAAACAAAATGCAAACCCCCATGTAGCCTCCTGACATTTCTGCTTGTGTTCTCTGAGAATCCTCAGAGGTATTTTACTCCCTTCTTAACATCTTTCCAGTCACCGTCTTTCCTTCTTACTATTCCTCCAGCCTGCAAAGGGAAAAACTCTCTCAGACAACTGTGTTTACTTGAGGACATTGTGCAGTCCTAAAACCATGACCACCACAGGATAACACATGGATTCCTCTCTTTGGGTCAACACTTGTTACCTTTTTTTTTTTAATCCTGAAATCCAGTGACTTGCACTCCCTTTTTTTCCATGCAGATAATTGCCAGTATGTCAGCTTGGAAGAACAACATGTGCACCTGCTTCTCTATTCAGTCTGTGGAGAGGGAGACCCAGCTGGCTTAAAGAAGTTCTGCACAGGACAAAAATCTTCTCCCACTCATCTGCTTTGCACTTTAATCTCTCCAATAACCTCATTGATGCTAATTTTTCCAATACCAGCAACCCCTCAAAGGCAATTCGATCTTATAAGAACGCACTGGGACTCATTTTCTGTGGACAAATGATGCACAGGTGTTGACAGATGTTTCTCTTTAACTGAAAATGTGACAACTACATTGCTAAACTGATACTGACTAATGAGAAACAGGCCCTAATGCTTAAAAAGAAAGTGTATTACAGGCATTTCATAGTGAGCTTTTTTTGTTGTTGTGGTGTTGATTTTTTAGTTTTTCTTGTGCTAACATTTAGGCATTTGCTAGGTGTTCTATTGCTCCTTCAGCCATGTTCAGAACAAGACTTACTGTGTTAACAAAAAAGCAAATCATCAGTAGCATCTCTACATCACACAAATTCACAGAGCTAAGAACGTGATGACTAAATGGGAAAAAAAAAAGGAGGATTACATGCAGCCATGGGTACACTGATGCTAAGAAATATGATGGAGTTTTGTTAAGAACACACTGGAAAGAAAAGGCTTTTAAAAGACAAATATTCAAAGCATTTCAGCACAGAGATTTCTTTTAAAAAAATTATTCTTTTAAGTTATTATTGTCATAAATGTCATAAGTGCGGAGGAGTTTTCCAAATATTAAGACAGATAACAAGAAAAAAAAATAAAGTCAAGCAAAAACCAGTTCTTGGTTGCAGTAGCAATTTCATATTTTAAAAAAAGTGTTTTATTTTAGGGAAATGGAAACAGTCTTTTCACATACCTTCAAAAGTAAAGACAGACTAAATTTGGATTTACCTGAACTGTCTTATTTGAACAAAAAAAAGAGCAAACAATCAATTTAAAATTGCAGGTTTACTAATCAAGTGTTTAAAGGAATGAAAATGATTTAAACATATGCTTTAAGAATTTTAAAACAGTGTTTTGAATGGTTTTATTTTCAGCTGAAAAAGGTTGCTAGAAATACCAGCAGTCTGGAAAGATTTTTCTGAATACCTTTTATTTTTCAGACTAAAGTGACTATTTATGTAGAAAAGCCCCTCCCACACACACTCTCTGTAGTTTGCATGTAGCTTGTGTTGTCCATGAAACATATATTTTTCTCAACAGAAAACCAAACTATTTCAACAACAATAAAGTTATCTAAGACTACAGCTGCTCAGAGAGTAGCCTGAATATTTCATTAAATATTTTATTAGAAAATAAAGTGGTTTGACATTTTAAACTTGTGTTCAAGTTAACACACCTCAGTGATTGCTGGCTGGACTTCAGAAGCAGGTCTCTCTGAGGAACTTGAGAATACAGCGTGTGTAAATGCTTTGCAGAGAAGAACAGAGGGTACAGAAATGAAGATGCTGTTAGTTGTGCCAAGAGAAGCTAAATGGGTGAGAGAGCCAAGCTCTAAAATCATCACTGGAAGCATTACCTGTGCATGTTGAGTGAAGTGTTTGATAAACAGGGAGGGCCTAACACAGGGCTTGCTTCAAAGAAGGTTCCCCCTGTGCAGAGTGGGTGAACCATCTCCCAGGCATTTAGTGAAGGCCAAGAAGAAAATGGTCTTTGGGATTACAGAATTATGTGGGACTTGGACACATTGAGAAGGAAGATGTAGTAAGATGCCCTAGACATGAGCAATAAGGGAAAAAGAGTACAAGAAGTTCCCACAATACAGGAACCACTTTGTGGTGCGAACCACTGTCAGTGGTGATGGAGAGGGGAGAAGGAGAATCCACAGACAACAGGCCAGTGCCAACTGCACACATTTCTTCTAAGCTGACAGAAAGGCTCTGACCAAGAAACAACACACAGGCAAACCACTACCCACGACTGGGACATTTTGAGATGGAGTCATCAGTGCAAAACAAGAGCCAAGGGCAAGGGAACTGGCATAGCCACCATGTTCTGCTCCTTGTCTAGACTTGATTTGCACTGGACCTTTTGCAGCTCTGTCTCTCACCAAGGGCCAGAAGGTCAGGCTTTATGTCACAGCAACTTCAGGGACTAGTTTTGAGTAACTGAATGATCTGAATGGGTAATTGTGCTCTTTAATGTGTTATTTCTGACTTACGTTGCTCATATACTGTCAAAACCCTTAAGTAAAATACATTAATTTGCTGTTTAGATACATTTACACACATACATACACACATATATATACAAATTGACATGATGGAACATTCAGGACTGTTTTTGTCCTGATAATAGCAATAACAAAACCATGCTAAGTGAAAGCAGTTGGATAATTTTTTAGTCAGATGGACACACACATTGTCTCTCTAATAATGGTTCTCCACTTTCCTAGATCTTACAAACACTGGATTATACTATGAGGTCCAATACATGAAAATGTGCAAGAATGTTATAAAGTTCTTGCAGAATGCTGGTCCAGCTCCATTTCACTGTAATGTTTTATACAGTCACCACCTGTGATGCATCTGTGATGCACCTGGCAATTGTACCTGTCACGGTACCAGATTAAAAGAAAAATCTCTGGAAAAGAAATCTGAGGTCTACTTATCAAAGCAAAGATAAGCAGCTTTCTCTAGCTGGCAGTCAGCATTAGCTTCAGCAATTCTGCAGGAAACAAATGTTGCTACAGGACAGTCCTAATGTGACTCAAAATCTACAGTAGGTTACATTAATCAATTAGAGATTGCAACTATAGATGTTATTTGCACATCAATTGAAAAAATGGTACTACAAGTTAGTGATCACATACCTCTGACAGAAGTTTTCCAGGAAAAAATGAAAGAAAAAAAGTTCCTTGAAGAAGAAAGAGAGAGGACCCTGTTTTTCCACTTGAAATTAAGCAAATGTTAGACAGACTGAAAGTTGGAAAGAACTACAACCCAAAGTTCTGGAAAGCGATAAAATGTCTGCTTAAAAGTTATCTGAATCAGTTCAGCTGTCCATTGCCCCAGTTGGGATCAAGGAAAACGTGTCAACTATCCACAATAGCATCTGTATGATTTAAGATAGAAGAAAGGATCTAAGCTGGATTTATTAGCTTGCCTCTGGCACTAACAATGTGGCATTTAATAACATTAAGATGGCCACACAGAGTTACAACAAAGATTTAAGAAAATAGATCTAAAATGTGTATCTTTTGAATGAAGATTTGTCATTGAGACCTCAAGTTGCCTCAAGCTCACCCACCACCTTTTCTCTTTTCTCTTATACTCTCCTAAGGATTGTTCTCATTTGCTTTTTAAATACTTGGTTATTTATTTGGAAAATAACCTGAAGCTGAACTGCAGATTGAGTGACATATCTTTCTAAAGCAAAGGCATAAAAATTCTTATGGCAAAATAATATTTTGAATGAAAAATAAAGTGTGGGGTTTTTTTTAAATCAGATTTCACAGTAAAGTCATCCATTTAGAGGCACAGGTTGAAAGTGTACCAGTATTTATTTTTATTGTGTGCATTGATGCAGTGTAGTTCAAAAGTGTGGATTAAGTATCGGTGTTTTGTTCATTCAGTTGGCCTGCCAACCTCAGTTAAATTAAATTCCTGCAAATTTCCAAGCAAGTATAAGGAAATGGAGCTTGGCTATAAGAGAAAATCTACTATACTTCTTTGTCTCAATCAGAAAAAAAAATAAAAGCATTTCTACAGTGTACAAAGTAGTAGCTTGTAATTAAAAAAATAATTTAGACAACAAATTATTGTCTACCTACCTAGCGTCAAAATCACAATAATTTTTCTTTTTGCTTCTCAAGTCTGTGTAAATCATACCTTTTTTTTTGAGCAAAGAATTCTATTTTGCTAAGTTCAACAGCAAGGATTTGCAGAAGGAGTTACTGTTTGCCTTAGGATGTTTTAGTCATACTGTGATACAAATAACTTAATCACTCACGTTTGTTCTCCTGAAAGAGGAGCCTTTTTCTAAAATCCTCCTTAAGCAGTGTCTATGGACTGCGATGTGGAGAACACGAGTAATTCTGCCAGAATGCCTGTTTATACCAGAGCTGTTGGAATTGTGCTGGATGGTGGTGGTGCTGTTGGGAATCGTGCTTCCCTGCCTGGGGCACTGGGCTGCACTTTCTCCACCTATCAAGCAGCATCTCTGCACCAGCTTTGCTGTACAGGAGCAGGATTTGCTTTTTCTGGGTAAATGTGCTGCTTCTGGAGATAATTAAAACCAGGACATGTCAAACCTTGCTTCTGTTAAGGTAAGCACAACGAAAACAAAACAGACACAGGATATTTTCTTTGTAATGGACAGGGGAAGACCATCTCTTTTCAATCTCAAAAACTTGAGCAAATCACCTTTCTAGTTGTTATCCCCTTAAATCTGCATATTCCACCAACAAAAACTAACTGCTCCACTGCAGGCAATTTTTTGATGCTGCTAACTTGTCAAAATTAGAATTATTACTATGAACAACTCTTCATTTCCCTCCCCAACACCAAATTGGGGCAACAACTGCAAAGTTGATAGGTCAACTTTTTAAATTTTTAATTTCTTAATTGGACCTTTCTATTTAAAAGAAATCTGCTAAAAAAGACACTAACCAGCTTCACTCTGGGAGACATCAGTGTCGCATTCATATTTTTTCCACAGTCTCACAATTTACATATTGATGTCAACACAGTTTTCAAAAAGAAACCCACACAAAAGGAATTGAAAATGCTACCATCTGACAAGACAGTAACTATAAAGCATTTTCTGTTCCAAGGTGAACACTTTGAGAAGAATGTGGCATTTGTAAAAATTAGACTGCAACAGAAAATACTGTGCAACGCTCAGAATAGTAATTGCTATTTATATGGTATAACAGAACATGTGGTGATAACAAAAATAACATGTAGCACACATACTTCAGAAGATTACCATTGATCATTCAGGAGTTAGGAGATAGCAGTGTTCATTGTGCAGATGTCATTAACATTTTGGATGCACATCTATGACACCTTAACCAAAGTTTTCAAATACTGGTTTTTTTAGCTGGCATTTCATTCAGTTGCTGAACATCTGTGCTTACACAGCAGCAAGCAAATCATAAAATCACAGAATGGTTTGGGTTGGAAGGGACCTTAAAGATCATCTTGTTCCAAGTCCCCTGCCATGGGCGGGGACAGCTTTCACCAGACCAGGTTGTTCAGAGCCCCATCCAACCTGGCCTTGAACACTTGCAGAGATGGAGCATCCACAGGTACTACCACAAAAAAATATTACAAGCATTTATAACTACCACCTAGGAGTCTGTACAGGAAGTAGGATCTGGGTGATACAGCACAATCCTAAAATGTTTCTGTTGTTACTATCAGTGGAGTTGGTGCGGGCTCACAGTTTGCTTCTGTATCTCAGGTGTATCTGCAACAACTTGGATATGAAATCAAGAATAGACTCCTCAAGCTCAAAACATAGAAATCAAGCTCCTAGAAACTGTAGGATTGCTCCTTTTCCTGAATCAGGAGAAAACAGAACGATTCTGTGTTTTCATCTGTATAATTATTCAAAAGCTCCTTTTGTCCTTTATGAATGAGTTTTTACAACAGTTAACAGTTACTCAACTTCCCAGTGTTTAAGGAAAGACAAATTTTGGCCTTGAAGTTCTGCAAGAATATTGAACAAAGCATAACATTTATATATTTATGTATCTATCAGTCTATATTAGCTGAGTCACCTCCAGCAACCCTCAGCTCAGTAATAGCCTACCAATCTTTTACATCAATTCTATCTCTGCATTTCCTCTGACTTCCAAGGAATGAAAGCTGTACACATAACTCAAAGGATGGGAAGTCAGCAAGGAGAAAAGGCTAAATAAATAGGGAAATAAAAATCTTCATGGGAAAATATAATAAATATGCAATAGAGCAGTTGTCAAAATGCATGACCCAAGTTGCGTTATTGGATAGGAGCAAGTGTTCTCATTTTCCTTGTATTTACATAGAGATGGCAGGTTTTCCAAGATAAAATTATAAGCTGTTAGCACACTGTCAAAGTTCAAACAATTTGTGTTTAGTACAAACATTTCTAACAGAGTTACACTGCTGTATTGAAAATAGTTAAATAGGCAATGGATAATCTTTCATCCATTTAATAGTGTTGGGAGAGGTTTTTTGCAGCCTGGGCACTCATTTTTTGGGTGGTTTCTCCACAAACATCACTGTTTCCATGGAATCACTGCTCAGTGAGCATGGATGCTCAAAGAAAAACCACACCAAAAAATGACTTTTCAAACAGAGTGTAATTCTCATCTCAGATTTCAAGCAGAATTAATTTATTTTGCAAATACACAAAGCTGCTTTTCCTAAGGAGTTTATGATTTCTAACTGCCAATAATACCCTGAAAATAAAAAAATATTGTTTCGCTTACTGTTGCAACAATTAAATCTGTACTTGTTTTAACAGGTAAGACCACAGTAGACTTCTGTGCAAAATTTCTGTAGTCTCTGTGGTTTTTTCCATCAGTTCAGATTTCCTGACAAAGAAAAGGTACCAAAAAATTAGTTCTTAGAAGGTTTGCCGGAACAGTTTCCAAGAACCTGTTCTCTCATGTTGTCAGAACACTCCCTGCATCTTCTGCATAAAGCAGAGAAAGCCTTATGGCAGTTATTGAGATCTTCTCTGATGCCTGCAAAAATAATTTGCCAGTAATCCTAGAAAGTACAAACCCCTCTCTTAGAAAAAGATGATGGCCAGTGCTGTAATGACTTGTGTGCAGATATAGCTGGACTTTGTAGATAATTTTGACTCAATACAGCAGCATTTGTTTATAGAACCTACACAAAGTTATTAGGCTAAATATATATATTGAAAAGTAATTTCAGAAACTGCCTAAATATTTTTGCCCTACATTTCACCAGCAATTCAGATCAATTTGATGTGAAGTTTGTAAGTAAATTAACTCTATGCCTGAAGAATCTATCAAAAGGTGAAACTACTGTTTCAGAATATGAGTCTTGAAAAACATTGTTGTGTTTTTGTTGAAATGAAATGTCCAGAAGTGTAGATTAAAAAAAACTCCTTCAAGAGTACTGATGGCTTACAGTATTTCAGTATATTTTCTTCATCTCACACTGATCCTGTTCTTCAGTTTCTAAGTGACTGTCTCAACACAAGGTCTGAGGGAGTGAGTCTTAACTCTGTGAGAAACTTTAGTGATCTTGGCTATCTTCTAAAATTTAGTTGTCCTTCCTGAGCTGAAAAAGGCCCTGTTTATCTTCTGAATGCCACAATATGGCTTTGAAGCTCTGGCCAGCATTTTTTCAGCAGCTCAGCTGAAGTATAAGCTCATCAAGTCTGTTGATGGCTGGAGGACTTCCTCTACAAACACATCTGCTGCTGCACCTGGCACTGGCTGAAGATTTCAAGAACTCTGGTAAGACTGATGCTTAGCTTCTGGGATAAATTTCACAGAATCATAGAACTGTTTAGGTTGGAAAAGACCTTTAGGATCATGGAGTTCAGCTGTTAACCCAGCACTGACAAGACACCACTGAAGTCCATTGGAGGCAGCCTCGACTGCAGCAATCATGCATTGGTGGACTTTGCCGGCCTGGGGGATTATTTAGGCAAAGAGTGAAGTCAGGACCCTGAAGTTTTGGAAAGGAAACTTCCAGTTGTTCAAGGAGTTAGTCAATAGGACCCCCTGAGAAACTGCCCTCAGGGACAAGGGAGCAGAACAGAGCTCCTCTTTAAGGACACTTTCCACAGAGCACAAGAGCCAGCACCCCCTTATACCTCAATCCCTACAACGTGCATGGCATGATTACAGTTGTAGAATAAGGTAGAACAAGGCTGCATAAGTTTGTGCAGACATTTACCAAGAGCAGCTGACATCACATCTCTCTACTGAATATGTACTTGTCTCCCTAAGCTTTCCCAGCCACCGGATTTTAAAGGCACATTCATCCTTTTCTGCCCAAAATGCCTGCAGCAGCTAAAAAAAATGCCTAGCTACTACCTTCACAGTTCACCAGAGGACTAGGGCACCTTCTTCACTCCTCCAGATCGTTTATGCAGCAATGAGAAAAGAGTCTCCCTCATAAAATCTTGAGGAGATCACATGGAACAGGAGTGAGACTCACAGGTACAGCCAGCTTGTCACATTGCTCCGGAGGCAACAGGATGCATCATGTCACCATTTTCTCCTTGCTTGAGGCACAATTACGTGCAAGCTTCATGCTAATTGGTTTTTTTTTGAAAGCAGAACTACTGCTGTCAACACTGAAATAAAGTTTCGTTTGAAATAAAGAAGAATAAAAATGAAAAAAATAAAAAGCTTTAGCACACAGTTAAGTGCATCACATGCATACACCAAGAATGGTGGAGAAATAGTAAAATTTCAAGGATGAGTAAAGACCATGGGGATTTTGGACACCGCAAATCATTCTTCACAACTGGGAGATTAAAAGAGAATAGAGGTGGGCTCCATTCTCAGCTTCACCCCAGTGATTTCAGGAGGATTCAGATGGATTACAGGAGTGGAACAGAGCTGTAGCCTAGCTAAGCACTCTACTCTGCACTTACTCAGAGGCATTTTCTGCTTTTCTGCTTCTGAATTTTGCTACTGAAATTTTTTAAGTTAGCTGAATGGACTATTTAGTTGTGTAAACAGTGACAGTATCAAATGACCTACACTCCTTAACCACTGGAAAATGGCAAATAGTAAATTTTGCAGTTAAATATATGACTGACAGTGCATTTCTCATGAATATTCAATCTTTCAGCTTCAAAACTGCTTTTCGTGGTTATTTATGCATAAAAATTGACACAAATTAGTATTAAATACTCTTCAAATCACAGTGTGGATGTGAAATGAAGCACTGCCTGTTAAGAAAAAATTGCTGATAGCAGATTCTGGTACACTTCCAGGCTTAACCCATTTTATGTCAAAGAGGAAACTTTTTTAAAGAAATGGATGTTTAATTTCTCTTGCTCCTGCACTTAAATACATCCTTAAGTATGCTGCCCTCGAGCTTTGAGGGCTTATAGTCCCTGCTGATGGAATTATCCAGCTGCCCAACTCCATCACTCATCTGAAGAAATAATCTTTTTTACAGCAATGCTAAGCATTTTCTGTTCAGGTTTAAGGCAGAGGATGCCACAAGGTCATGAATCTTAGCAGGCTGGTTGGAGCTTGCAGCTTCCTGACTGGTTTTCAGCTGCACAGATGGGCAGAGGAGCCAGAAGTGCTGAACTCCTGCTAGTAGCTGCTCAGCAGCAGGGAAGGGGTGTGGGGGATGGATTTGGAGAAGAGGTGGTTTTGAGGAGCAGCCTGAAAGAAAGCAATGGCATCGTTCTCTGTCCATGAAACAGGCACTCATAGAACAGCAGAAGGAAAGCAGAGCAGTACAGAAAACACAGTGCAAGTTTAGCAACATATTATAAATAAAAATGAAGAACATGAACTCAATTACAGGCCAATCACAAACAAATCAGCAGCTGGCAATGACAATTTCAGTGGAGTTATTGCAATAATAGACAGCACACAATGGTTTAATTATAGAGGCTTTGTGCAAGTTCTTTTTAACAAGCTTGCAGCTGTGTCAAAGAAACTAGTTTTTGAAGTGCTGTTTAAGACATATTCAATTCTTTTCAGACTTATTTGGGGATATCTTCAAATGTTAGCTTATAAAATGTAAGTCTATGAACATAAAACCAGTTCTGACTACAACACTGAGGGATGCTCACACCTACACTCAAATGTGCGACTCCACATTCACAGGAAACAGAAGCACAGCAAATCTGGAGCAAATAGGTGTTAATGATTTCCATTAACACACAGAAGAGAAAGATTTACTTTCACATAGGCAGAAGAGATGTGCTCCAGATCATATAAAAACACAAGGAAAGTGTATTGCTCATTTCCCCAGCATTTTGGACAAAATGCAAATTAGAATCTTACTAGGCAAGGCTGTGAAAATATTAATTATATAATTACCTACTGTAATTTCTTTCATGCTCTTTAGATGATACTTTTTTGGCATTTTGATCGAAATTTTGAACCCCTTTAAAGTGTAAATGAGGTCAGAAGAGTTGAAGTGAACTGGTAAGTATGTGTACACGCGCACAAGTGTACATGCACACATATTCAGAGAAAGTTACATAAAAATGAATAATGCCTGGAAACTCCTCTATCATCTAAGTATAGAATTTAAAATAGAAGGAAAATACGTACACAGGTCATGTCCATTTCTCATATTCCTGATCCTATGGACAGTAAAAACTGGAGTTAGACCAAGCGTATACTGATCTCAGTTACTGTTATACACAAGAAAGTGCTCCACAATCTGACAAGTACCATAGTGCATATCAAAGCTTTAATGAAGCATGGAACAAAGTAAGAAATATGGCTGCCTCAGCCCTGAGTGTAGAATGGTCTCTAAGGAAGACAAACGTATTCCTAGTCTGCTTGTCCACTGATTTAGTGGGCTTATCTGTAAATTAGTTCTTGTTGTCAAGAATATATTCTGCTTTCACATAATAGCTCCATGTACTTAAATAAGACAGGCCCAGGTCCACTACAATAGTTTCCCAAGAAACTTCCAGACTTCTGAGTCATTAAACTACTACCAAGTGATAATTTTAGTCTTGGGAAGAAGTACCCAAACTGAAACCATTTCCTACTTTTGTACTTTAAGACCACTTGAAGAGCAATCAAACAAAGCAAATAAGCAATTCTATGAGTCTATAACAAACAAGCATTTCTATGAATCATGTCTGAGTTAATCAGAGATGCAGAAATGCATGTGAAATGCAGAACCTCTTACATCTCGCCCTCAGGTAAGCAGTGTCTTGGGCCTACCCTGCTACCATCTCTAAAAAAATCCCCTCATTTATGAAACACACCTCTCCCACACACCACCAAATTAGTAAAGAGACATTCATAACAACAAAACTGTGGTCACTGGCTGCAGAAAGCGATTCTGATGAACCACGTAGGACGTTGTTTTCCATCTCCTCATGCTGTACTTACTGCAGTTTCCACCTAAGGCTTTAGCTGAGAGGCAGTAATGGTTTGTTGACATTTTGGTTTGCAGGGATTTTGCAGTGGGACTTAACCCAGCTCTTTAGGTACAGAACAGAGGTGTGTCAGCACTAGTCTAGTGGGAAGGGGCTGGAAGGGAAAGGGTTGGAAGTACCTACTGGGGCCAGAATGGCTGCTAGGAAGGATACGATCAGTGCCAGGAAACAACACAGCACCTTTAATCATTTCTCCCATGATGCACCCTACTGACCACATGTCAACTGAAAACAAAAATGAAATGAAGGTAAACAAGAAAACAGGAACAGAACAACAAATAAATGAGAAGACTTATCCAATCATGCTATAGCACAGCACCTGCAGACACAGACCTGCCTCTTGCTCTCGGCAGCTGTTTTTCTGCCTGAGCACACAAGATTCATGACAACAGAGCAGGTCTGAGAAAAATCGACTCCAACAGTTCCTTTACCCCAGTGTGGATGAAAGACAATGCTATTAAATACAGAAACCCAAGTGAGACCCGCAGCTGGCTACTGTGTCATAATACAACTTTGTAATTAAAATTTACCAATTAATTTTGTCTTTTTCAAGTTTTCATTTGTATTCATTACCTAGGTTTACGATGCTTTGTCTTGTAAATGAATGCTGGTCTCTGTATTCAATAAGGATATGCAAATTGCTATTACTTTATCATTCCAGTTACCAGAGATCCATGCATATTTTCACAAGCTGAACTGCCAGAAGCCACAAAAGGAACTTGAGTCCTTGTGAAGACATATCCACCGCTTGTTCAGGGTTATGAATAGAATTTTTGAGATCATTCATTTCCAACAATGCTTGCTTTAGGGCCTGTTGGCTCACTTCCACCGAATCTCAGTGAAGCCAGCAGTCCATCATAGGGATCTTGAGAATCTCATAAGATTTCCATTTGCCATGATAGGAAATGATGAGTTCTAAATAGGCCAGTTGAGACGCAGATGTACCAAGCTGTACCTTCTGCACGGAAATTCAGAGAAAACTCAGGGCCTGTTTACCTCCTACAGGGAAGAGCAGTTCAGCTGGGTCAAACAAAGCTCACCACAATTTACACTGGAGCACAAGATGAAAACAGACTCCTTATATCCAGCACAGGATTAAGGTGGCATTTTCCCCCATACTGATTCCATGTGACCACATTACCTCTGCTGTCCTTGCTCTATGATAAGTCATAGGGCATGAAAGCAAGCATAGGGACAGAGTGGTTTCTCAGGGCAAGAAACTGGGGAAAAATATGAAAGCATCATGCTGCTTGGTTAAATTTACTCTTACTATTTCATATTGAGTAACAGTTAAAAGTGCATTTGACTTTGAAGGCAAATGTCCTATTTGTGGAAATCTTAACATGCCTGGGTCTAAGGTTCTCTTGTTGCTTTATTTAGCATATGAAAAGCTTCAACACTACACAATAAATAAATCAATAAACAAAAAACAAAGAACTAAAGAAAAGGCTACTTGTTTGGAAGCAATAAGCAGACCTAGAGATGCAAATTATTGCTGCTTTCATCACAAGCTAAATGGCATGCAAAATATCAGGAAAAGATAGAGCAAGCAGTTGTTTGTTCGTCTGTTATTAATTCCTTTTTATTTTCAGAGGCTGCCTCCTGACATCACTGCTCTATGCTATGCTCCAGAGGGCACACACACAAGTTGAACTAGTGACTTACTAAACTGCAAACTGTGTAAAATCAGAGGTGATTATTCTCCTCTACTCCTGAGGTTTTGGGAAGGAAGCTCTTTGAAAATTTCCAAATCAGAAAGAGCAAACATAAACACCTAAATATAACCAACGTCCCAAGAGCCTTCTTGGCTGCTGCCTCTTTTTCACCTCCTGAGGCAATTAGACATAAATCAAAGTGGAACCAGGATTTGGCTGCATGTTTAGAAGTAGTTAGTTGGAGGTTAGGAATTTCAGCACAAACAGCAGCAGCTGGCAGAAGACCCAGTCAAGGCACTGAAACTTATGCAAAGCTCCAGAAAGGACGGCGGAACAGAGATCTATGCCTTGATCCTCTGCTTCACTTAGTCCAACATCAATCCAGATGTTGCAGTCTGAGTAATTTCACTTGTACAAGCATCAGAAAAAGACAAGAACACCACAATCTCTAAACATCTGCATTTAGCTCTAAAGCACTGAAAATTTACACCTGGTAAAAGATTTTTTTTTTTTTTTCAAATGCAAGATATTCACAAATGCTGGCAATGCTACATCAACACATGGAATACCCATAAGCTTTAATTAGGGGCAGGCTACCTTCTAGTGATAGACCTCTGCATGGCTCTACATAAAACTTCAGTTTAGCAACTATTTGCCTTAGTGTTTTAAGATCGCATGAAAGGATATTAAGGTTTAGGAATTCAACCTACAACTTTTCAAGACTCTCTCAAGTGAAACTGTTGAGATTTCAGTAGTCCTTGATGAGAAACCCACTCTCCATTGGAACATCCAGGTCCCAGATTACTAAAACTAGTGGATTTTAATTTTTTTCAGAATCTCTACAAACCAGATTATTCCACAGAGCTCCTTTGGAACACATCCTTGAATGTGTACACGTACTTCAGAATATGAGCAAACTTGCCAAGGACACCAAATGCCATCCTGGCATAGCCATCTTGAATAAAAGCTCACCAGAAACCACATGCAAGTGTCTTCCTGAAAAAATAAAATGTTTTAACCATATAGCAAATCTTCTTCTCTGGGCCACCTCTTGCTTCTGACTCCCCATCAAACAGGTACTTCCTGACCCAAATGAGTGCTTGCTTATCATTCCAGATTTCAGATTCCTTCCAGCAGAGATGCAGAAGGATCAGGAATTGTAGAACGACCCAAAGATGTTTCTATATGGAGAGGACCCAAGTCAACCTTCTGCAGACACCTCCCTGGTAACTCTACATTCTCCCCCTGCAAAACTGCAGGTTCCCTGGGACTTCCCAAAACACAACGAGAGGGAGCCCCTCGGGAGAATCTGTAACTGCCCTTGCTAAAACTCTCACTGAGGTGGCTCTTCAGTCTTGCACTCAGTAACATCTGGCTGTCATTCAACGAAAATTGTGACATTCAAATTAAAATTCATTAAATGCAAGCCACAGGACACTCTAAAGACCAGAGACGCAGGCATAGCTGAATAAGCTTTGCTATCTTTTCCAACCTCATGGGCTGGCTCACACTTTCTGCCCAGAGCACTAGTGAGAATACCAAACATTCACATTTGTAATAGCTCCTGTTTTAGTGATGCAGAAATCACCCCTCTGCAAGCTGAAAAGAGATGTTCACGTCCTCAAAACTGATTGAAGAAGATAATGATAGACATATTAATGAAGCAAATCATGATACCTGATTTTACTTATGTAACTGTAGGCCAAAATATTTAGCACAAAACACTGCTTGCCAATGGCTAAGGTGCAAACTCCAGTAAAATGCAAAGGTAGCTGAGTATGTCTGTCATAATAGTGAGCTTCTCTCTCCAAATTCTCCTAAAACAGACAGACACCTTGCTGGGCAGGGCCTCTTTTTACCTCCATCTCTGAGCACTCCTGCAGATCTGTACTGATGTCTGCTCAGAAGAACCATTTCTAGGCCCTTATTTGAATTTTCAGAATGAAAAATACAGTGGTGTGTATTGAATGTGTACCTTGTTTTTACAGGTTTTTCTGTTACTTCTATGCAATAAAAAAAAGGACATGGTTTATAAAAATACATGGTAATTCTTAATACATGGGCAGAGCTGCTTTTTTTTTTCACATGCTCCAGATACAACAGCTACAAAGGCTTCAGACCTGCCAATGCCAAAGAAACTCTGTGATGTGTGGCACTCCTAATGACCATTGTAGAGAGGGCTCAAACACTTGAAAAGAATTAAAACCCTCACCAAACCACCTTATCTCCCTCAATTTTGGCTAAGTCATGGCAAACTTTTAGTTTTGTGACATTCCAATCTCCTTGCTGAGACCTTGCTGAGATATCAAAAGCTTTTCCTTTATGCTTATATTTGTTATATGGATGAACTTCAACATATTTTAACAAGGGTTCACTCAGCACAGTATCAGCTCAATCCATTAAGATTTCCTGAGAAAGTTTTTCCTTTCTAATTTGAGACACCACTTTTCACATGATGTTATGAAAACCTTAATATTTCTCAATAACAGTAATAAGGTTCCTAAGTGTTTGAATAATTGCCTTAGTGACTTCTAATTTTCTTTCTGCCAAACACCATGGAATACAGGTACTCTCCTGACATACTCTATGGAACCAAAAGGGAATTGCCACCATTTTACAAGTGTGAAGCTTCAAAAGAACCCATGAATTTCTCTCTTTTTTTAAACTTTCTGTGACCCAGTGGGAAGCCTGCACTGGAGCACATTCCAGGCTCTTAGCAGTGCCAAACAAGTGCTAAAAAATGACCGAAAAGGCCACGGGAATCCTGAGCAGCAAGCTCAAGAATGAGTGAAGGCACAAGGGATGACGCATGCCCTTCACTTTCTCCCATTTTCTTTTTAATATAAATATATTTTTTAAAATCACAGTAAGAGAGACCTGTAGAGAATCTTGCCAAGGAATGTGAAACACATAGCACTGCATGTAAAACCTGTTTTGCAGATCCTGCATTTCCCAGCTTCAGGTCCTCTTTTTAGCTTATTTTACATTTTGACTTTGAAGTATCTCTTCCCAGGTCTCAAAGAGCGTTCAAGCACACTTGTGTTACCTCTTCCAGCAGGAAACCCACAGGTAGTCTCTCTCTTGCTACAATACAAACAGATTAGCAGATCATTTGAGGATACTTGTGTGTTTTCATATCTGGAACAGGAATCACAGAATAGAATCATAGAATGTGCTGAGTTGGGAGGGACTCCTCAGGATCATTGAGTCCAACTCCTGGCCCTGCTCAGCACACCCCAGGAGTCACACCCTGTGTCTGAGAGGTTTCTCCAAACACTCCTTGAACCCTGTCAGGTTTGGTGCTGTGACCACTGCTCTGGGGAGCCTGTTCCAGTGCTCAGTCATCCTTTAGGTGAAAAACCTTTTCCTGATATCCAGTCTAAACCTCCCCTCATTCAGCTTCATGTGATTTTGAATGTGTTCCGGTTCTTTATTTCGATCCCATCCAAATAGACATGCTCTTGACAAAAGACAGTACTGTTTTGTCCACGAGTTCTAAATTCTCTGCTCAACTGTTCCAGTCTATCTCAGCTCAAATTTGCACAGTTGCCATCAAGAAAAAACTGACTAATGCCACAGGAAAAAACCCCAAAGCATTTGAGACCATCTAATTTTCATAGGTGCCAGGAAAGGCGATTAAAACTTGCCTTTGTTAAAATTCATACAAGGCAGCAGTGTGACCTGAAAATCTTTAAGGTGAGTGATGGGAAAAAAGCAATGGATCATCTTCACTCTAACACCTGGGATCCACTCCAAGAGCTACACAGATGACAGACAGCATGGGGGTTTCATGCTAAGTGCAAATTACACTCTAAACTGTTGGAGGATGCATATCTGAATTAAAAAAAAGAGAAGAATGGCAGCAGCCAAATCATCCTCACATCTACTCCAAGGTCTCTTTGAAACAGACCTCATCTTTATCTGAGCAAACTTTAAGAAAAATTCTAAGTCCAAAACCAAATAGCCAGGTCAACAAAATTCAAACTTAGCCACCAATGGCATCATAGCTAACACACGCTCAAGCAGCAGGCTAACATGAACCAGCTGATCCTACCTGGAAAGGCAGGCCAGTCACACTTAATAGTTTCTTTTAAATAATCCTGATGCTAGTTGCTGGGTTTGATTTTTTGATTGTTTTTGTTTGTTTGTTTGTTTGTTTTTTAAGACAAAACAAGCCTTAAGAAAATACTACCTGGAACAAGAAAAACAAGAGACTGCACTTAACAAAAGTGCAGAAGTTTTATTGTACTGTAACTTAAACACCCAAATATGCCCTCAAAACACTAAAATTACACCCACTAATCAATGCAGATCAAATGCAAAGATAAAACTGCCAATGAGTGGTGGAAAGGCAACACCTTCTCCTAAAAGACCTTTTGGATGCAAACTTTATTTCTAAGGCAATAGAACTCTCTGTCAGTTGTCAGAGAGCATCTCTTAACCCCACCACCCTCAAAAACAGCTGGTGGGCAAGGGAATTTTTGAAAACCTGGCCACAGAAAACATTAACTGCACCTCTTAATGCTGACTTTTCTTCACAAGTCCTTTTGGATGTTCATAATTACATAGAAGAAATTTGGAATTTTTCTCTCTTGCTATTTTAATGGTATTTTCTCTTTTGACTGTCTTAGTCTTTAAGCTACTTGCAGTAGGAATCCTGTTCTCCATATTTACCGTGGAAATTCAGGCCTAGCCAAACTTAGGACACTTGGCTGTTATCACAATACATTTCTATGGCTAAATCACTGTTTTCCTTTTGATCTGCTGAAGAAGTCACGTGTGAACTTGCTATACTACCATCCTCTACATGCCTCCTTCTTTTCAGTAGTGAAAATAAATGCTCTGATCACTTTATTTTCCCCACTAAGCCATGTGTGCCTGTACGATGTCACTGTGGTCTTAGCAGCTCAGATCTTAATAAATCTGTCTCACCTGAAAGCATTCAGTTTAAGTTTTCCCTTCTCTTCAAATAAAAAACCAGAAATACATTTCCAATCCTTAAATTGAAATCTTACGAGATTTTGAAAATGTTATTACCTAGAGCTAAACAAGCTTTGGGGAAAGCCATGGGGTTTTCTAACATATTTCCAATGGTATCCAACAGTTTGGGCAGTTTTTAGTTGCTCGCATTCTTTCTGATTCAACAGAAGTGGAATAAGCATCAAAGAAATGCTGAGTAAGAAAGTCAGAAGTTTACCAGAACTTGCCAGGAATATTTTGGTCTGCAAATCCATATGGAAATGTATTAAAAGATGGATTTCTTCTCAAGATAGTCTGATTTCTGACAAGTTTCCCTGACAATATTTTGGAATATCTGCCTTAGCTGAATAACAAGGAACAAGGGTACCTGCCGGACAATTTCCACCCAGTTCTCTCCAGGACACTGGAGGCTGTTCTAACTGGTCTGAAAACCAGCTGTAGTCTATCCAGATTCCAGAGATTTCTCATAGCAACTGAAGAGAGAGTTTCTTACTTATGTAGATGAGATGTTCTGAAATTAGTCTCCTCCATGTTTTAATTTCTACAAAGACTTTGAAAATGAAATTTCATTTCAAGTCAGCAGCACCTGTGTGCAGTGGTAACTCAGTGGGATGGTTTAGGTGAGATTAAATTTTAAAATATTTTCTTCCCATAAGCTGCTTTCTTGGCAGCAGCTGTTAATTTTTTCTTAGATGTATACTGTGCCATACACAAATGTGTCTATTCCAGACTAGAAATGAGTAGGGTTATAGTGATAGCAAGTGGAAATAGTAGACAGTCTTCTGAATGATTAAAAAGAACTGATTTTTTTCATATCTATACAGACTTGCCTCTTTCAGCTACAAAACTCTCTGCTGGAAAGCCTTAAGTAGCCCAAGGGAAGTATGTAATGTCCTTCTGTGAAGTTTACCTGCAGCTGCACAAATTCTACTCCAGCTCTTCCTGCACCTGGGAGGGAAACTAGATCTGCTCATCAACAGCCATGGAGCGGTGGGAAATCATATGGACCCATAAACAAATCAGTCTTTCCAGCACTGACAATTCATTCATGGAGTCAAACTGGTTAACAAATGAGTACTGACTTGAAAATGAATGTACAGATTTTTTTCCCTTTTTCTTTTTTCTCTAGTATTTTTTTAAAACTTCCAACTCACCTGAACAAACCCATCATTAAAACATAGTAGTAATTGTGACCTGGCCCACATACATTCTGTTCAGGATATGGAATTTCCAATGATTTTAAAAGTAGGACTATCCCACAATTTATATGTTTGCTGCATTTGTTCAAAAGTTCAGCTGCTATTTACAACTGATACTGAAATGTTGAAAGATATTTTAAAAATGTTTACTGTTATCCCTGAATACAATGCTGTCATAAAAGACTGTTTTCACAGCCAGACAGAAACAAAGTAATTCTCATGTTTGAATGATTTTTTTTTTAAAAAAAGCTACATTGTTTAAATTATATAGCATTAATTCTTTTTCTAGGTATGGCCAGAAGAACATATTTCTTAATTTGTTGTTGAATAAGGAGAGCAATCCCTTAACCACATTACTATGCTTTTACCCTGAAACCATTCTTTGTATGAATTCTAGTTGCTTATCAACTAAAATCTCAGACTTCTCTCCGAAAAGATTAAATGGAAATATCCTCAGTATTTACAGCTGAAACTCAAGTATATTATAGATAATTTAGGTTTTCTTTGATTTTTGTTTGTTTGTTTTTTAAGATGGAAAGAGTGCATTGTTTGGAGGAAGAGTTATGGTGGTGTTTCCGAGGTGGTTTTACCACTGAAACACAGTGTAAAAATCACACTGAATTCCAGGTCTTGGGAATGCTGGGAGCTGCTCTGCACTTCCAGGTTACGGCTGAGGGTGGGTGTGCAGCCTGCTCCTCATGCTGTAGGGACATTTTTACTTCCCTGCAACGTTTTGCATTCAATAACTTTCCAGTCCCTCTTCCTGTAAGACTGTAAGCAGTACAATGCTCTTGTCACCCCTCAGCAAACAGGAGGTGCCTGCTGTCCCTTCATCTCCCTGTTAGTGAACTGTGTCTTACTGGGCCACCAAGCAGAGCTCAGCTCTCAGAGAAAGTTGACAGAGCTGTGGAAACAGGACAGGCAGGACCCAACTCTGAAAAACATGACAGGAATTACTCCAGAGTCAGCAAAAAATTAATTGCTTCCATGGCTACATGTCTGTGAAAGTTGGGTTTTGTTCACACCAACTGCCAGTGGCTGCTGATGCCAGATTTTTATGGTGCTTTTCTGCCAACTAGCTGAAAATAATATGCCTTTTTGTTTCTGAAAGTGAAGATATTTTATGTTGCCTCACTTTATCCTGACGGGCAAAATGCACACTACTTACATTTCCAAGCCATCACGGGCAGTTGACTGGCTTGGCCTGTGATAAACAGGAGGCTAAGTGGACACCTCCTCTTTTCATTTTCTAATTTGCTTTCACCACCTTGGAAGGGGTAAAAATAATATCACCCAAGACAAGAACAAGATGGGAGGGAAATACAGTTTAATTGATGACACAGACCTCATGCAACTAAAGGGAAGTCCATTTTTAAATCAAGAGAATCTGATTTCAGGCCAATTTGGAAACCACAGCAGATAAACGGTTGCCTTAAACTGGGTGAAACAAATTCTTCATTTTGTTTTAAAGAAAAAAAAAATGTTGTATTGACTCCACACTGAGCCCATACAGCATTGAGATGAATCCAAAACCATGATGCATTAGCAAGCAAAAGATTATGATGTCACCACAAATGTTATGAAGTCAATATTTCCAAAACATAAAAGCAGAAAAACAGATTTACAGGAATGAAATGGGCCAACTTAGGACTTTTTTCTTTTTTTTTCTTTGTTTTTCCTTTGAAGAATAGTAAATAAAGCTGTCCAATTTTCCATCATAATGTTTGTTTTCTATATAGCTTATTGACATGACACAAATAGTATATAAAATGGAAGGATTACAGGTTTTAGAGTAACTTAATTGACTGAAATAATTCTGTGCATCTGTTTTTCATTTTCAATTTTGTGCATATCAGTAGTGTGCTATTTTCATTTAGCCATACCTCTGGGATTCAACTTTTTGCTTCTATCTTTACAGTCCTGGTATAGTCATTTTATGGTAAAAAGGATGGGGTGGAGGAGAGGAACAAATAATAGGTGAAGCTGCAGCAAATGGCACAAGGATACAGTCCCTTCCTGGAAAGAGGATTTTGTGGCGAACCATTTCTCCCATAATGCATCCCACAGACCATATATCCACTAGAACAGCAGAGACAGGGAAGTGAAGAAGGAGGGAAAAAAAGCAAAGTTAACTATGACATTTCACTCCTAAAGGAGGGGGAAAAGAGCAGGTTGATCAGAACAGTACAGTTTGTTTTGTGATTTTGTTGGGTTTCTTTTTCATGTCTCACCAAAAGCTAAAATAAGTAACTAACTAAATAAATAAAAGCTGTGTCGGTCAGCTCAATAGCAGTTAGTAACAACAGTGGAAAAAGTTTGAAATCAACATTTTGGGTAAAGGTCAAGATCTAGCAAGTAAAGATCAAGTAACAACTGCACAGACCCATGGTATACACTGAATTTACAGTTAAAAAAACCAGACCCAGATAATGATAATCTGGGATAAATCCTACTTGCAGTGTTTCTAGGTTTGTCTTGTAGCACTGAGTCTCTCTGCAGCAGTTGACAAGAGGTTCCAAATGGAACTGCTCACACAAGTAAAGGCCATATGGACAAATAGCACCCTTAAGGGTTATTTATAACTCCTCTTGCAGGATCTGTACCTGTGTCCTATCTATATGTACCTATCTAGGTATAGCTGTCTGTACCTACATACCTGGAGAGCATGACCTGAGTGGACTCTGTTTTGTACTGTGTAGGTACTCAAAATAAATGCTAAAACAAAAGCTCCACAGGACAAATATCAACAAGAGTAAGAGCATTTCCTATTTCCAATTCTGCCTTCAGCTTTTAGATGCAATATGCACAGTTACTTTATCTGCTTGACTAGGATAGTGGGGTTTTTTTCCCTTTGACCCTTTAAAGAAAAAAGGTTGGATAGACAGTGACACAGTATGCACAGAAAAAAAACCAAAACCTGTCTTCCATGTGAAGAGGAAAAAACTGCTTTTAAATGCTTTAAAAGACTATGTTGCTTGTGAGCCTGAAATCCTCAGTTCCTGGTCATGTTTGACTTACACAACCAGTTTTCTCCTATTTTTCTTCCCCTTTCTTAATCTTCAAAAGCAATCCAAAACAAACCAAAGAAACAAACAAACAACTCATTTCTTGGTAAAACAAAATAAAGGTGAAATGTTCCATTTGGGAAAAGGAGGGTACAGGTATCAGGGATATGGGACAGCAAAAGCATGCCTGAGGCAGTGGCAGAGTTTTCTTCATAGTGACAGTTTTGGGACCTTCCATAGAAGTGCAGCAAACTGGTGATAATTATGCATCTTTAGCCAACCAAGTGCAGAAAGAAAATGAAAGCAGTGAACAGTCCTTATACAGGCAGTGTAGGTAGTCAGAAGGGAAAAATTAGGGGAGCTTCAGTAATGTGGCAGCACAGGCCAGAGCAGGGAAGCAAAGAACAACCCTTTCTGTTGACTTCCTTGGGAGCCGGGTCAGAGCCTCTGGGCAGAGCCACTCCTCTGACAGCTGTGCTTCATTTTCAAATATTTTCTTTTCTTCCTCTTGTTATTTTGGCTTTGTCCAAGTAAGACAAGATCATTCATCTTAAACCAGATTTATTGCCCAGGGAAGTCACAGGAAGTCTCTTTGTTAACTTCAATGGGCATTTGATCAGGACCCTTGGATGTGGCAAACATTAGAATTTTCCCAGCTGTGTACTTCATCACAAAAGTGTGTCTAACTTTTTCTAGGTGCATTTTCAATCATGTGAAAAGCAAATGCTCTCTCTGTCCTTTCATGAACAATAACAACAACAATAATGGTAATCATCTACTAAAAGTCTGGAGGGAAAAACAAACATCAAAAGAATTCATTTGACAATAGAAGGAACTCTGGATATTGACTAAGGAACTATCTAAAGTGTGTTAGTTCAAATTTCTAATGGCACTCAGCAAAAATTTCAAACAAAATACTTTAAGGAATATTATTCCTTTTTCCAGAAATTATTCTATATACTTAGACTCTGCTCAATAATTCTCTACTTTTTAGACTTTCGTATTAAAATTTATACTTTACATTCATAAACATTACAAATAACTCATACAGGGACTTGCTAATTTCAGAAGAGGTTGTGTGAGTATTCTTTTAGTAGCGCTGAGGTAATGGAATCAGCTCCCAAAATCAGTTTCACTGCCCTTTACAGGATGTAGTTGGCTGTTAGCAAAAGATCTCCTGCAGGTTAGCTAACCTCCTCAACATAAATCAAGTAGAACAATTTTTAATAAATTCCTGGTCTTGACATTTGCTGTATTTGCCATCGAAAAGTCTCCTCGTCAAACAGACAAGTGGTACCTTTGACAGCAAAATCTTAGTCATGGGATATTCCTTCCTTTCCTGCCTGGTCTACCTGGCACTCAGATGCAATTCTCAGTTTTGTTACAAAATGAGAACAACTTAAAAAGTTTTTGCTTCATCTTCTGCAAAATTTGAGTTCTTCCTTACCTGCTTCTCTACAGCAAGCATCCCCACCTGCTTTTCACAATCTTTTCAGGGAACAAGATCTCTCACAGACTATTCACAGCAAAATCCTATTCACTTCTAGAGAGATTACATGCAGATGTTTTGTTTTGGTTTTTTTTTAGTTTCAGCTTTTTCCTCTTCTCTGCAATTCTACTTTCCATTAAAGAAAACCAAACTCAAGCTGCAAAATGTCTACCTAGATCTTGATGGCATGAAACCTGTCAGAAACCTGGGACTTTTGTTAAATTTACCATGAAGAAGGAATTAATTCCTGAAACTCAGATCTAGCTCTGGATTTAGGGAAATTCTGGAAGGGCTAGGATTTGCTCTTTCAGCTTGTACTTCTTGTTCCCTCAAACAATTCATAGATCCAGACTCAAATTTAGAACACATCACTCATTCAGCAATTCCAGTGGTTCCCACATTGTTTCACGGCCACAGAAGACAAAGATATTCCGATCAAGACGAGCTAACTGTAGCTGTTAACTTCAACCATAACTCAGAACAAGTTTCTTATTACTCTGCAATCCCACACTGACACATTCACCAGCAGTGCATCCCAAATACATCGTGTAGCTGCAGTTTGCAACAGTGAGGAACTGCTCTAATTCAAGGTGTCATTTCCCATTATGTTTCCTTTCCCTCCTCTGGGTCTCCCTCACAATGGTGGAAGCAGACCTTGCCCTTGAGGTGACGGTGCAGTGACACTGCAGCCCTACCGTTCTCCTTGTAGCCCATCCCCAGGATGACCTCCGGTGCTCTGTAGTAACGTGTCACCACATACGGGGTCATCATGAAGCTAGTGCCTGCAGTCCTGGCCAGTCCAAAATCCAGAATCTTCAACGTGCAGTCAGATTTTACTACAATATTACTTGGTTTTAAGTCCTGCAAAAGACAGTGAGAAAACTGTGATGCAGGCTGATACTTTGGGTCACCCTTCAAATACTCTTTCACTCTTCTGACCCAATTACTATCAGAAATACTTGTAAATATACAGCAAGACATTGCTGTTGTTTCTCTAGCAAACTGTTCTGGACGTTGTTCTACCTCAGCATACTGTGCAGCTTTACCTGGATAACAGGAGCCTGTTAGTGCTAAATTAATTGCATTTAGCAGATCAAGAAACTAGGATTAGTATCAGAGTGCTGTTTTGATTAGATTATTTTCTTTTAATGCTGTGAGCCTGATAGAGCCATTCCAGCTGTACATGTGGAGATACCTTAATGCTTCATTTATAATAATTCAACTTATCTTTTGCTGGATGACTCTCTGGAAGCCAAATCTATCACCCTTTGCTAAACATGTGACGTGCCAAGAAAGGAGACCTTTGTAGAGCAACATTTACTTTGTAACTTATTTTATCAGCCTTTTGTTCCTTTAGGGAAAAAATTCTTGATTTTTTTTTTTCATGTGGAAATCCCAAATTAGTAAAAGCACTTTTCAGTAAAGAAGTCAACTCAGGGTATTTTCAATCCATTGGGAATTCCCTCCTGCTCACAGTGACATGAACTGATCCCCTCTGCTGTCTACTATCACACCTCCACAGCCAGGTACCACATCCTTACCAGGCTCAAGTACTGATGTGGAAAAGCAAAATGACAGGATGAATTTAATATAGACTCAGCAGTCTTTCCATTTGTTTTAGCATATGTATAAATGATGAAAAATGCCAATTTCATATCCCTTGACCTCTGACTGTGGCTCTTACGTTTATATTTATTGTACTAGGAGATTGGGCTTTGATCCACAGTACACAAGAGAGTCAAGTGGTAATTAAAATCTTCATGACCATTTCATATGCTGCCTGAAGTTTTAAACCAAAGGGTCCTTACCCTGTGAATAATTCCTGCAGAGTGAAGATGCTTGATTCCACAGAGCATTTGGTACAGTAGGTAAGACATTCGCTCATGGTCTAGCTCCATCTGAATGACCTGGCACAAGTTGGCATCCATTAACTCCATTACCAGGTAGCTGGATGGAAAAGCAAAGCCCCAGGGTTATTCTTTTGTGTTGAAGACAAATCACAGTAGCATCTCAAATAAGTAAAAATGCCTTTTCTTGCTTCAAAATTCACTTTATTTCTGATGACTGGGAGTAATACAGTTGGAGACTGAAGCCACCAACCACAGTACCATGGTGGTGTTTGTACCTCACTGCAGAGACACCACTCTTTTAGCATCCCAGGAAAACTGGTAGATCATTTGCCCTTTCTTGATGCATTTCCAATGACAGACACTATATACTCTACATGGGCAATCAGGCAGCACACTCAGAAGTGTACAAAACCCAAAAGACCCACAAGTACCAAAGGACATAACCATTGCAAGGATGGCTACCACAGAACACGTAGGAATCTGAGAGAAATAGAGGTGTCTGAGAGGGTAAAATACGCATCCCCATGCAAAATGGCTCCAAAAATCCCCCTAAGATTGCACGGCTTGACAAAATTCCCATTGCAATTAATTGGTTACTGCTAGTAACCAGACTACAGAACAGGAACACATTTCCATGCAACATATACAGAATATGGGAGAGATAGGAAGATAAAATGAGAACAACTATATAAAACAAGGAATACTTAAAATGTCATTCACATCAGGCTCGTACTAGGCATAGTAATGGTTGTGCAACAGGGCAAGGTTCCAACAGAGATGCTAGTTGTCTTCTACACCTTCCCCTAGATCCCCAGGCAAATAACTTTACACAGTCAAAGGTCATATCACAACAAATAAGAAACCTGGTATTTTTCACCTTAATTTATCAAAAGAGCTCTCCATATGAGAATTCAGAATATTTTTCTACCCACTAGACTCACACAATCTTTTTTATAGGGGGTTACAACCTTTGTATTTTGCTGATTTATTGCAATCAAGGTACACCATAATGCCCCACACATCCCTAAAGCTTTAGCTTAATTACCACCCCTGTTACTTACACATCCTGAAACTCCTCCAGAGATTTCTGTGGTGTGAAGACATTTAATAAACTGATAATCTGAAAAGCAAAGTAAGACAAAAGAATAAAGAGAAGGGATATACATAATCAGTTGAACCCGTTTTGAAGTGTGTTATAGGATATACTGTTTTTTCACTGCTCTATTTTAACTAACACTTCTCACTTTATGGATCAGTAAAAAATCAGCAATATTCAAAACAAAACACCACAGATCTCTCAGATTTCTTCTAGGTACACTTGAAATGGTCTGAAAGTAGGATAACCAGTGACATAGCAAAGTGCTAAGGGTGAGACACTCCTCTGAATTTTGGAGTTACAGGCTCAAACAGCAACTTCAGCTCAATGTAGCATAACAGTTTTTGTGCTAGAGCCAGAATTTTCATATTACGAGGAATGTTAATTTGAGAGGACAAATAATCAAGGACCATCTTATTAAACCGTAGTTCTTCCTTCTCTCTGACATGTCTTCAATTCCTTTGAGGGCACATACACACACAAGCTGGCTGACACAAATTCCATCGTGGGAGGTACCAATTTTCAGTAGAAATACTTTGAAACAGAGACACCCTGAGCAAAGACATCCTGCATACTGCAACTCCTTTTTTCCTTTCTGTTGTTTGGTTTGCATTTTTGTTTGTATGATTTTAAATGGGCTGGGCTGGTGAAAGACACTGGGAAGAACGTGTGAAACAGAATAGAGGAAACAACGTGACCTCACAGATCTGGATTTACCCTGTTTTCCCTCTGTGCAGGTAACAGAGGTAGATGATATCAGCACTGCTGCCTTGTAGGCAACATCTGAATGTCTCCCTTCCCACCTCCATCACTTCTTTAGGTTTTCTAACAGAAATTGTTCAACATTCTTTCTCTTTACTCCACATATTCTGACTGAACCTTACCTCTGCAAAGGTGCCTTTACAATCCTCTCCTTCCTTTGCACTTCTCTGTATAGACAGATTAAAGCTCTGACCCTGCCCATGTGGTGCTGTTACCAGCTCTCACACAGCATTTTTTAAATTATGTATTTAAAATTAGTGCTGCTCCTGCTGCCCTCTGCTCGTTTCAGTCCATTAAAAAAACTCCTCTCTCATCCCTGCATTTTCAAATCCCAGTACATTGGTCTGGCTGATGGGAGCTTCCATCAAGTGAACAGGGAAGAGATAGGAACAGTCCTGATCAATACAGTGGGAATGTAAGGATAAATCATTGACCAGAAGTGAGGCAGAGGACACTGCAGTGTCAAGTCCTGCCATTTGCCATTTTAGGGTCAGTCCTTTCTCTTTCCATGTGAATTTGTGATTGAGAACAAGTGCAAAATCTCACCTTACATCATATTTTTCAAGCTCATTTATGCTTTGCATAAGGAGGAAGAGCCATTGCAAGACCTGAGGGAAGGGTAAACACTGCAAACTGAAAAATTCACTCCTAATGAAAAGGAAGGGGCATACAGATATGGCAGCAGGAAATCTAGGACCTGAAGGAAAATGAAATCCCTGGGACATGCCCTGATGATGCAATGTGGCAAGCCTACATATTTCACTAAAAAAAAAGCAAGTTTATACAGTGTTAGGCAGATAGTTCTAACAGATAATGCTCAAAATTAACATACTGCCCTTGAATAATACTCTTACTCCAGCATAGGAATATTCATTATGGATACTAAATGGTGTACAATAGATGGTGCAAGAAGCAGGAAAGTCTAGAACAATCCCCATTTTGCACAGCCTTTAAATAAGCATATGGAATACCCTCACTCTCTCCTGTGGGCATGTAGTACTAGACAGACTTCAGCCCTTCAGCATAATTTACTTCTAATTTCTTCCATTTAAAAAAGGAACACAACCAAACAATTTCCTTTCTAACAAAGCAATGCACATACCATCCTCTTGCCTGCTGAAAACTTACATTTTTATGATTCACACACTTCATGAGGACCAGCTCCCTGTATGCTCGCTTGGCATGAGTTTGGTTCTGAAACGGTCTGCTGAGCTTCTTAATGGCCACGTTTCTGTCAAGGACGGCATCATATGCAGCACTGCAGTGATGACAAACACAGGGGTTATGCATCTTAGAGGGTATCCAGCATTTCACATGGCAAATTCCCGAACCTCAGGTCTACCATTTCCTTTTTTTCCACTGAGAAAAATACTGGCACAAAAGAAGGAGAGAGTTTCTAGTTAAAAAAAAAAAAAAAGTAAGAGATCAAAAGGAAATGTGTGGCACCACATCAGCAGAAGACAGCATGCACCACTACTTCTGAACTCCAATTCCATTGGAAATTAACATTTATTTTCAAGGGGTGGTGAAAAAAAATTAAGTAATTTCAGATAAAAATATAATAAAAAAGTGGATGAGACAGAAGTTATTTCAGAATACAACTCTCTGTGCATGACAGAGAAATGGCTTTTGCTTTTTCTGTCACAATGAAGAACACCTTCATCACTTGGTTCACTGAACAAGTGCTGACTTATCCAAAATGAAGTTATGGGTTTTCTTTTGGTATTTCTAATGGAATCAAGTTATTTAGTCATTCTTTGAGACCATATCATTCAATTTCAATAGCATACCTAGAAACAGAACCATTTCACAAGGTTTTTGTACCTATTCCTGATAACGAAAACATTTGCTACATATGCACAGTTACAACTTTTGAAAATCAAGAAATACATTAGTGTTTGCAAAGTGAACTTTTAAACTGGGGTTCTAAAATGCTCCTTAAACTTTTAAATGTTTTTCACAACTTTCAGCTCTTCTTATAAATGTTACCTCCTATGCATTTGAAACACTTATTTTGATGGTTCAAATCTGACTACATAAATTTTGACTTCGAAATTCCACAAAGCACACTAAGTCCTGGAAACATTCCCAAAGGGACAGCATCCTCAGACCCTCTTCCTGATTTTTCCTTTTATCAAGAATGAGGAAAGGCATGGCACAAGTTTTCTGCCGGTCCATGAAAAGCAACAGTGTATTTCTCAGGAGATAAATCAACCAAACCACTCGTTGTTTTAAAAATTGCTTTTTAAATCATAAAGTAAATATGCAGAATCCTGAAATTTTTTTTTCTCGTTAACTCTTGCTTACTGCAGACATTCAGTGACAGAGGCTAAGTAACCAAGCTGAGCAGAAAGCATGCAAGCATCAGAAGATTTGTCACAAAGTCAACAAAAATGTATAGCTGTCCAAAACAGGTAAGAAAATGTTGGCAGTGTTTGTCTGGGAAACCAAACAACAAGACAAGAATCAGAAATATTGAATTTGTACTACGTCTGCATAAATAACACACAAAACACATCCCCCAAATAAGAATAATTGTTTGCTAAAGATGGTGAGGAGTTTTCCAAAGATTACTTTTAGGAATCATTTAGGAGGGTTCTTGAGAGTGGGTCTAGGGAAGTGATCCTTCCACACTGCTCAGTGCTTCCAAGGCCACATCTGGAATTTTGAGTCCCACTCCAGACTCCCCAGTATAAGAAAGGTAAGGACTGGAGCAATTCCACTGATGAGCCATGAAGATGATTAGGGACTGGACCATCTGTCATACAGGGAACAGCTGAGTGAGCTGGAGTTGTTCAGTCTGGAGAAGACTTAGGGTGGATCTTATCACTGTTTTTAAGTATCTGCTGGGAGGAGTAAAGAAGATAGAGCCAGACTCTTCCAGTGGTCCCAAGCAATCTGCTCTAGTTGACTGTGCTTTGAACAGGTGTGTTGGACCAGGTGCTCTCCAACATCATCCATTCTGTCATTTGGTAACAATTCTTAATCCTCCTATTAATGAATAAGGCATGTAACTTCCATGACCCAGCTAATATCCTGCTAGTCACATGCATAAACAAAGATACTGCACTCACCAGTTAAACCATATAAGCAGCAGCTTAGGTGACAAGGCTTTCAAAGATCCAGCCTGACTTGATTTCCCTCTGGCCACAGAATTTCACTCAATTAAACCTTGTGTTAGGAGGAACATGATGTGTGATTTACAGCCTAACAGTATGTAGCAGAAAGCAAGCCTCCCGTAGCAGCTGTCAGAATCATGTCTCTCATTCTGATTTAGTTCAGCCCCAACAGGGCATTGTAAAGGCCACAACTTAAAATACCCCTTAATTCCATTAAGAAAGCATTGAACAAATAAAATGCAAAGCCCAAGGATTTAAAAAAACCAGGCTCTTTCAACAGGTAAATATTTTGTCCCTATTGTTCATGGATGTATACTGCAAATATACTTCAGCAGACAAACCTCTCAGCTAATCCATATTACTCGATCACCCAATTTCTTTTAAGATGAAAAGCCTACATGAGACTCAGCTGAGCTCTGTGAATCATTTTAATAATCTTTCCTCATATTTTAATCTCATTAGATCCATCACAAAATTACTGACTAGGAGTTAGAAAACACCAAAAGTTTGTCTGGGTAAACATTTTCCTCAATTTCTTGTCCTTGTTTGTTTTTCTGAATTTTCTCTCTCTGTCAAAGCAATAGACAAAAGTATCAATCTAAAATCAGAAAACCAAAGGCTTCTTAACCCTTTGGCTTTTATGATTAATTCACAGTCCTTTTCATACCATGGAGGAGCTAAAATAATCCTTTGTAGAGGGATATTTACTTTGAGACACAAGGATCTTGACTGCAGTTCTAACAGTCTTCTATCAAATGGAAGGTGTCCAACTATTTGAAGAAGTCAATATGTAAATGCATTGCACTGGTCAATTCATAGCCCTGATGTATTTTTTTCTGTGTTCACTAGAGAGAAGCTTTTATTTACAGCCAGCCAACTCTGCACTTTACTACAATGAAATTACAGATACCAGATGTAGGTTCTCTCTCTGGTGCTTGCTACACAAAATCCTTACCTTGGAGCACCAAGGTTAGTATTGAGGATAGGCCTCCTTAAGACAAACTTCAGTCACTGGCAGAAGAGTGGCTGTATAAACATGTGGCTCCAGGGATCAGGAAAAAGAGAGAGAGAATAATGAGTGTCTGCAAACCGTGATGAAAAGGCTGTGTGAAAGTCACTCTAGATCTCAAATAAGAGACTGGACTTGCATCTAAAAGAGTTTCTCTGGAAACTCTATCATAGCATCTCTTGCTCAACTGTGAATTTATTTTTTAATTTATACAGCTTCCTGATTTTACAGCAAACACTCTAAATTACCCTAGACCTTGTAACAAAATGTTAGCTTTACTGCAACATGAGCTCAGAAAAATCCTCAAAGTTTAGTACCATGTCTCTGGCAGCTGTACAGACAGAAAAGGCAGCAAATAAACTCTTTCCCTATAAATCCTCTTTACAGTTAGTTTGACATGATAAATGTTAGTGTTAAAAATGCCTTTTAAAACTGTAAATAATTTGAAACAAACCTATTTAGCAGAGATAAAATATTTTAGTGAATATAAATTCATGACTACCAAGAGATATATGTAATTACAGCTAGTTAACAAGGCTCTTTGCTGACTTTGGCAGGAAAAAGTGAAACTCCTTCTAGTCAGATTTACACAAACCCAGGTCATCATTTACCACCAGTATTCTATGTGAGCTCAGACTGTAATGATCAATAAGCAATGCTCTGTTGTCATGCACTTAAAGGACCAGGCATTCATTTTTATACATATTTCAAAAAGCAAAGGAAAGCATTCTAGTTTCATGTCCAAGTGGCTATTTCAATAGATACTTACCAAGTAAATACTTAAAGTTATTCCTCACATCTTTTCATCAACAGTGAAAATTAACATTTATCAATTCCATTATAGTCTACCCCAGAACAGACTGTCAAACCCACAGAAAATGTGTATTTAAGCTGACTCTTAGAGACGAGTTCTTAGGATAATAAAGGACAATTTTTGGTAATCTTTAGTGTCAAGATCCTTTGAATAGGGCGCACACATCCTCTTTATGGTGCTTAGTCTAGCTCAAGCCACTGCTTCATGAAAGTACTATTATTATCTCTCAGATGTCAGATTAGAAGCCCACAGGAGGAAGGGAAGCTCCCAGCCTCCAGTCTTCCAGGGCAGGCTGTGAAATGAAGACTCTCAGCAATCTCAGCAGACAGCTTTTTATATTTTGAGAAAGCCTGTTCACTGAATGTTGTAGAAATCCAAGGGCCACTAAACATTCCCCTCCTGATTACTATGTAGACATATTGTGACAAATATAGTGGTAACATTTTTCTGAAAAGCTGCTTAATATTACACCTAGTTTCTAATGTGACAAACTCTGGTTATCTTTACCTTCCTCCAAAAACACTCCAGTCACAATTCTGTTTATTACAAATCACTGCTCTTTAGATCTGCAATACTTGATCCTTCTAGCTAAGCCAGTTTTGTCACTGACATTTGCATTTTACCTTATTTCCTTCATCCCAGAGCAGCAAGGGGGAAGAAAGCTGGAACTGTTCTTGTTAAATAAAGCACTAATCTGTGTAGTTGAAACACCCTGTTTATTTAGTGGTGAGATCTCCATCAGCAGAGAGAACTAGTAACCCTGAAAATCACACTTAAAAAGAAGGCTAATGGTAGCTCATCCTCAACCACCAATCACCACCAATATATGGAGCAGAACACTTTCTATAGAAATGCTCAGATACACATCTCAATGTATATGCACAGGTAAAAGGAAAGCAAAGATGGATGCATATACAAATCCTTCTCACAGCAATTTCTCTGTCTTCAAAGTCCTTGGTTTAAGATAACTATCCCTATCGCAGTTTCTGAAGAAGTCATTTTTAGGAATGACAAGAGCAAAATCTCTTTCCTGTATCAAGAAAATTTTTGTAAAAGTGGTTTATGAAACTTTAACCATAAAATATTTCAAGTGCTTTACCTTCCCTCTACTTATGGTCCCTTTTCAGCCAAGTACTCTAACAATACAGAGTGAAAACATTATTTTGCTTTAAGCTATCTTTTTAAAGTATACTCTGGTAGGTATTTTTTTGTGGGTTTGGTTTGTTTGCTCCTTACATTGCCCTCATGTATCAGTCCAAATTTTAGAATGAAATTAGGTTTTCTCATTCTTAACTTTTTTTTCTCCTCTTGACATACAACTTCTGAGTTTCTAAAGGCAGACATTCATACAAACAGTGCATATTCTTCTTTTCAATAATTAATTTTAAACAGAAAAAAGTTATTAGAGTCAAAACTTCTCTCCAGAAAGTATATTTAAGTATAGGAATGTTTTCCATGAAAATGATGTAAAAGAATTCCATACGTGCACCAGTGCGTAGAAAGTTTGCCCCAAGCAGTACAAGTCAAAGGCCACCGTAACAAAAAGCCTTTCAATGTCCTTATTAGGTTTGGAATCAACACTTTGTGCTGAAAATCCAAAAAAAGTCCAATATGACCGTACTGAAGAGTTGCAGACCTGTTGTCAGGAATGGCTACTATACACTCTGGATCAGCTCTATTTCCTCTCAAAATGCAGAGAAATTGAGACAATACTCAGAGCTGATGCTAAAGAAGACCAACACAGCTTCATAATGGACAACTGCTGCTCTTTTCTTGTTACCATTTACAGTTTCAGCTTTTGTGTGTGTGTGTGTGTGTGTGTGTGTTTGCATCAGCTCACAGTTTCTTGCAAGCCACTGGAAACAGCTAGATTAGAAAATACAATCAAGCTGCCTCCCCAGCTGCAACACAACTCATCATTTTTTTACTATCGCCAGATTCTAGTTTCACAGAATAAATAAATCAGTTGCCAAGGTCTTCCATGAGCTTCCTCATCACTGCAGAGATTACTGATAGGGCTCAAAACGTTCCTTCCTGCACTGCCCAGTAACATGTGATCTATTACCCTGTGTTGGAATGAAGTAACATGAGAGAGGACTGAAATGCCTGAATTGTTTGGGATTATCATCCCAGTCCTTGAACTAAAATTCAGCATTGCTGTCAAGATTAATAGTGAATTCTGTAGTGCTTAAACTTCAAAGATGAGCCATTAAAACCAGAGAGTTTTAAGACAAAAGTTCAAAATTTGTGGCTCTATTATATTTCATTATTTTATCAGGAAAGACAGTTGGTCTCACCAGAGCAGAGAAGAGGGGCAGAATCTCCTTCCTCGCCCCGCTGCCCACGCTGCTCTGGATGCAGCCCAGGACACGTTTGGCTTCCTGAGCTGTGAGTGCACATTGCCAGGGCTTGTCCAGCCCTTCGTCCACCAGCACCTCCAGGTCCTTCTGGGCAGAGCTGGTCTCCATCTGTTCATCCCCCAGCCTGTGCTGATCCCAGGGGTTGCCCCAACCCAAGTGTGGCATCTTGCACTTGGTCTTGTTAAAGCTCATAAACCTGCAAGTTTGCCAGGGATGCACTTGATCCCTTTGTCTGTCATTAATGAAGATATTAAGTAACCCTGGTCCCAATACAGACCCCTGAGGGTCCTCCTTTCTGCCCTGTTTAAAGATGGGTACAAAGTTTCCTTTTTTCCAGTCACCTGGGACTTCACCTGACTGCCGCAAACTCTTAAACATAATGGAAAGTGGCTTGGCAACTACATCAGCCAATTCCCGCAGCACTCTGGGATGCCTCTTGTTGGGTCCCACAGACACATGTGCATTCAGCTTCCTTGGTGGTCATGAGCCTGATCTCTACTTACAGTGGCATGGACTTTGCTCCCCCAGCCCCCATCCTGCTGTCCCTCCACTCCAGAGGTGTGGGAAGAGAGGTTGCCACTGGAGACTGAGGCAAAAATTTGAGTACCTCAGTCATCTTCTCTCTGGTATGGGTGTCTGTTACCTGTCTCGATACCTTGCGTGCTTACATGCAAACACAAAGCCCAAGCCCACAATTCATCCAGTCCCTTTACTGCCATCCATAAAGGATTAAACAGTGTCATTGTTATATCCGTAACAGTCCAATTTTGAAGCCATATTGCTCATTCTGTTTCAAGTACTACAGTCATTGCCTAAAATGTCAAAGCCAAGCAGCCCTTTACAGTGAAGATAAACTGGGAAGCAGAATTCATTCCTAATTCTAAGGACAGTTACATCTGAAAAGTTTTCTGTGAAATCTATTTCACAATTCAGTCATGCTGAGAGAGCTCTTATCTGCTAAAATTTCAGATGGGGGGTCTGGAGCAAGGTGATTGAGCCTTCATATGTAAGACAAGGTAAAAGAAATTGCTGGGATAAAAAAGGATGGAACACTTACTTTTAGTAAAAAATTTACAATAAAAGTTAGTTATCTTTCTAATTACATGAGCTGGTGATGCCCTAACAAGGACCATTTTGTAACCCACCAATCAGCTGTGTATATTGATGCAAGATAAAACTCTTCCCATAGTCATTCTCACTCAGAAAGACAGTGGGGATACAGGGATGCAGTGGGGAAGGCAATGTGCAAACAGCTGTACAGTTCACACATTGCCTGGCACACCACTCAATGGGCACTGGTTTAGTTTGCCAGGAGATTTAAATATCCATGAGGATGCTGAGAATGAAGCATGTTTGCATACTTCTCATCTGCATGTGCTCTGCTAATTCTTTATACTTGGCTCTGAAATCCACTCGGCTGTTTAATACTTTTCTGAATAGAACTGTAAAATCAGTACTTTCAGGCCCTGCATGTCTCTTGTCACTAACTCACTACACAGTCTGCTAGCTGCCAGTAGCTTTTGTTAGCTGCCAGCCTAGGAAATTCAACCTGGGCAGTGAAAGGAGCCAACTTTCTTTTCCATTCTGTTTTAAAAGGGCTCTAGGCCAATATGCTTTCTCTTACATATGAAACATGTAAGAGATGACAATCTCATGGTTTCCAAAGTATCCTACACTACTCACTCTTTGTGTGCTCAAGGATTTACCAAAGCCAGAACAAGGTAAAAACTGAAAAATGGACCAGATCTGGGGGTTCCTAACAATATTCAGTGGCAGAAAACACATGGGTAAAAGAAGCTTAATTGTGATTTGCAGTTAAACCACATTAAGTAGACGTTTGCCCCACATCTAGAGGATGGGTATAAGACACTGAATTTGGCAAAGAGATCTCACATTCACTGCTCTGAACTCAACATGGAATATAATCTTTGGACAGTTTTCAAGTTTGTTAAGCAGCAAAGCCAGAAAAAGTCCAGTTTCCTTGTTTAACAGCAATTTACAAGACATGGGAAATAGCGGCACCAATGCAGAGTCTGTGCACCTGGCAGAAACTGAGTACCCACCACAGTCAAACTGTCAGTCACATGATAAACCTGTTATTTTTTGGATCTATAAACTGGAATAGAAACCAGCTGTTATCTTACTATAACCCCCTCACAACCATAATTTAAAAGACTTGCTGGCCTGCCTGACAAACAGAACAAAAACTTCATTCATTCAGGTGAATAAGAAACATTATTTCACAATATTTCTTGCTGCATTTCTCAAGTGATTAAAAACCAAAATTCAACCAAGGAATAAAAGTGTACTGTTACCAAGCCTTCATCTACAATGTGATAATCATGGGAGAAAAAAAGTAAAAAGTTTAACCCTGAAAGGCTACTCAAATTCTAGTTTTCCCAAACTTACCCTGCAATCTCCACAAGGCCATTCTAAGCAGACAGAAATAGAGTGTTTTACCTGCTGTATAACAAGCCAAAGTGTCTTTTTCCAACAGGAACAAAATGAAAAATCTTAGGTTTTTGAATTGCCCTGTTACACCAGAAATTTCAAGATGTAGATGTGTATACAGAATTTTAAAACACTGTATTTGAATCCAGAAAAGAATAAAAAATTTAAAAAACCAAAAAACCAGAAAACCAAAAACTACACACAAATAACACCAACAAACAAACAAACAAACCAACCCCTCAATGTCCTATCTGCCACTTGCAAAGTGACTCCTGTCTTTGAGTCTTCCTTCTTTCTGCTTCCCTTCCTGTCTCACTTTATTGCAGACTCTTGCCCATTCTGGTGAGTTTTCCCACTCATGTCACGCCAGACATGCCTCACATTGTTCACAAACTTCACCCAGGTTCCACTCAGAATATCGTGTTTCATATTGTCTTTCTACCTTGCCCAACTTCTGTTTAATTTTTTGGGTCTGTCAGTGCCTTTTATGATTGTCTAAGGACAGGTCTTGGGACAAAGGACAATATATTGCTTTCTGTAAAGCACTGTAAAAATCTGTAGACTACATTAGAGAATAAATACCTGCAATACATGCTGACAAAGAAAACTGAATTATCTAAGCTGCATTTCCTTCCAGACTACCTCTAGTTTTTCTATTTTTGGTTCCATTGTTTCTCTGTTTTGATACCTGTCCTTTTATTTAGGGGCTCTGTCCTATTGCCCTATCTCCCTGATTCCATGTGGTCACAGCCATTCCCCTATCACAGGAGAAATCCTTTGGTCCTAAGAGGTAACAGAAGTGTTTTGTACAATTTGTCTCATGTGAAACACATGGTGATCAGTGCTGATGATGCAACAATTTCAGTGGGGACAGGATTTCAGGTGAATGACTTGAAAGGATATGCCTGAAGTCAGTTAAGGAACAGATGCAATGCACTGACAGCAGTTAATTCTAACCCTGGCTTTCCAGGAGGAGCAACAAGAGTCTTAAAAAAATCTGCCCAATAAGTTGCATCATAGTAGTGACCCAGCACAATTGTGAGAAAAGGGAGATCTGACAGTGACCAAAAGGAAGCTTTTGACAATGCAGGAACAGATAAGTACCTGATATCTATAAAGATGGTTATAAAACATCACTGTCTGGAAGCAAAAAGTGTAAATTAAATGGAGTTTCTAATCAACCAACATAGAAAGAGCTTAAGTTTCACAATCATCAATTACTTCTCTGCAGACACAGAATTTACTAACAGCTAATACTTTTTTTAATGGCTCCAGGGGGATCACAGATCCAGCCACAGCTATGAACAAACCTGCTCTATGCCTAAGGGTTGTACCAATCCAGCTGAAAACCCTGGCTGCCAACACTCTCACATGAGCCTGACTGTGCCTTTACAGTACTGGATTTGTGACAGGTAAAGGGAGCACTGCTGCCAGGGTTCACAAAACCAGATTGCACAGAGATGGTTTCCTCACGAACTTATTTACTTTTTTCCCCCCATAAACTTGTAGGGTATAAATATGGAATAGATTCTGCCTGCTTAACTGTTGTAGTCATGGAAACCATACAGGTTCTTTAAGGAGAAAGGAATCAAAATAGGACAGAAATATAGGCAGTGTATTTTAGAGACAGAGGACACAATTTCTTTGCTAGGAAAGAATACCATGGCATATTTTATTACATACCATTTGTGTTTACCATTACATTTTAAATTTTAGATTTCTCTGTACAAGCAAAGGGAAATGAAACAAAAGAAGACAAATATATGGTGACTTCCTGCTTACCAGGAATCTCTGCAGTTAGGTAGAAGAAGGACATTACACACAAAAAAAAAAAGAAATTGAGAAATATTTTTTGTACAGTAATTACATGTCAGACCTTTTAAAAAATAATTCAGTAATAATTCTTGCACTAACATTACATCTCAGGTTCCCCTGTCATGTAAAAATAGGTCTTCACCCCGCCTCAGGTGCCTTCATGCACTGCTACTTGATATATCCCCTTTTTTTTTTGCTTCTTTCTCACTTATAGATTGTAGCAGTAGATGGAAGAAGCTGCAAGAATCAAAGCACACAATGACTCAAAGACAATCCATCTGTTCTATTTTTCAGATGTTATGTATAGTTTGCCACGTGGCAACAGTTCTCTATAATCCTAACAGCAGTGCCTTCTATATCCAAGCTCAGTCCTTTGCTGCAAGAGCACTGCAAGACATGGCCTCTTCCTCTCACTCCATATGCAAGCAAACTGTCTCTGGATATGTGTTAATATGCAAACTGTAACAACATCAGCTTAAGAAACACAAATCTGTCCAACTTAAATAAGCATCTCCACTTAATATTCTGGAGGTCAAATACGAGAGATGCTCAGACTTTGCTGTACCCATTGGGAGTTTCTGAGCACCTTAAAATTCACATGCAGTTGATCCAGATTCCAAATACAACTGGGAATTTGCTATCTTTCTCAAGAATCAAGGCATAGAGATATCAGAACTACAAAGCAGAATGTTCTGCTTCAGATGTAGACCAGATGGTGGTCAGTGGGCAAACAAATACAAGCAGTTAAGTTTTCCGTGTTTCAGAACAATGACATGCAAGAAAATCAAAAAAATAATGAACAAATGAATGAGTGAGGTTTGCAACTTGCTGTGAGCTTAACTTCTGATATTTCAACAAGAACTTCCCAAAATGTAAAAAAGCCCAAACCAAACCAACCAACCAACCAACCAACCAACCAACCAACCAACCAACCAACCAAAAAAAAAAAAAAAACCCAAAAAACCATCCGGAAATAGTTTAAACTACTTGTTCCTAGAAGAAAAAAACCTAAAAATCACCATGTGCTGCCACTTTACAGGATGATATTAGCACTGGGAAACATGGCAGAATTTATTTATATTGACATGCTTATTTCACTCTCAGTACAGCCATAGTTCCCAGTGCAAAGTCACAGCTATTTGTGACATTACTCTCACAGAACACAACTGCAAAACTCTCTAAAGGTTGTCTTCAGAAACCTTCATGGGAGTAGGACGTCAAAGCACATCAGCGAAGCACACAACAGCGTGAGGAAGAGAACAGTGGCTGAACTAATGGACAAAATTTGAAGAATCTACAACAGAACAGGGTCAATCTGCAGTGCCAGCCAACAGAATGTTAAGAACAAAAAGTCTGCAAGATGCAACTGTGTAACTGGAATGAAAGTAACCAAACTCACAATATGTGCTCAGTTCTCATTCACAGGAGAGACTGCAGCTGCCAAAATTAATGCTGCCACTCCCTTCAGGGTCACTGAAATTCTAGGCATACCCAAGTTCACTGTTCACCCCATTTTGCCTCTGAATGACATGTATTCTTTGTTCTCTTCTTCTGAGGAAAATTAGCGATTCATCCCACAAAGAGAACCCCTCTGAACTTCAATGGAACTATACCAGTTTATACATGCACAAATGTTGATCAGGGAACACAGTATTTCTATTCAGTGATACAAAAAAATCAAAACAGTATTACTGGGATAGCAGGACCATGATGGAGAAACATATTCATGTCTCAAGAACTTGAATACACCACTATCCAGCCAAACAATACAAATAAAATTGTATATTAGCTGTAAGACACTGATATGACCACGATTCTCTGTGTTTTTTCCACTGAACTATAGCAAAAGTATTAGCTTGGAACGGATTGTAGTCAGAAGCATCACATCCTCTTTTCTATGGCTTTTACCATTATTCCCATTGCAATATCATTTTAGATCCTTATACCCAGACCAGGAGTCAATGGTGCTACACAAAACCAGAACTGAAGGATAACCACTGTAAAAAGAACTAAAGTGTTTTTGGATGTTGTAGTGGACAATACCTGCCACATTTCTCCTCCACCCTTTGAACACTCTGGGAAGTGCTTGACTCACCATCCCTGGAGGTATTTAAAAAGATGTGCAGATGTGGCGCTTGGGGACATGCTTTAGTGATGGACCTGGAAGCGCTGGGGGAATGGTTGGGCTCAATGATCATAAGGGTCTTTTCCAACCTAAATAATTCTACGGTCCTGCGATTACTTTAGGGAAAGAATCAGCAGATTTATAATCTACAACAGGCACCACCATCACCACATACTGTCTGAAAGAACTTTGCACTCTTTAAGATTCAACCACCAAATTACAATTAAATTGGCAAAGGAGAACCTAGGGTAATATTAGGCAACATAGCAAGCTATTTATTGTCTTGCTGGCTCTACCTATTACAGGGAACACAAAAAGACTCTGTCATCTCCTTTATGTCCAGGTTTAAAAGTATAATCAAACCACTAATTCAAAGAAAAAAATCTGCAACACATTTCCCAATTTACTACTTCAGGAATATATTTACAGTCTCCTCTATATCTGCAGATGAGGTGACTTTCTAAATTTATAATACGTTCACTGAAAAGCTCTCATAAAAGCATAATTTCTGCTCCCATATCCTCCACTTGAACATTACTCACACAGAAACTTCCTGCATCAACGAGACAGAATAAAGCACTTCCCAGCCAGCCCCTCCAGTCCAGCTGACACATCATTAGACCACATCTGAACATCATGCAGCATGAAAGCTTGTGCTTACTTTTAAAAAAAGACCAAGATAAAGGATTTCAGCTGAAAGGCATCATCAGACCCATTTATTTGATGTTCACTCAGACAACCTTGTTTTTAAAGCTAACACTTTCTCCTGATAATGCATGCAGGTGTAGGCACCATGTGGTCATAAACCAGGTCAAATGTCTTCATAAGATACTGCTAAGATTTTAATTATGTGTGTCCTCAAGCCTGTAAGCAATGTCTTCCCTATCTGCCTTGGAAACCTGGACTTCACTCTTGCTTCTATAAATTGAAAAACTGTCAGAGGCCCTTCAAATTGCTTTGAAATATTTCTATACAACACCATTTCTCTAGACATCACAGGCAGTATCAAAAATATCACGGGCAACATAAAAAATGATAGCTTGCAAACCACAGCAGAAAACCTACAGATCAATTACCTTGCTTCCAGCCAAAAGGCATTCATCTAAAACATAAAGAAACACCCACTCCAATATCAGCATATTTCTGTTGATTTTATGGAACATGAGAATTCCTCTTCATCCACCGTCATCCACCATGCACAAACCCAAGCTGAAAGTGACCTGTCTCTCTCTCTCTCTGCCCCTTGCAAAATAAGGTAGGTGTCAACTCCCTTCTAACATTGCAACGAGGTATCAACTACTTCTCAGCAGTTTAAGTGGCACACATCTAATTAAACACGAAAAACCATTTTCTGTTTCTATCATAGACTCAAAGATTTCCTAGTGTGGTTGAAAGCCTGTGCAGTTTTTACAGCTAGAACTTGGCCTAATAAACTCCAAGCTGTGTTTCAGCGATGCCCCATCGTCATCATGCCTGTAATAACAACATGGTAATGATATGCAAACACACCCTATATAGGCTTTCTCACAGATGTCAGTGTGGTGTACAGTGAGCAAACAGCCTACACTTTCATAAACAGTAGTGTCTGCAGGGTGAAGAGGAGCTTCCCTGATAAAGAGATTCCAAGTAGCTTGTTTTCTTTCCTTCTTTTGGCTGCGCCAATAATTTTGTGAACATAGTTAACATAAAACCCTTTGAAAGATCCCAAAGATCTTTCCAAATTTCCAAAGATACTGTATGTACTATGTCTATAGCAAATACCATTTCCTTACTGAGTTTATAATTATTTCACAAGGGCACAATTATAACAATCACTATAACGATACGGTTTTCTCTTTTTCATGTAATTTACTAAATTATCATCTCCTGAAGACCTTAATATCTTTACTTCTTCCATATCAAGAAAACAATTTTTTTCTTTGATGCAATTTTCAGCACAATCAAGTGAAATCAACTCCCTATTTCTTTCATAACCACATTCCTTGCTTCCTGTGCCTGCTTCTGTTCCATAACATAAATTATTTTCCACTGAAATTCTCCTGCTTATCTTGAAACCTGCTTATAGAACTGTATGAGAAAGATTCCAGTATTCTGTGGCTTTGCCTAGGAACCCTGCAACACCTTCCAGAGCCTGAAAAACATCAGGACTCTCCTTCTAAGAGTAGTTAGCATTTACCAGTCACACTCCACCACTCCATAAAACCAAACGGACACTGTGCACTAAGGCTGTCTCCAGTAGCTGGGTAGCCAGTTATTCCACTCAATAACAGGTAGTGTCCTTACCTAGACTTATCCTGAAGAAAACTCCAGAAACTGTGCATGCTCTGAGAAGGCTGAGCTTAAAGCCCGTTGTGCCATTCTACCTGTGCCTGCCCTTGGTAGAGGGAACAATCAGAAATCACCAATTCTAGGCTTCTACACTTCTCCGAATTCTGGCACCGAGGGACAGAATTACATCCCAGATCTGTGACACTTCTTGAACAAGCCATCAAATATAAACAGAGCCACTGGATCTGAAAGAAACCATGACCTAGGTTTTTCCCACTATTTTCATAGAGGCACTCCTCGTGGCTATTCTCTGCAAAAGAACAAGACAAGCAGCACAAATTACTTCCCCCACCAGAGCAAGCTGTGCTGTGTAATTAGGCAGGTTTTCAGTATTTTTTTTCCTTACTCAGCTTTTTCTAGATGTACTTCTATTTCCAGCAAAATACTTCTAAATAGTGTAAGTTTGTACAGTAGAAATGTATTTTATTAAAGTTTATTGTGTAATCTTAATATTAGACAAGGAGAAATATAACTGAAGATGTTTGTCACCATGTATAGTTTTCTCTTAGCTAAACTACAAATACTTATCTCCCAACTGTTTTTTCATTAATTAATCACTTCACCATTGAGTCTTCATGCTTTGCTGATAGATGGTTATTGTATTTGTGGTAAATTATGCCTCACAACAGGCAGTTTGCTATGTAACAAACTAAGAAAAAAATGCTCATTATCTTCCCCTTCTATTACATAATAACTATAGATCTGCATCATCAAAAAGGCCTTTTATGGCCTCTTCATGCTACTCAGCCATTTCAGGGAATTTGTGTTATCTTTTCCTTGAACTTACATGTCTTCTGATTTTATTTTCTTTCCTAAGAAATTCTTAATTTTTGCTGTCAACTCTTAGTATGAAAGTAAAATCCACTGGATGTTTTTGATTTTATTTAGCTTAACTTCTCTGTTCTTTGCTGCTCACAATTGACCATTACAGCAATTCAGTTGCAGAGAGGTTCAACAAAAAGTGATTTTCCTCTGAAACAAATAGAGGATAGTAAGGAGGAAGAAAAAACATCTTTGCTTTATATGGAATTGAACAAATAATGGAAAATTAATTTTACTAGTACTCAACCCAAAATGTGCTTCTTTCCCAAAGCTGATTTTAAAGTAACCTTTAGTTCTTTTGTGTTTAACATACAGGATATGGTACTTGGACATTTAGCTCAATCTTTGGACTTGCATAGTCTCAAAGTATACTAAACACTGGAAGTGATGGACTGAGACCTAAGGATGTGTTGTCAGTGTTGTTACACTGTCAATTATGGTGTCAATGCCAACAATCCATGGAAAACCATTTGCCACTGGGTTAAAGGAACCTTGCTTTACCACTGCCTCTGCCTGTAAAGTAACACACATTATATCAAATTCTGAAAACAAAACAGTGACAGAGGTGACAGATGGAATTAAGACTTCATCTCTGATCAAATTATAGATAAAAGAGTGTTTTAGTTACCCTAACGCCTCATAATTAAACAGGTAACAAATGCCTGCACAGAGACATTTAAATACAAGCCATGGAAATTTAAAAGCCATGTCTGAAAACATAGAGGCAAAAGCCCCCCAGGATTCCACAGCTTTTGAACATGCTAAATTCAAATTGCATTGTTTAGGAGAGCTACTGAATTTGTCTTTTGTTCACATTATTCACATCACTGAAACATCACTTTCAAGAAATAAAGGAAACATTAGCAGTTACCTCAATTCGAAAGGCTTCCATTCTGAGTACTTGAGAATGCTATGGGATGTGACAAGTCTCTACATTGCTCTCAGTGACTTTTACTGTACAAAGACTAAAATTACAGGGTTTACTTGAGATATTATTTGCACTGCCTCTGGAAATAGTGCTACAGTTGTCAATTATGATAAGATCTCTCTCCCGTTCTCTTGCTAGTTCCATTTTGCTGTGTGGAGAAACAAACCCAGTGCTATCACTCTCACCAGCCGGGGAATTTATTAGCAAACCACTGGGCTCCTTCTGCCTCAGGATGTCTGTTGCCTGACTGCTATTTTTGTGATTTTAGACAACGTCCGTGGCTGGCAAACTGTGAAGAAATGCAAAACGCCAATTCCGTTTCAAAGCATCGTAAGAGGAACTGCTGATACTCACCAAACTATTCCCTGAGCCCCGGAGCCAATAGGTTTCAAGTTCTGGTAGCGTTTGAGAACTGTGAAAGTCGAGTCACCAACTTCCACGCTGTAGAACTGGTTGTCAACTTTGCTTTTGCTCATGTTGTAATGTTTGGCAATATATGACACATCCACTTGTTTCCCAAATCCCTGTTGTACAGAAGAAGGGAAGGGGAGAGGGATTGGTAAAAAAATAGAAACCAAGGCTGGAAAAACATAAGAATACTGATAAAGCACTGTCAGCCTAATATTTCAATATAAATTTCTGTCATTTTTGGCTCATTTTCATAAAGATTGTATCAAACCTTCTTTCATGCAGGAAGTCACCATAAAAAGGCACTGATTAAAGAAAACTAGTGAATTCTCCAGCTGATGTTTGTGGCACAGTTACTGTAGACTACTGGTCTCTGCCTGCCATCACCGCTGCTTCATGACTACTGGCTTCTGCATTCGTGCTGATTCTGCCCTCGTTTCTATTGCAATAAATTTCAAATAAGATGACTTTCATCAGCGTCAAAGTGGAACAAGAGACACAGGAATCAGGCTCTTCATCACTGATCAGACAGAGCAAGCAAGTGTATTCCCATGAGTGCTAAAACTTTCCTTGAGCACGTGATAAAGGCCTTGAGAACCTTTCAACAGGAGTTGCAAAAGAAAGAGCAGTTTATGAGATGAAACTTGACCCAACATGGCTCAGTATCAAGGAGATTTATTCAGGAGCTCTGGAGGTCTTCCAGAGTTCTGGGTTCCTAAGGATGGGAGAGTTACTCTCATGACCTACCAAATGCATTAGTACTAAGCAAACACCAATTTTCATGACACAAAACCATGTTTGTGCTTGCACTGTAGCTAGCACTGCACAGCAGGGTTCCTCCCCAAAACTATAAAATTTAAAAATAATAATTTTTACAAGATTAAAAAACCCTCCCTCAAATTTGTAAAATTACTATGCAGAAAGTTACATAATAACCACTTTATGACTACTACTGAGCTCAGTTCCCTATGGACTACAGAGAAAATTTACAGTAATTTGAGATAAAAATCAGAATGAAGTAGTTGTAATTTAGAATTCTGTACTACATGATGCTGAGCACAGGATACAAAAGCTCAACATATTACTACAGATTGCCCTAAAAGAGTTGACAATTCAGTTATGGAAGTCAAGACATGCCCAAATGCCTTCTATAAGGAAAAGCAAAACCCGGCTACACCTGTGTCCATCCTTTCTTTTTCAGTGCTCCCAAACACAGTTTCTAAATTTTCTTATTTGCTCTATTATAAATTTATTTCCACCCAAAAAATCTCAATAATCAACTGTATTATGTGTTTATGGACTACTAAGTTGAAATTTGATGGAGCTGGGAAAAAAAGTAATGTTGATTTTGATTACATTACTCTTTCAATTAAAAAGGACATCATTCCAGTGTTCCAAAAATCTGGCTATTAAAAACAGATTACTAACCATGCAGAGAACTTGGATTTTAAGGTTTGCCTTAGAAACATTACTATGATTTTTCTGTCTGTTATCTGACTGTAAGGCCCTTTGGCACTGGACAGCATCATCCTAAACACCTCATTTAGAGACTTTGAAACATTTTAATAAATGTAGCTCTTTATTCAAACACAAAGTCTCATCTCAGATCAAGTGGAAAATTTATATTAACTTGTTCATCAAACATTGTGAGGGGGAGGCCAGGGGAGGCCTTACCCTAACACAAGAAATGAGAGATTTATGGACACTGGCACAGCACTAAACTGAAGCTTCCAGAGAGTGAAATGATTCCAAATGAGGTTTGAATTTTTCTCATTGGAAGACAGACAGACTGCATCTGATTCACACCGTGTAGCCTTAGTCTTAAAACTTCTTCCATTAGGTGAAGAGAGATGCATAAAAAAATTTGGCTATTCAGCTCAGGTATTCATACCAGACCTGGAACTGAGAGGTTTTTTGTTTGTTTTTTTTTAATAACGTATTCCTGATTGACAGGAATTTCACAGCTCCTTCTGGCTAGACAAACACATTTGGAGCGTGTTTTTTTCTGATGTCATTATCAGAACAATGCAGGACATATTCAGGATTAACACCCATTACTCTGAAACCAGTGTTTATATACAAAGTGTCAGCATAAAAATTACACTCCTGAGTGAGCCTGACTCATAGCCAGCTCATCTGGAAGTACAGATAGAGCAAATTTTTTAAACAAATTGGATGACTGTGTTAAAGCTTGGATGAGCCAGGCCTGCCACAACTTATTTCTGTCCTCACTCCCAAGCTACCTGACAGCTCGTTGTGTGGTGTGGAGTTACATGGGAACACATATTTTATCACTTTATGTCTCGAATAAAAATTAGTTGCTTTTAAGTTAGCCTGACCATGTGAACTACTAGCCTCAGGAAACTCATGCTGCATACAGCGGGATTTCTGAACTACTGCGGTTTCAGGAGCTGGTTATTTTAAATCCAGAAATGCCTTAAAAATCAATTAAAACAGCTGAGAAGAACCCCTCTGTAGAACCTCAGTTACATGGGTAATTAACATAACCAATTGTTTCAGTTAACAGCAATTAAAGTCGTGGGACACAAAGGACCACAACTGGTAAGAAAACAAAGATGTCATGATGAGCAGCCTTCCTGTGCACAACACAGAACATTCCTGTGACAATCTGCTCCTAGCTGTGTGTGAGAGGGAAAGGTAAAGACTGTTTTATTTTTCATGGAATAATTTTTTATTTTTAGATTAGTATTTTTCCATCTACTTAAAAATCAGTGCCCCACAAGGTCTTTGATAGAAAACAAACACCAAGCATTACTTCTAAAATTCAAGGCAGGCTGATTTAGTTTGAAGTTCACTTCAAGCAGAATGCCTCCTCTGAGTGACAAAAAATTCAGCTCTGTGGACAGGCCAAACAGTCTCCAGGTCATGTACTAAGCTGCCTCCTTGCTTTAAACCCACACTGCTAAAAAACTACAAAAAAAAAACCTACTCCGTATTTTCCAATTTTTACCAAAGCCTAAATAAGCAAACGAAAGCACACCAAGGTTACTAAAGCCCAATGCACTGCTTACCTTCATAACAACCATTAGAAGAGTGATAGAACTATTCTTGTCATGATGCTGACTTAAATCAAATCCCTAAATCAATGAATTAACAGTGTTATTGTATTAATCACATTTGATCAGATCCCCAAGCCAAGCTGACACAATCAAGAACCATCTCCGGTTGATTCAACAGCCACTTCCTAATGAGGACAAGGAAATGGCAGTTTTATTTCACTCCAGAATTAAGGTATGAAACCTTTCCCCTTTGGCAAGGAAATTCATACTCTTTATAGAGCATGTCAGTGTTAGTTTTAGTTGCAAACCCTGATGAAAAGGTTCTTCTCCAAATCTTCAAATTCACATAGCTCGTCTTAAAGGAGCCTACACACTACATTCTAGTCTTGTCCTGTTACATCCTCAGTGCTCACTCAAACCCCTTCCAGAAGCCTTGGTGCTGGTACAGCTATTAATATTCCCCCAGCTGCCCCCATTTATACCACTAAGCTATTTCAGATTCAGGTTTTACTGCATAATTCTTACAAGTTCTGTACTGGCAGCTTAAGTTAAAGCTTTGATTATGTGGCATCAAAAAAGAACCCAGGACTAGGAATTCCCAGTATACATCCTTCTGTATATGCACCTTACCATAAACTCCTTTCAAATGTGATTGAGACTGACATAAGGAATGAGAAATTAGCACTTCATTAAGAAATAAATAGGGGAAGGAAGTTTATAGATGCACATGGCAATCAGGTTTGCTTCTTAGGATATCACAGTAAAAATATAGAGGTCTCTTATAGGAAAGTGAATTCCAGTGAGTTAATAAATTTTCAGGTGAACTTCAAATTAACTTTGACAAGCTACAGTATTGAGGCCCCAGATTAACAGTAAACATTGCAGGTGTGAAACTTCTGAACAAAACACATCTAAGTTTTTCAGACCTCTGTGTAAGATGAAAGATTATTCCTCAGAGACAAAGTATACATCAAAGTGCCATTTGTTCTTAGTTTCTGTAAACATTTGGACAATGAAATTATATTGCTGCAACACTGATAGGAACTTAGCTTTCATTTCATACATACAAAAATGTATAAACCATTATATTCTCCTTTCAGTACCTAATTGAAAACTTCTAACACATACACATTCTCCAATGCCATTTTCTTTCCTTCACATTAAGAAATTTAAGAGTAAGGTAAGTTGAAAGTTTCTCAGCCCTGAAAACCTAACTATCCTTGTTAGCTCACTTAAGCACATAGCCACATTTGCAATGATGTTTGTTTAGTATCCTGACAAGAAAGAGAAAAGAAAATAAACTGTCAAGACTCAAGCATTTGAGATGAAGTAAAAAGATACTCTCACCATAACTAACTGTTTAGATAGCATATATTTTGCTTTCAAAGGACAAGTATTTAAAAATTCAGTGAAACTAAAATAACTCATTGCCTCACACAGAACTACAAACTGTATTCTTTTCCTTTCTTTCAGAGTACAGAGAGTAAAAGGGTTAAAAAGCCCAACAGAAATAAAATTATGTTATTTTCTACATAATAAGGTGAATTGCTTCTTGATATCCCATTTCATTTGTCCATTTCTATCCTACAAAATAACTATACTTATTATATTTCAGTGACAGACCTTTGCTTCTGAACACCGTTCCTTCTATTATTGATGATCCTAAAATATGGCAATTTCTTACAGCTCAGCATCTCATACATTTCAGCTTTTATAAACACCAACCATGCTAGGGGCAATTTAAGGCAAATTGCTCTCCTTTGCATCTCCAAAACAGTAAGTTCTGTCACAGAGTCCATTGGCAGCATCAGCAGAGTGGAAACTTTACCTTGGTGTTCGCATCCTTCCCTGTCTACCCACAGAAATCCCAGCAGGAACACCCTTTCCAGGGCGCCATGGTGCAAGGCTACTAAAATCAATTAAAACATTCCACATGTGTAAATGCAGGTGAGCAAAAGAATCAGACGGAAGACTGAAAGGCTGACTCCCAATTTGCAGTTGGCACACAGCCCAGAGATGGGCAGGGTGGAGCAGAGAGGGTGTTCTGCGCCCAATACCACCATGGCTCCCCAGCAGCCCTCACACCTCCACCCTGCCTCAGACAAAGAGACTGGTATGGACAGCATCACATTTCAGAGGTGGATGCCTTTGGTTCCCTCAGGATCCAAGAGGATAAGGTTTTAAAGCTACAATTTAACCTTAAAAGTCAAATGCTGAGATTATACAAACTGAAATTCACAAATATGGTAAAACCCTTGGTCTTCTTTCCAGCTCTGAAAATGTGCAGAGAGGCAAGCCCTGCTCACCTGGGTGCCCGTGCTAAGTCAACAGCACTATGAATTTAATGGCTATTCTCCCACTTGCACAGCTGTAACTCTCACAGAAGTTTCAAGTGCCAGAATTCTGGCATAAACATGCATTTACTGAGTTCTCTGCTTCGAATTTAATGGTCACAGGTTTAGCTGTGTAAATTTGAATGGCAACAGAAGCTGTCACTCGGGAAATACAGAGTATCTTTGCACAGAAATATCTACTAAATTATTTTAAATTGTCCATTGTGTATATGACACACTTATGGAAGAAATTATATCTATTTTTCATACCGTAAAGCCAGACTTCTCACTTATTCTGGCTCTCCCTGAACTCAAAAGTCCATAGATAGTGATCCAATCTACTACACAGGGTTTCATCTTATGTGTGTGTGGTTGGATGTAATATTACAGATTTTGGTTTTACCAGCCACATCACACCACAGTTCTCCATTCTTCCACCTAACTTTTGTTCTGTAAGGTTTGTATTAGTCACCCAGTCTTCCTGATTTCAGTGTGTTATGAGTGGGATTTAAAAGCTAATTTTTGGCCTTCTTTTAATCTCTCCCCAGCTGTCTTGCCCTCCCAGAGAGGGGGCCCTATGCATTTAGCCTTTCAAATAGGCAACTGACCTCTGCAAACAACTCAACCTTGACTTTTCAGTCATTAATCTTTTTACATTTGCTTTATTCACTCTATTTCAGCACATCATATTAAAACATCTTATTAAATGGAGTACAATATTTCTAAGTGTTGGTTGGGTATTTTTTGTTAGACTGGGGTTTTTTTGTTATTCTTGTTTTTTATTTATTTGTTTAAACATTCTTTCCTTCTTTAACCTCTTCTAACTGAGATACCAAAAACCCATCAGCTTACCTAGGTCTTGCCTAGTTCTGATTACACACAAAGCAGCAAGCCTGCCTTCTCCTTTTCAATTGTATCTACTCAAAACGTGAAGCAAAGCACTATTTACTTAGTCTTGTCCTCCACATGTTCACTGAGTTTTAACTACTTTTAATTCCTTCCTTCTCACAGGCACCAAATTTTCATAGCTCATTTATAACTGTGGTATCATGTATTGCTCAGAAGTCACTGTGTCCCAGAGGTGTGTCCTTCATTCCAGGCCAGACTTCTAGCAGATGAGCAATATGTGAGTATCTGCACAATGAAACACTACTTCAAATGGTTCCTCATTCCCCTGGCGCCTGAAGAGCTCAATGCCGACACACAAGTGACATCCAGCCCTGGTCATCGTAATAAAGAAGCTTGAAAGGACTGATCAAGGAACACTGAGAGAAAAAGTTCCTTGAGACTGAGGTTTCTTTATGGAGAGGAACAAAATCAGTGATCCAAATGAAAAACGTAGCCAAAGACACAGGAAAGAAAGTACCTTCCTCAACAGAACTGTACTATTACAGTGTTTGATGTGAAGACAACAGTTAATGGAAAGATTCTCTCTTTTATAAATAAAGACTATATGGAGCTAAATAATCCCACCTTTAGCTAGAAATAGACAGCTCTAGACCTCTTGACTCTGTGAAGTATCATCTCATTCATAGAAATCTAATATATCACTTGTTGATAGCTTATGAATACCAACTAAACTCCCATTGGATAGGAGCCATGATAACAGGACACACTACATTTAGAATCATATTCTAAATAAAGGTATCCCATATAGCTATAGTTTAGGGAACATGTCAATTCCATATGTGTTTTGATATTGATTTTAAAAAGATACTGAAAGACTAAATAGCAAAAAGTATGGATGAAGAAACCAGTATCCTTTAGGCATTGTTAAATATTATTAATATATCAGTATTAAAATTTAATGTCCTGTTCTACTCACAATACACTACTCTGCATTACCTTGAGCTTCAATAAAGATGTGTTGGGTCCTACAGATAAAGGTTTGTTGGTGATACCAACCCTACAAAAGTCTAATGAAATTCTATAAACCTTCTTGTCGTACTTTTGTATTATGATAGAAAAACAGATGTCCTTTTCCTCAGCCTTGAAAAAGACGGCTGTTTCAGAACATGAATTGGCTACCCATGTCCAGTAATTGCACACCTGGCTGTTTTTATACTGCAAATGGGGTGAAAGGGTGGGGAGGTATATAATTTACCCTACTTATACTATCGAGTGTTTCTCAGGAAGAGCCTTCCTTTTTTTCCTTAAGTTAGAAATCCTTAAAATTCTATTCCTGCTGAATTAGCATTTCATTGTACAAAACTAGTATGCTCAGTGACATAAGCTCTATATCAAAAGCCTGTAATTATGCATATGTCACTCTTCTTCAGAGCACATAAAGCTATGGCTTTGAGGCCACAAATATATATTACATGAAAATTACGCCTCCAGTACTAAAAATAATTGGAGTACTCTTCAATATTGTAGCTTTATGAAAGGCACGTGAGCACAAATGCTTTGTAGAAAGTCTGCAGTGATGCACAAATTTCAAATGAAAGCAGGAATAAGAATGGAATAAACAATATTACCACCTGGACACTATTCCTAGTCTCTAAATAAAGATCTGGATGTTTGGACCAAGGACAGAGATATAACCCCCATCCCACTCTAAACAATACAAATGAACAAGTCTTAATGCAACCAGACACTTAATTTAGAGACTGTTCGTGCACATAATTCTAGCTATTATTTGGATCAGGGCCTATCTTTATGGAAAGAATAAATTAATATGAAGCTTAAGCCAGCTTTTATCCTCAAGAGAATCGATCTGAAGATCTGAAGACTTTGAAAAGGTATCTGTGTGATAAGTGCTTGAAGGATGGAATTCTGTTTGCTACAATGTCAGGATAGCATCCCTTTGTATGTATTTATGGGATTATGCCATTATGGATACCTGCTGCAGCCATTAAATAAGAATTAACCTCACTCAGTGATAAAAATGCATCCAAAATGGTCTAAGTTAAAAAAGAGAGGAAAGCTGACAGGAGAGCTTTCTAAAAACCTCTGTTCTGCACAGTGAAAGTAATTTTTCATCAATAACACTCTTCTCATACAATCTGAGAAAAAAACCCTTTTTTGCAATTTTTGCAGGTTTTTTTTCTTTTTGGAAGTGATCTCTGTCAAAACATTACAAAAATACTACATTTGACAAAGTTGCCAGTGAAAGAATTAAGCCAGTTAAACACATGCGCATGAAGAACAGGAGATAAAATAGAAAAGACAGTTAAGCAGATTATCAAACTGAATAGCCAAGACCCATCCCAGAGCTGATGATTCCTAAGCCCAGATTCAACCTTCTCAGCAGAATTACTATTTAGTATTCCTGAGTTAAAAAACATAAAGCAAACTTTCCAACACCTGTCACTGTTTCATGTTAAATGCTTACAAGTAAGAGCACTTTTTTTCACAGTTGTGCTTTCACTTGGACCCCAGATGTAACATAAAAGGGGAAAAAAGTGTGTTTATCATAAATTTAAGAATGCAGCATTGTTTTCAGCCTCAGAAAGTGAAGAATGTCCCTAATATCTCTCCTTTTAGGTAGATTAGTGATGTCCTATCTCACAAAAAACGTTAAAACTATTAAGAGTCAGAATTCAAGCACAAAACACTGTTCAGAAATGAGGAAAAATTAATCTTTCATTCACAAGGGAAAATTACACACTGAGATTTGTGACTCATATATATGTTAACTAACTCAACCAAGAGAACCAAAAACTGGACAAATCAATAAAATTTTTCTTTGCATCATAGATTTTGTTTCAGCCTTGTGGACTTCTACATATTGTGATCAAACAATTTCAAGGGTGGTGTAGAAATACAGAATTGGCTATAGTACAGTCTCATGACCCCAAGAACCTGCATAGTATGGTGTTCAATGGGAAAAAAGACAAACACCACAATTTTAATTACTCTTCCTTCACTTCCAGTACAGGTAAACAGAAAATTATAGTGACAGGCTACAAAGTAAAAGGCTCTTGTCTCAGAAAAACAGAGACTAAGATAAAATAGTTTTAATTTGCATTTTTTCTGTTTGAAAACTGTGCCATTATTTTTCACTAAAAAGCCCTCAGAATATTAACTGATAATTTAGCAAAACAAAATCAAAAGTCATTATGACTAAACTACAAAATAAGCTTGAGAGTAAATAGAAAAGTAATTATTGGCAATGCATTTCTTTACTTTTTTGTATTTAGACTAATTTTTATAACCAGTTACTTGCAGTAAGCTGCTGCAACTCACTTATTTTTCTCTTATTATAGTATGTATTGCAAAAAAGTACAAGTATATACTGTACCTTGTTTTACCTGTAAGGAACACACACCTGACAAAAGGCAATCTTCACATCCAGAGTAGGTTCACCACAATAATACAAGAAATGGCGGCTCATAAATACCTGCAATTAAAGAAAAGTAGACATAGAAATCTTGTCTGTCTGCTGATGTGCAGCTTTAGCTACATTCACATTTTGAAATCAACCTGAGTTTTAACCCAGCTTGTGGAAAACAGAAATGTTGTAACACTGAACTGTAAAAAAGCTTTAAATTCTTTCTAATGCTTGTCAAGGTTATGGCCTCAAATATGACTTGGTTACATCTGCAAAATTTTATGGTAGCTAATGCCATTACCTCAAAGTTTATCATGTCACACTTGCATATTCCTATACTAAAGAAAAAAAAATCAGGTCAATAATGTTCTAAACAATGTGGGAATAGGAGACAGTTATTATTATAGGGAGGAAAGAAACAAATCCTAAGTTGACAAGTATTAGGAAAGTCATAGAAGTGGAAAAACTAATTACATCACTGTATAAATTCATGACACAATCATCTTGTGAGTATCACATGTAGTTCTGGTTCTGGTTCTACCACTGGTTCTACCACATTCTACCACTAGAAAAGCTACAGAAAAGGGCAGTAAGAAGGGCCCAAAGCACAAAGAGATTCCGTACATGAAACAACTGCACAGACTAGGAGAATATTTTTTTAACCTAGAAAAGAACTGTCTGAGTGGAACTATGCTAGAGATCCATAAAATGAATGACATACTGAAAGAAATGAAGAGGAAGCCCTTCCATTTTTTTTTCACATACAAGAAATATGTGGCACCAAGTAATGTTATCAGAGTTAGAATCAACAATAGGAGATAATTCTTCATACACTGTTTCATCACAGTGAAACTCCCTGTCTCATGTTGGTGTGGAAGCCAGAAGTCAACATAAGCTCTAACATGATTAGGCAAATTCACATAAGAAGAAACCTGCTGAAGGCTATTAACCTCGAAAATACCACCCCTGACTCAGGACAACCCTGAGTCACAGTCTGCCACTCCATGCTCAGTCTATTTCTGGATTTCACAGGCATCTGATAGTGGCCCAGAGAGCAATAGACTAGACCAGCCAGGCCTCCCTGTGCACCCTATTACAGCTGTTTTAACTTAATTCCACAGCACCACATCCAGCTCTGACTAACCAATCCTGTCCTGGCTGCATTCTAGCATCAATGAAAAAACCCCACAGCAATGTTATCAGGCTGAGATAGGTAGCTGCCACAAGACTTCAGAGCACACTGACTCTTCTGAATGACTCCAAAAAACCACAAAAACCCCAGCCAAACATACAAAACAGCAACAAAAACTTGTTAACAGTACAATGAAAAAACTAGCAAATTTTAGCTAAAATGAGATGAATAATATAGGACTTCATGTCTTTCTTTTAAATATAAGCACATTGTAAAGACTTAAAAATGAAACCAAAACAACCACCCAACCATCACTCTATAAAGTTATGATTCTGAAACACAAGTACTTATGGCTCTTATATTCAGTAGGAACAATTAACTAATTTTAAGTATAAACGGCACTAAGTAAGGCAAAACTTAGTTTGGAGCAACTTCAACTCGCACCAACTGATCAGGAGTGAAGAAACTACAAGAAAGTATTCGCCAATACTTGCCAACTTCAATGCATCATGTGCTCCCACATGTGTTTAATTTTTAATGAATGAATGTATGAATAATCCTGTTATGAAAGCAAGTTTATGACCTTTTCTGCATCACATTACAGTGTCTGAGATTGCTGTCTCACTGCCCAGTGAGTCATTACCAGAGTCTCACATTCCACAGAGGGTTTATAATACTTTATATTAAAACAAAAAGAAGAAAGGAAGCCTTTTTTGTTTTTTAAACAGAAGAAAAAAGGCTTTTAACATTAGTCATATTGCCAATGATTTCTGGAAAGCCAGCAGGTAATTACACTGTCATACTGCAGATAGATACACTGGCTGAATGCATTATATTGCTATAATATTCAATGACTAAAATGTCAATAGCCATGACATACCACGTTCAAGACAGAGCCTAATGGTGGAAAATGAGGAAAGAAATGGAAGAAAATTGGGGAAATTTGGTTTCTCCCTGAATCTGCTGTGAGGGTCTGTTGAGAAGACACACTTTGTATTATATATGCATTACTAGTCATATCCAACTCCTCAGCTGTCCACAGGAATTACTGTAACTGTTAATAGTCACCCTGGGCAGAACAACAGACTGGTGAGTTTTATGAACTGAAATGCATTTTAGATTTATTATGTTGTTCTTGTGTGCAGTTAATGCTTATAAAATAATAGAATCATGATATGTTTTAATGGCCTAGATCAATACCCATATTCCTCTGTACATAAGATACACCAAATGAATCACTATGGAGCCGAATTCCTCCAATTGTACAACAGGAATGAATGCCACCTTTCCATGGCACAGAAAGGTGTACCCAGGACAAAACAGACTCAAGTTCATGTTTTACATAGTGTTTATTGAATTCATATAAGGTTCCCTTCAGTGCTATGTAAGTAATCACATGTATGCAACCTCTAATTACTTCAGGCAGAAAATACACTCACACACTGCTCCACAGATCGCCTTGATCACGTCTCCTCTGGTGTGAGCTGACACCATATCACTCGAGATGTTTAAGAAGTGTCAGAATAAAGAACGGGCCTGATGCTGAGATAATTGTGTTACAACATAAAGCAGTTATAGAACAAGAAGCTACTGAGACAAACAGCATCACTCACCAGGGATTGGAGCTTTACGTGAGAGCATAAGCATCCAATATTTCTTTACCCCACTTCTGACACTTTATCTTTTCAATCTTGAGTGAAATCACCCAAGGGGGGAAGAACTGTGAGAACAGAACAGTGCTGATAGAATAAAACACTGTGGGGAGCCAGAGATTGCAGTCGCATCACAGGGAGAAAACCTGTCTGTAAAACACCAACACCACAATTGGACCCCAAATCTGCATCACAATCAAGGCATCTGTACAGCAGAACCTATAAAAACAGACAAGACTCAGCAGCAAACACATGATCTGCTTTCAGGCAAAACAAAACTAGGAGGCACTAAAATCAGGAGGAGGAAAGTAGACATGAAGGCAAGATAAAGAAAATCCTGAAAATCCTCTGAGCTGTACAATGGCACAGTCCCCAAGGGAACAGCTGGCTGGAACTGCTGAGGCTTGGCCTCTACCTAGCCTGCTGCTTTGCCATGCTCTTCTTCACTCCACTCTTTCTCCCTTAGGGAAAGCTGTTCTTCAAAACAAAATGTGGACTAAAGACATGCACCAATTTCAGGCATGAACTTCTCTTTACCTGCAGTGCTCCTATCCAACCTGCCTTTTCTGGACAAGGACTTTTTACTTTTAATAACGGTTATCTGTCTCTCCAGGGGTCAGGAGGATTATCTCATTACTATTCAAACAGCTTTTTGAAGACTGAAAGGATTAAATCAATACTATTAGTATAATTATTGAGAGCGAAGAAGAAACCACACAATGAGAGCAGTTAAAACAGACTAGTAAACCAACAGTAGCTGCAGTTCTCAAATATAGCCTCCTGCAGTAAATCTTTCTGCTCATCCTGGAATTCCTTCCTCACCCTCAGTGCTGTATGATATTGGTACCCAGGGAATGTCTGGGCAATTTGGCCCAGTCAGATTAAATCACTTGGCCTAGGAAGTGTTGTTTTCTACCCAGGCTGAACTACCCTTCACATAAGTGGCTCCTGGATCATGGATAGGGAGGCTGTGCTTGCCTTAAGCTGAACAAATGCAAATTTTGAGTCTGTGGGGCCTGGACTGTTGCTGTGCTGGTCTGAGGAGAGCCTAAGCACTTGCACCCACCGTGCTGCTTCTCAGCTGCCTCTCCAGCTGACACTTAAGGAGCTGTCTGCTCTGGAAGAAGCATCACTGTGACTTTCTTCTGAGAAAATACCTTCACGATGGTTTCTCACCTCACACCACAGCACAACCATCTGTGTCAAATGCACCGACCCAGGGCTGGAACAAGGTTCTTCATGAGGGAAAACTGCAGCAGCTGTTTGACCTGTACTTAAGCCAGTATTGCGGCACTTGAAATGAATGTCCCAAACTAGCCCTGGTGCTGTTCTCACCACCTCCTGTGCTCCTGAGACTATACTCTGAGTGGTATTTACATGCCCTACAACAAAACAAAATGGAAACAAATGCTTAACATCTTAATTTAAAAAGTAGCCCCACATTGAATTAAAAAAATAATTAGAAGTGCAAGTTCCAATTTAAACAGGAATCTAATGGCAGCTGGAGATGAAGTAGACAGAACTACTTGTATGTAAAACTTCACTAGATTTAAGGCTGGCACAGTGTGGCTGCAAACTGGAAGGTTGTAAAAGAATCACAAGACCTCCCCCAATAACATGCTATAATCTATGCCCAGTCCCATCAATTGCGATAATCTCAATCATAAGGAGAAGCAACATATATTCATATCAAGTAACAAATCCAGCATTTCTCTTTATTTGATATTACCAACCAAATACACAACATGTGCACTAATGGGTAGAGTGAATGTTCTCCCTATCTTCACCTTATAGTTCTCTATTTGTGCTACAAAAGAAGAATTAAAGTATTTATTACTACCTTATTACATTTCATTCATGAACATAAAAATTCAGGGCATTAATTAAAATTAATTAATTAAAGGAAAAAATTAATGAAAGAGCACCATCACTTAAAGTTATTTAAAAAACCCATCCTCTCCTAATTCAATGACAGGGAGCAATTGATCAATTCAGTTGTCACTTAAAAACCGTCTTGAAAAACACTAATGTTCAAAGATTAATATTAATTAATTATTAATGCTTCCTGTTTTGAAAATGTGTTTCAATAATTTCATGCATTTCCAGTATTGGAATTCCCGTCTCCTTCATCTGAAAACACATACTCTCACCACAGTACAAGTTCGCTGAAGCTTTCAGTAACGTTCTCGCTTCTGTAACTACATTTTTCCTTTACTGAAACTTGGCTATTCTGCCCTGTGCAAACAAGAAGAATGTAGGAAATAAGGAATACCTGACCAAATTCACAAGGCATGACAAAGTGTGCCAGCAGAGAACGGCAATGTCTGATCCCCAAACTCTGCATCCCCTACAGAATTTCAAACATGGACTCTGACATCTTTAACATGCTGGATTAAGAAAGAAGTCCTGCAATTTGCCTACATTTTTCATATAATTGCTGCCAGTTATAATAGGCATATATATGTTCAAATATCCTATCAAACTGGTCTTTGCTTCAGAGATGAAATCTTTAGGCTTATCAGCAATTCCTGTATAATTTTTTTTCTTTCAGATATAACATACAGCACTGCAACAGCAGACCCACTGCTTAACAAGAAGCTTCAAGACACTGCAGAGGATAAATATGAATCAAAATTTGCAAGTGGATTAATAATAATCAAGGAGAGTGTTCCTACTGCAAAAGAGTGCTTTTCTGTTTTGTCTACACTCCTATTTTAATTATTCTTGGAATAACCAGGGGAAGCAGTGGTGTGAACAATGTAATTATTAAGGTTATATCCCAGCAGAAACAGATCATCTTCCACTGGGATGAGAAGTGCTGGCATGTTAAAATTCACAAGAATCATGCAAGTAGCTCTAAAACTGAGCTGCTGGAAAAGAGAGCGAAAAGGAAAGAGTTTAGGAATAGCACTGAAATGGAAATAGATACGAAGCAAAAAAGAACAAACAAACTGAAAAGACAAGAGACTAATTAGCAGATATTCCTAATGATCACAGCTCACATGCAGAAGAGAGGAACAAATGAGCTCTAAGTATGGCCTTGCTACCAGCTTCTCTTGTTTTCTCCAGCCAGTTATTACAAGTCAGAATTCCTCACCTGACAATATTTGGTCTAAATGCCCAAGTTATAACAGCCCAAGATTTCACATCAAGAGGTAATACTTACTTTTATGAACAGGTATTATCAGGAAAAGAGCCTATGCCTGCAAGATGCTGCAGCAGATTAATTAGTCAAAGTTTATGATGATCTTGTCATAATCTCTGATACCATCTTTTCATTTGCAACTGAATATCTTCACTCCCTGAATAAATTCTAGCCACTTCCTAGAGGCATTAAATTAAACTTTGACCACAATGGTAAAAGCAAGTCTTTTTTTCTTTTTTTGGATGCATTTTTTTGTGTTGTAGCACTTGATTTTAATCTGCTTTCTCTTTCTGAGGAAAAAAGAAAAAGATAAAAAATTGAGATAACTGTCTCAGCACAGCTGAATGAAAAATTCTGCCCACTCGGAAATTTGGTTTTCTCTATTAAAAAATAAAATCAATATAAAGCTGTTCCTTAGATAAATGTCAGTGGCAAGGCTGCCTAAAGGTGTGTGCTGAATCATATCAAAACTATTTTTAATACACTCCCAAATCAACCTCCAAACCCAATTCAAATTCTGTTATATTTGCCTTCAACACAGATGTCCCTGGCACTTTATGACTGGTGAAAATGACCTATATTTTATAGAATACATAGAGAAAAATACTTAATTATTGTCTGCATCAAGTAGTAACAAGAACATTAATAGATCTGAATACATTTTAAGATGGAATAGTTTTGAATTAATTTTGGATTAGTTGAACTGTATGCCATTGGATTTCATTCTTGCAAGGCTGCTCTGTTACACATCTTAACCACACCATTAATGAAGGGTGCATGTAAAAAGAATGGATATTCCCGTCAAAAGAAAAATTCTAACTTTGGGACAAATGTATAAAAGGCCAGGGCACTTAGATCCTGTTATAGATCCTGTTTCAGATCCTGTTTCAGGGTACCTTCATTACGTGGCACTGTAGTAAACAGCAGTTTCTGTAACAGTTTCATTTAATTTAGGGGGAAAATTGATGGGTGTGGTCACTTAAGAGGAAAAAATTATGCAACTAAAATAATATTTAGCCATGCTTTTACTTATTTGATAAAAATCGTATTACATTCTACCAGTGTTCATCTTTTCTGTATCAACGTATGCATGACTGAGTTATGAAAAGCTGTTCAGGACTGTGGAATAACTTGCTCAGCTGCAACAGCTGTATTTATCATCACAACTTTAAAAGGACTGGCAACTGGCCACTGAATGGAGCCAGCTAATTCACACCTCACGGTTATTCAGGAACAGAGCCAAAAAAATCACTCACATTGGAAAGGACCTTAGGGCACCTATAATCCAAACTTTCTAATCAAAACAAGGACAGTTGCTTCAGTTGTTTGTAAAGTTAGGGTGTTCAATCCCTGCCTTGGTTTGTATTTACATATTAACACAGTAGCCACACAACTAAAAACACTATTAACTCTAAAAAATGTAAGAGGCTTAGTTCTGGAGTGCAAGGCTGTGGTCATGAGCAGATTACACTGTAAATTCCGCAGCTACAAAACAGCTTATTTCTCAAACAACTAAAACACAGATTCATTTGCTTCTGAAAAGCTTTTCCCCCTTCTAAGCTTTAACATTTGCAAATTTTAATTACTCCCATAACAAAACACTACTAGAACAACTCATCTCCATGATGCAAGCAGGATTTATTGCAAAATCTCTGCAAGCTGTTAATATCAAATGGCAGTTACATATTGTTTTACAAAACACAGAAAATGTTTTTATACTTTCTGGCTTCTTTTGATTAAAACCCTAAATACATGAGAAAAAAAGTTCTTAATGGAGTAAGAAAATGCCCTGTGTTTCTGATGATCAATAAATCTAACATGATGCAAGACTGGAAAGAACAGCTTTTCTGCTGCTGGACTGTGGCCATTCACCTATGCTGCTGTTGTTTAGAATGTATCATGTTACTGTAGAATTGCTAAAGAAGGAAAGAAAGACCCCTTTGATTTAGGCAGATACAAACCCAGCAAAAGTGTGTGTTTCCTTGCTCCAGTCTCACTGTAGTTAATGCTGGGTAAAAGTTCTTCAAAGCCTAATGAATAATAATGATAATAATTTATTCAATGAATACGGTTAAAGTTCCAGATTCTCACAAAACAATGGGAGATGAACCATTTAAAGAAAGCATGCCTGCTGCTGCCAAGTGGTGTTGCCGCAAGTGCTATTTGTTTTTCCATATCCAAAACCAGAAATACAGAAGGTGATTAATGCAAAAATACAGAATCATGAAGGCTATTGTTAGTTTCCTATTATACAGATAACTGCAAATTAGCACATTAAGAAAAAATTTACAGTTTTGTAAACATAGACTGGACAGTTAAGAAGTGATCAAAATCATGTTCCTTTTAGGTTCTTATATAAAAGTAAACCAAGAAAAAGCATGTTAAAACACAACAAGGAATCGTCACAAGAAAGTATTTTTTTTCTTTGGTTCTTTTTGTTCTGTAGCATAGGAATAAAGTAACTTTGATAAAGCCAGAGGACAGGAATTTCTTTGATAAGAAGAGAAGGAGCCAAAGAGGCAAAGTCTGCAATTTTCTAGACAAAGCATTTGGGAAAAGAAAAAGCAGAAACCAAAACAGATGATTCCAAAATTCCTCCCTTCTCCTTGCCACTAAGACACAGAGACACTAGCTCATACATCTTTCTGACTGCAGGGAAAGTCTCTCTGCTATGGGTAAACAACAATCTGGAATTGATTTTCCCAGGCAGAGGCTCATAGCACCACTTAAAAAGCATGGATGCCCTCAGAGTTGCACAGAAATGCTGTAACTGATTAAAGCAGAGCTGAATCACAGACATTTTAGACAAACAGGTAACCCTGCCTCTCCTACTCTCAGGTTGCTGAGGAAAGTTCTCAGAATTATTTGACTCTGCTGAGGAGCCAGAGTTCAGAGACAGGGATAAAAGACTTTCAAAATCTGCACAAACATGCAAGGTCCAATACCTCATATGAAATCAAGATTTTCACAGGTACTGAACATAATTCAAATGTGAAATAATGTCAAAAACTCCATTCTTTCTTGTATCCCAGCTCCCCTCAGAGCTGGGAAAAGGGGTGAGCAGCAACAAATATGAGTGTCTGACCCAGTAAGCCAAGGGGGCTAAGGAAAATAAAGGAACAAGCTTAATTTACCTGGCTACACCAGATGGATTGAGGACTTCTCTCCTCTCCCCAAAATGCTACCATTAATATGGTGAGGTATGCCTCAGCAAGAACAAGCTGAGCATCCTTGAGACAGTCTTTGCCACCATGACTCTGTGGTGAGTAATGCAAGAAAGCACTGGGGAAAGAAAGACCAAAGGAATACTTAAACGACAAACCTATGTATTACTTTGAAAGATTTTGGACTGGAGTATCTGAGTATCACAAAGTGATACACTGACATGAAAAGGGTAAACACGTATTTTACATGAATACTTTCACTAAAGAATTGAAGTACAAGGACACAACTTTTGACTCCCTAAATATAAGTGCAAGAGTAATTCTCAAGCTATTCAGTTTAGCACCTTCTCATGTAATTTTTTAAAAATGCTACAATCCACAGCTTGCTCTTCTAATGATTTTGGGTTTTTTTTTCAGCTATGACTCAATTACTAGAGCTCCTCCACAGCTAGAAAACTTCTGATGTCCATAGTGAAAAGCTTTCTTTAGGCTCACAAGAAAATAGCAAGATAAATACTCTTTTATTTTGTTCAGCCTTTCACATTTGATTAATTCTATTCCCTATAAATCATTAACCCATCTGCTTGATACCCAACCCATTTAGACTACAAGCTTGGAGAGTACAAACACTGCACATTCTGCAAAGCTTTGTGCACACAGGCTATCAAATCAGTAGCAATAATAATCACACCCCTTACATGTACTCATAATGAACATGGTCATCTGAAGAAGAGAAAGCTCTTAAGGGAGATATAAACCCAAATGCCCTTCTTGTTCTAGGAAAATCTCAAGCATTTAGTGCATGTGCCTAAGGCATAAATGCTTCCTAGAGCTCCCATGGGGACAGTGCAGCTTTGCATTAGCCTCAGCGGATGCCTGTGCTCATAAAGCATCATACAGCCCTTGCACAATCCCACTGGAGCACTGGCATTCCACTGTCCTAAACTAGAAATGTAAACATGAATGAAAAAAAGTAGAACTCGGTCATATGCCAGAGCTCGAGAGTTTGGGATTAAGGTTTCAGGGCTTTACCATGAGGGGTTTTTTTGGGTGGCAGCTTTTAATGAGGGCTCAGCAGGGGATCACTTTCGGTCTCTGAAACATCTGTTGGCCACTAAAATTCCAATTACACCTAGCTCTTTCCTTGGAGCAAGGAATATGCACCACAAGAAGGCAATTGTAGTTTGAGTGAGCAACAGACCAGCGAGCATAAGGGTTCCTAGAGTCACTTCCTAGTGCTTTTATACTTCAACTACTTCAAATGTAAACTCTCCTGAACTAGTCAGAAGCTACAGTACCTTGCTTAATTTGTTGCTATCTTCTAGACTTCCAAACAGGTATGAAATACTATGAAAAACACGTATACATAAAATATATGAATATATAAAATATATCCATTTCCTTGTTCCCTTGCACCTCGTAAAGGCCACATGTCCAGAAAGCAGAACCAGCCAGCTCTGCTGCCTGTTTTTCAGTGCCAAGCTGAAAACACCACACTGGAAGATGCTAATTCCCTGTATTACAAGTAAGTTTGAGCCTGCTTCCTAAATAAGAGCAGATGCTCAGAGAATCAGATATGACTGGCCCTAAGTGTTTTCCAACAACATTTTCAGCTCCCATAGATGCTGAATAGAAGATAAATCAACTTAAATCCAACTGACCTGACACCACTTGCAAGGAATTATCCCACTGTTATACAGCTGATTGATTCCTCCTCTCCATGTCAAAATGGTAGCATGAGCTATTGCAACTTGCAGTGAATGTCATGAAGCTACTCCACACAAAAATGACTCCCTATCCATGAAAAATAACTGAATCTAGACAAGAAATTTTCTTCACATGGCTTCCAGCCTCCTGTAGACTACAGAATAGTTTTCACACCCTATGCTACATAAACCACTTGCAATAATTTGCATAGTAAATGTATTTCCAAGGTAATTGACTGTTTACTGCAAACCTGGTGAAAAAACTACACATTTTAGACCTCTTCCAAGTACAGTGTACCATGCAAAAGTAGGATCTAGATGTTCTACAAAAACAGATTCTTTTGTAAAGACCTCAGGGGTTCCTCCACACACATTTGACAGGTAATAAAGGGACTTGAAAATAAATTATATGTTCACTCAGTCAGGAACAAGGGCTTGGATACCTGGCCTTAATCCACCTACAGAAAATTAATGTAAATAAGAAAGGTCAAATTCCTAAGCAAAACAAAAGTTAAGGAAGATTGTGTTTCTGTTCAGGAAAATTTAACAGAAACCCATCCTTGTTTCCCAGAAACAAAGGAATAAAATCCAATTTTGTTTGCATAGCCAAGTGCTTTCTTTTTCTGCATTTCATTTTTGAATCCAAACATATTGGAGTAGACAAGAGCAGCTGAATAAACTCATATATTTCTCTGTGAAACTTGTATTTTTATAATTTTTTTTCCCATAACGTGTTTTTTTTTTTTTTTCTAGAACATGTTTCTGGATTTTGGTGTGAAATCAAGCGGATACATGAATAATAACAGATTCCATATTCTTTTGAATGACAGGGAGTTTAAATTTAGGCTAGGCAGACTTTTGTGAATGATGATGGGATACAGGAAAACGAACGTGACATTTCTGAAGCAGAATGAGCCTTTAAAGCCCTTTTAAGTGTGGCTATCAAAGTAACCACCCTCCTACCTCTCTTCATGGGTACAAAGACTTTCTATCAGTCATTCTGTGTCTCTCCTGATCCTCTTTGTCCTCAATACTCTGTTCTTCAGGGCATGATGAAGAAGGCTTAGATTTTGTGTAATATAAGTACCTACAACTACCAATACACAAGTTGGAGCCTTAAAAACAAAGAAAATACAAAAATCTTACACCAGATTCTGACTTCACAAGGTGTTTTACAATACTGGAATTTTTTTAAAATTTTTTTTTTTAATCTCAACAACCCATCAGCTTCAATAACAATCTTCCAAAATGCATTGTTTATCAAAGCAGATGCTACTTTCACAATATATTTTGTTTGTGTATCTTTCCTTTGTTTTTCATTTGTTGTCTGAGGTTTTTGTTTAGGTTTTAGTTGGGGCTAACACTAAAAGGGTTTTCCATTTTTTTTTAGCCTGAGTTGACCACCATGAATACATCTGATCAAAAGCAGAGTTCTAAATCTATGTCATAGCTTTTTATAGCAGCAATCCATCGACTGAAGAAAAATTTAACTTTTATTAGACCCATTTACATTATGAAAAGATCTTTTATATATAACAACACTTCACGATACTTACAACAATAAATAAGAACTCAACAGACTGTTTACCATAAAATGCTTGAAATCTGGTTAACTATCACTGCTATTTTCTTTATATTCAGCTGCCATTTGTTACCTTACAAACCCTTTTGTGAGTCTTACCAGCACACTTTCAGACCTCCTGCCTTACAATAGAGCACATCTGAAAGGTGCCACATCAAACCACTGCAATTCCAGTGAAGGGTACCTGTAGGTGACTGTCAACACGCTGTAAACTGGACAGGCTGAGACAGCTCCTGTCCTGCAGCATCTCAGGGTAAACTCTGGCATTTTTGCAAACATTGCTAGGCAGGATGAAAGTTTTAGCTCTTTTTTTTTTTTTTTTTCCTAATGGAATAAAGCTTGTCTGTTTGTCCTTCAACTTTAAAGAACTTTCAGAAGTGTAATTAATCAGGAGTGAGAAATACAGAGAAAACCAGGTTTTTAGTAATCTAACTGATCATGAATTCGAGTGAATTTATGGGCATCTTGTCCTCTGTGATATTTAATGAGTCCAACAAATTCACTGCAGTAGACATCTGGTGAGACACAATGGTATAAAAACATTTCATCCCTGATTTACACAAAAGAGGTGAAAACTGAAGGCAGGCATTTTATGCTATTATTGATTTTCCACAAAGATACATAGATATGTGCATTATACACAACATAAATAAATATGTTCAGACACTTTCCAAAACTGAAACTCAATCAGCAGAAATGCCACTTATTAACCTCAACAGAACAGCAGGGAAGATGCTGTCCTGTGCTCCTTCTCATGACTCTGGCCTGTTTCTCTAAATTACAGGGCCAAACCTCTGCAATAAAGAAGCATCACAACTAATCCCTTGTGCCAGCTGCCTTTACTATGCTTGCACAGGGGCTCAGTACCTTATGCTATGTAATTTAAATGAAACACATTATTTGAAAGAACAAGAGAGAATAATTTCAGCAGATTACTTTGATCATACCTTCATCCTACCCAAAAACTGTGTTTGATTTCAGTTTCCTCTCAGGCTTTCTCATTTACAGCAACATTTTACCTGCAGGTAGCATGTCTTTGTAATTTACAGCTGAAGATAATATTTTTGGGAAAAAAAAAAAAAAAAAAGATTTAAGGATATTGTGACATTCTGACCATGGAAATTTTTGTCTCAAAGAACACCAAAAAATTCTGAACTGAATGGAACAGGTTTGGCAGACTAGATATGTGAAATAGATACATTTGTGAATGACAGGATTTCAGTATCCAATATAGCATATTGAAAACGTCCCTGTGTTGAAGTGTGCTGTTTATCCTCAGATCTAAGGAACAGAGAATTTGCACAGCTTCTGCACACTTTAAAATATTGAGTCATGTACGGTGAGAACTTCAGTGTTTTTTTTTACACCTAAGCTATGTAAATACTGACTACCTTGGAAATGTAAGCCCTGTACAGGTAGGCAACAGAGACTAGGGTCTCAGAGAAGAGGACTAATTTTGTTTTCTATTAAGCACATAGAAACTACCAAAAATGTACAAGAAATTACTTCTAGGGAGGCATGGAGCCTGCATGCTTCAGCCTAGATCCTCCTTCCTTTGGACATAAACTGCCAGCTCCATCATTTCAATGATTTATTGCTGTTGGTTTACTGCTGGAAATGCTAGAAAACCCGGATATTGAGCAAGGTTTCACTAGACACAAATTGAAAAAGGAACAAAGGCTTTTTCTTGCACTAATCTAGTCAGAACATGGAAGCCTTAGTAAGCAGAGCTTGGGTCTGTCTTGCATTTTGAGTTGCCATCAACTCTTCCATAACACAGATTCATGAGTAGTTCTGTCTCTTCTCTAACCTCTCGTAGCCATGTATGAACAAACTTAGACATTATCATGATAATGCTGTTCCCATCAAAATTAATCCTGGTACAGGCTCTGCACCGGTGTTCCCAAGCTGACGTGAGAGTGATGCCAGGCAGAACAGCTGGAGCAGCATTAACACCTCCTCTCCAGCACCAGACAAGCATTGTTTAATGGCTGGTAATCTTAACATGACGTACGGGGGACCCAGAAATGGAAATAGAGTCATACAATCATGAAGGTTGGAAAAGAGCTTTAAGTCCAAACTTTAAAAGCCTCATTTATACCAATTTCCCATGCATTCACTTAACATGCAGCCAACAGCTGAACCTCCAGTAGGATCAGTTCCTAGGAAACCGAGTTTACCCAGTCACATCCTATCATGAATTTAATTGACTGTGTTTATCAAAGTAAAAGAACCACGAAGAAAAAACCAAGTTAAAGTAAACCACTCACCAAGTGAAAAAAAAAAAGTAGGCTACATAAGATACAAGAATGCTTTGTGATTTTCTGCAGCTGTTCTCAGCATTGCTTAGCAAATTAATTTAACACAGAATGTCATTCAGAACTATCTTTAATCCCTATTAGTGTTTTAGCACATGATAACAATAATGTTTTATTAATTCATGGGCACTCAAAGATGAACTAAGAACAGTCACATGGTTCGGGGTGCTGCTAACTCATCTTTTATATTAACATTTACACTATTATTCTATTTAATACTACACCTCCATACTACACCGAGAATATTACAAGTGTATTGAGATCTTGATTTTGGAAAAAATTTAAATGCAAGCCTAAAGGGAATATCAGCATGTGCAATATTCTCTAGACCACTGAGGTAAATATGCATATAAGGCTTTTCACTGGATCCACAGCTGCAAAGTCATTCTTACACAAGGGAAATAATATTAGAATTAGATTTACTGGTGAAATTTCACAGTAAGATATGTAGCTAAATAGGTCAGGTCTACCTCTCCATGCTGTCCAGACTTAGAGCTTTCACCTATACCTCATTTTCATTCTATATTTTTTCGAAGATTCATTGACTGGTCAAATCAAAACCTGCTGTATAATAACACTCACAGGCATTTTTCATAAATTAATCTACAGTCATAACCAGCTCTCCCTCAGAGAATCCAGAGTAAAAACAATGTCTACAAACAACAAACAGAACACCTTTAGAAAATGTTTCTTTTTCTGCACTCGTTTTCTTCCCATTACTTTGCATGCAATTTTTACATTATGCTCACCACAGCTTAATACAAACACTTCATAAACATGTAACATCTCCTAGTATTCCTCTTACATTACAGGTATTTTCCTTTTTATTAAGCTTGTTATCACCCGTAATTAGGTGGCCTTAGATGCCTTACCAGGGACAGGATAGTCTGACAGCGAAGTTTTACATTTTGTCCAGGTGACACACTTGTAATTGCTCTGAGGTCTTCCTGGGGAGAGCTGCAAATCTGGGGAGCACTGCTCAACAAATGCGGTCTGTCGAAGTTTCACTTCTGTCCCAGTGGAAGACAGCTGTCAAAGGAGTTAAAGACAGGCAGGGTTAAGGAAGCCTGAGCTGGTCTGAGTCGGGACAGTTAGCTCATTTTGGGACTGTTTGCTCCATTTTACTACGCTCCACGTCAAAACAGCACAGATACCAAGTGGTCCATTTTCTTACATTAAAGTGGCTGGGTTTTTTTTAAACCCTATGCAGCTTTTCTAAGGTCAGTCCCTTCATGCACTGCCGTAGTCTGTTGGATTAAAAAAGCCTGGAGATCTCTATGATGCCTTGTGATAATCAGAGACTGCAATACCTGTCAGAGAACATTTCTGTTGCTATGGACCTTTAGGTACAGAGAACAGTCCAAAAGGCAAATAAACAAGAAATACATTATTCCTTAAGTGTGCCATTAGACAAGTTTAAGGAGTTCACATCCTGGATCTTCTTTCTGCACAGACTCGAAGGCTTATGTGCTTATTTTAACTCCTGATCAGGAGAAATAAAGAAACTTTCTGAGGAGAGGTAAATTAAAATCCACAAAACATCAGTGTTGAAGTAATCAGGAGTAGAAATTTAAGGGAAGAAATCAATAAAATCTTATCAGCTGCATATCTGGGAGGAGAGAGTACATTAGAAAGATGTATTGCTGTGCACTCTTTAAGAATAATACTGACACTTCAATTTCTACCAAACTCATGAAATTACAAGAGCTGTTTACCAACCTACCTGCCAACTATATATTTTCATCTTTCTCTTTTGCCTTGCTGTCCTGAACCACTCTAGCAGGTCTTATAATCTAGCGAATGGGGGAGGGAGGACAAGGGCAATCAATTGCTTTGCAGCTTCTCCCATTTACTCATTCTACAGGATGCTTAAATGTCACTCTGATGGACAACTTGGCAAAATACACACTTCATAGGGCATATTTACCTCCAGGTGTCCTTAGGTTCCTACAAAGGCTTGTACTGTGTGCCACATCTGATTTAAGATACAAACTTTGAAAGGAGCAAACGGCTGTTTGAGGCCTTTAAGACACCCTTAGATGACAGTGAAAAAGAGGATTTGTACATTCTAAAGCTTCCACATCTTCAAAAAACCATATCCATGATCTGCTTTCTACACAGTCGTGTATGAGTAAGCCCATATCATAAAACACTGTGCAAAGTCAAGAGTAGAAGATCAATAACCCTTCCTTTCCTTTTTTTTCCCCAAGTGATTTTTATCACTGTTTTGAGTTATATTCTGATATTCCTGGTAACAGCGCTATAAAAAACACTGCTGAGAAAGACACCAGTAAATTATCCAATCTATATTCCTGCCTGACAGCAGGATCAACTGTAATTATTTCTGACAGATATTTTCATAACTTGTTCTTCACAATGAAACATGTCCTTGCAATTTACATTTCAGTCAGTGGAGAATTTCTGTTTACAAAGAATAAAATCTGTAGCATAAGAAGAGCAGTGCTCAAGAGTATGCAGGGCTCACAAAGATATGCAAGAATTCACAGCAAATTTATATACCAATTTAATTGCTGGTAGAAAGGTTAATCAGGGTTGTGACCACTTCCATGATGTTTTACTCCAGAAAGTTTGAGAGTTTTATCTGTTAATGAAGAGCCTGTGTGTTTAGTATCCTCTTGTGCCAGTTGTATTACACATGCCAAATATCATCTTAAACAGCTACTGCATTTGAATTACCATAATCTGATGAAACAGGTCTAATCAACCTGACCAGAAGAGCTCAGTGAAGTTTTATCATTTGCCTCTGTTTCTTTTAGAATGTGTATTATTATAATTGTAGCTCCTCTTTATCTGTATAATCCAAATAATGCCTGAAAGCTGCTCAATTAAAATGTTGGTAGCTGACTTTAAATAGAAGTTCCTACCTCAAAGATACACCAAAAGACAAATAAATTCATATTTGTGAGTTGCTATTTCCACATGATTGCAGAACAACCCAACCCGTAAGTTGTAAAATGGCCCACTCCTCTATGAGACGTACATCCATCTGTCCTATAGTAGAACATAACCCCAAAATTAACAGCCATGTACTAACAATCAAACAATTTTACTGGGTTGCAGAAAGAGCATAAGCTCTGGACTAATCTTAACATTTCAATGAAGTTTAAAAGTTAAGCCTATCTCATTTATTAGAATTGTCTTCATACTTAGATTATCAGGCAGCATTTGCTGTCAAACTGACATCTGAAGGTGAAACTCTTGAACACAGTGTAATTTTGGCATTTTGGCTCTGGGTTTTTTGGTACACAGAGTTTACCTGCAATCCTTGAATGGTTAAAGATCATCAGATCTTTTTCTAGGCAAGCCAGCATGTGCTGTTCAATAGCTAATCACTCCTGAACAACATTCAACCATGATGTTAAAAATAAATCTCTATCCTACTGTTAAGCAGGATGCAGTTTATCAGTCCATGTGTTGAAAGAGATGTACAAATGAAATTCGTAGCAGCAGCAATAATGAGTTGGATGTTTAAAAAGCAAGATGGATGCCTCCAATTCTCAATTAGAAAGGCACATTAAACCAGTCACAGAAAGATGTTTCCATTTCCAAGACCTTTTAGTGAATTCATGCCTAGTCCCAGCTGCATTTCAATGAAGATAAAAATAAAATGTCTTCTACACTACACCAGCTCCACAGTAGAAGCATTTCCATGCCTGGGAACGGAAGAGACAACTCCTGAAGCAGAACTTCTGAAAGACATACAGAGTCAGCAGGGCACAAAGCAGCTGTCACTGCTGACAGGATGGAAACTGAATGTGCAAGAATTCTACTTTGAGTTGGAAGAGGAGAAGGGAAAAAGGAGAAAAGGAATGTAGCCTGTGCAAGTCTACAAAATTTACCAAAAGTCTTCCCTAGAGAAATTTCAAAGCTCTAAAGGGAAGGCCATTTTAAAGCCCAACACCACCAGCAGAGAAGCAGAGTTCTGTTGCAATTAAAAAAAATCCTCAGCAAAAGAAATGTTTGAATTATTTGCTTAAATCCATGGCACAGTGTAGCCCTTCCAAGTTCAGGTGCGTACTGTCCTCCACTGCCCAACATGACCAGCCTTTGTTCACTTCTCCTGTGTCTACTACTGCTGCTACTGGCAAGCCTTACCATGGTATCACAAAGTCCAATGGCATCTGTTGCTCTTCTCAAAGCTTCAGATTAAGAATTTTATCTTTCATTTAAAAGATGTTTCTCTCCCTCATAGTTGTGGAAAGGCAACAAAGAACATATTCATAGCCTCAGAAGACCAAAAAAGAAAGAACAAAGACTCTTCATTTAAAATCAAAATGACTCAGTAATTTTTTTGCGACTTCAACTCATGATTTCTGAGTACATGGAGATAAAAACTTGCTTGCAAATGAAAGACAGACCTAGGCATCTGCTTATTTAACCAATGTGTAGCCATAATTCAAATAGGTTCTTGTCTTGAAAAGATGCCTTCCTCTAACATCAGTCTTTAAAGGAAACTCTACCAGTTCTTGCTTTTCCAGGGAGGAAAAGCAGGTTCATTGGTGACTGGTGTCAGTCACTGCTAATGAAGGCTGAATCACTGTACAAGAGTTAAGAGTCCAAGTGAAGGCATGCCAGCAGGATGGACAATTAAACGGCTGAGAGGAATTACCACTGACATAAAATTCTGCAGCATTAACTAAGGCTCAGCTTGGTGGAATGCAGGGCCAAAATACAGACAATATCTCATCTCCACTGCCACCATGAGCACTGCACAGCAAACATTTTTTCAAGTCTTGTCAGTGTTAAAATCTAATGTAGCTCTTATGAATACATACAAGACAAGTATGTGTGTTGGGGGTTCAGTGTGCTACTGAAATCTTCTTGGCTTAATCTGAAAAAAAATTGCACATGTGAAGGAGACAACTGCAGGGCCCTGGCTTACAGGAGAGCATTTTATTTGCCAGAAATTGCTCCAGTGCATCAGAGACACTCTGTAACAAGAGATTTCAATGCATTTGTTTTTATGCAAATGTGACAAAATGACGCAGAACACCAAAAAAGGGCAAAGAAAAGACCTGCATAAAAAGTTGTAAGCCATTTTCAATAATAAGAATTGACATCCAGTTTCTCTAGACAACTTTTCAGTTGATGCTGCAACAACTGACTATAATTCAACTTGTGCATTGTCTAACTGTCCTCTCAAATGCTGGCCCAAGACAAGTGTCCAAGTAGCTAATGATGAGAAACTTGATGATCAGAATGAATGCTAAACATTTAAGCACGAATCATAGAATCCTTGAATGGTTTGGGTTGGAGGCAACCTCTAAAAATCATCTAGGCCATTCCCCCTGCAGTGGGCCAGGACATCTTCCATTAAATCAGGTTGCTCAAATGCCCACCCAAGAGCAGCCTATGTACACTTCATTTGAGCCATGGTTCCACATGAAAACAGACTGCCTTTCACAAAGACGGTCTCAATGGTGTGCTGACTTTGCCTTTACACTGTCCTTTTCTACTGAGATTACACAGGAGCTTTCACCAAAATGAGACTTTATCAGCTTTCTCTGTACAGTGGGTACTATCCAATCCCTCTGAGTGCAAAATCCCAGTGCCTAAAGGAGCAGAAGTTATATTTTGAACTGGAGTAGCAAGATAGACAAAAGAATCCCTCACTAGCCAACATATTTCTCATCAGCCAAGGCACGTGGGTGGAAAACAAACCAGTGGGACCAACCACGCAGATTTAACTATGAATATATGCAAAATTTTAACACCACTGAGGGAAATAAGCTCATTATTGTTTCACTGTTTAATTATAATTTATTTTCCTCACTGCATTATAGGTATGAATCCATGCTGCCATACTTACACGTACTGTCTCTCACTGATACAATAATGTAAACCCTCTGCACGACGTTGCTTCTGATGAATCCAAATCAATCACTGCTCACTGAAGAACCACTGAATGGCATTTACTTACGATGAAGATTGGAACAATTTTAACAGCTCATAGCTGGGGCAGAAGAGCAAAAGGGAGAGAGAGAAAAAGAGATATTTACTCTTCTTGCTTTCCTTCTATGGCATTGGCTAAACCAGCCTATTTCAAAACACCACCATGAAGCAGTTGGGTACTTCTATCACTACGCAGAGTTTCACAGTAGAATTCCTTTTGTCACAATCATTACATCTGGTAAAATTACTGCAAAGTGGGTGTCATATATAATGCTGAATTGCCCTGACCTACAGAATCTATGAAGCACCTGGTAGTGCACGTTATAGAAGAGCTATTAAGAATAAAGATTGGACAAAACGTTTGGAAGATATCCTTGACAATATCGACAGGTCATACTTATAAACTAGTAAAATATTTGAATGCAGTAAAAAATAGATCTGTAAAAGCTCATTAAAGATTGTATTTGGTTTGATTTCTAAGAGGCAATGACACGCCTTAGTTTTGGGCTGAGAATATAAGATCTGGTTTTGGACAGAAAAGTCTTTCTTTCAAAAATAATTCAATTGCTTTTCACCAAGGAGAAAAATAAAGGGAAACTGGGGTGGAGAGGATAATGTCCGAAAAATGTATTTTATTACTTTTTTTTTTTTGTTAGTTTGCTTGAGGTTTTTAATATAACTTAAAACAAACAGCATAAACCGTGGATTTCTACATGTGCTTTTGAAAAGAATGGCCTGAGAGACTGAAGGAGGGCAGAAAGAAAGAATTGGTTTTGGTACTGCCTGTCAGCTTCAGAGGGAAGGAAGGAAACCAAGGTCTAAGTACAAAGGACTTAGTCTCAGAAAAAATATACATAATCTAAAAATTTAAAATAGCTTCAGTGTTCAAACTGCCTGAAGTCCTATAGGTCTACAAGTCATTCTCATAGCAAAAGTCATGAGGGTGACAAAACTTTCTAAGCTTTCCTATACTCCCACACCTGCAAGGCATGCAATTAGCTGCTGAAGAAGGAACATGTTTCCTTTCTGAGTACCAAAATTCACTTTGCTCCACTAATAAGCCTCTTCTTATGGGCTTGCAGTTGTATTCACAGTCCTAATGATACACCACATTGAGTATGGACCACTGCATCTTTGCACTTCAGGAACATCCTCCCTTACACTTTATAGATCTTATAAGTGTCAGAAGTCACAAGTATACAACCTAGGAGAAGCTACAGTAATCTCCAGCTCCTCAGTTTTTTTCTCTTACAACATTCACAGCCAAATCAGCGCTGGTCTTGTCTTGGAAGAAAACATCTGTTTAAGTATCTTGACTGTACTGAGATTCCTTCATTTCTCTTCACACTAAATGAGCTATGAACAGGCAAACTATTCCTCTACATTCAGCTTCATGTGGGGAAAAAATGTGAAAATACTTTCTTCTTCAAGAAAGATGATGCCTCAAGGGGAGAGAGCCACCTGATGCTGAGCAGTCTGTAATTACAAATGTGAATGTGGCTGTAGATCACAAAAACACCATGCTAATGCCCTGTGTTTCTCATTTAATGCCAACTCTAGCTCAGTGTCTATTACTGTGACAGACTTCACCAACAGGCCCAGCCCCTACTCACAAACAGGATAAAGCTACTAACCATGTACTACCAACAAAGCTCATACTCTGGCGTCAGCACCTTTTACCATACCTTCCTATTTATCTCATGGAAACCACAGATAAATATCTAATTCACACTGCCTAAATAGCAAGCACAGATTATAGATATTTAAAATGTATGTAAATGAAACTTAGAGGAAACCTTCAGAAACACCACCCCACAGGCCATTTAGTTTCGCTGCCAAACAGACAGATTTTGTCTCTACTTATGACACCCAGAGTTCTTTTACATCCTTCATGTGAAAAGATTTCAGCTTACATGTGCCCACATGTTGATTTCTTGTCCCTCCTGAACTGGCACAAAGCAGTAGCATTTCTTGCCAGCGATGCAACACTTGGGATTCCCTGGGCCAACAAAATGCACCACAAATTCTAAGTGTAATTAATGTAAAGAAAAGCTCAGATTAGTAGGCGTCTATAGATTCATTAACATGCAGCAGTCCTTGTGAGTGTGTGTCTTTGTATAGTTACTGAAATTTATGCAACTGTGACAAGTGTATGCAATCTCATGTTTGATTCCATCGACCTGTGGAGTGCTGTTCAGCACTGGTTTCCAGACCAGGTGTGTTCAAGGAGGTCACAGAATGAAGAGCCAGGAGATACTGATGTCTTTGAAAGAACCTCCAGTATCCACTTATCACCAGTTGCAGATAGAGAAGGTTAAAAATGACAGCATTCAGAGACTGGACTCATATGCAACTGTTTCCTAAAGTAAAGTTCAGAGGCACCACAAGCTCTGGAAGACCATCAATCTCAGCAACATGGAGATGGTAAGTTGAAAAACACATCTGTGAAATTCTCATTTCTTTACCTACTGTGCAAAATCAAGTATATGGAGTTCTACAGGCAGGCTGAAATAACTATTGTAATTGGCTAAATGACCTTTCCATAAATAAACAAAGGCACTCTGCAAATTTACTGAAGTACACAGGAAGAATTCAGTTAACATTTTTCTCAAATTTGAAGGGACAGTCATTTTAATATCTTTCCTGGATTTACAGTTACTTCTCTCTACATACTGCTACATCACTCATGCTAAAATTGAATCTACAGCTTTTCTACCTACTCTACAGTGGAATGAAGCACATCAAAAGGCAAGATATTCAAAAATCTCTCTGACAGAGAGCAAGCATGGGTCTGTGTACTGCTTTGCTTTGTACTGTCAGATACACACATTCTTGATGCATTTGTGCTCATAAAAAAGTTCAAAACAAAACAACCCCCTTCATTAAAATTCTGTCGGAAAACTGCCAGTGCTACAATTGTATATGTCACACTGGAGGACCTTGTGAAGTTTAGGGACAGATTAATAAGGACCTGAGAGCCAATTCCCTTTGAAAGAGTTTGATACCTTGGCTGTTTCTATGTTTTGTACCAGACTTGGACACGAAATCCAAATGCCTCAGGTCTCAGAGAAAGGCAAACTTTTTTTATGAATCCCATGTCTAAAGTCAGGTCTCACACTATCTGTTGCAATATTGAAAGCCAGCTTCACTTCCAAAATAGGTTTAGCATTCTTGCATTAAATTATCAGCAATTTCAGAGTGCTGCAGGTTCAGCTTTGAAAAAGCCATCTTGAGCACTGCTAATAAATCATAGAATCACAGAATATCCTGACATGGAAGTGACCCACAAGGATCATCACAAGTTCAGCTCCTAGAATAGCCATGGTAGCATGCAGAGGGAGCAGCACCAGTTGGGCATCAAACCCATTTTTACTGCAGTTCACAGCCAGTTCCACACTGCTGGGACTCCACTCTTCCCAGCACTCAAATTAGCTGATTTAAAACCAGTTGCACATGCACTATAAACCTGCACTGACTACAGTGTAAATATACAATTAACAAAAACTAAATAAAGGAAATAACTAGTTATGTACATCACACAGTCTACCTAAAGTTCGTAGATACCTCACAATAATTTGGTTTTCCCTGCACTTTGTGTATGGATAAATAGTTTACATAACTGGTAGTTGTGTTTAAAAACAAAAAAGGAAAAAGACAAATATGAAGAAGATTAAATATTTAACAAAAAGGGAGAAAAACTAAAATAGGCAAAGTAAGATCAATAAAAGGCAATGTACCTATCAATGTTGAAAATGAAATGGTATCTGCAATGACTAGGAATAGAAGAAAATGGGGAAAAAAGGCAGATAATTGTTTTAATATTTTACTCTTATCAACACCAAACAAGCTCGTCTAGTCAACAGAAATGGCCAGTAATGCTGCAACAATGTTAATTATCTAATTAGATAAAATATTAGATAATATTAGATAGAATATTTGCACAAAGTACTGGACAGAATCTGCATGGATACAAATGTATCTGTAAGGCAACATTTATTTTCCATCAAAACAAAAAACACTGTAAGAAGACCAGCATGACTGACTCTATAAGAATGAAAGGAATGCAACTAAACATGGACAAAGGGAATCAGTAGAAGTACAAGGCTGCTCCCAACTCCAGAAGGAAAAGGCTCTACAATCACATCAGGTTTTCATAGAGCCTACAGTTTAGCATGTTTAGTAAAGAAAGGACAAAATGTGTCACCATGAAACTAAGTTTTCAAACAAAGAAGAGCCAGACAGTACTAAATAAAAGGCAAGAAATTAATATCCACAGTCTCAGCCTGAGGAAGACACATAATGTCTCCCAAAAGGCATTCACACTCAGAAAAAATAAGCTAGCCGTGGCACACAATAAGATAAATCTTTGTGTACAGATACTGACAGCATTTGTTGACCCCCATTTCCTGAATATCAGTGGCATCTTGTCTTCGGATTACATTATTCATAAAAACCACAAGATTTCTTATTCTCATAACAGAGAAGCTATGATTGATATAGACATTTCAATCTTAGGAGTAATTTTTTTGTGCCAGTTCAGTAACTTCATTTATGATTAGACAACACATTTGCAATCTCAAAAAAATTACTGCAGTTGACACTTCATCTGGTAATGAGTTATTGTAGTCAATAGATATCTTTCTACTGATTTCACTGGGCTTTGGATTATTTCATTCAAAGGTGTTCTATTTTGCAATAAATGTCTCACATTTATGGCACCAACCTAATATCTTTTGGTTATGTTTTACAGTCCAGATTCAGCAAATTAGTCTGGACCATTCTTATTTCCTGATTGATATGCTTAAGGACTTTGTGTAACACATGCAAGATATCAAACTGAAAATTACTTAACTGATAAGCTGAAATTTAAGCTAAAGCATCCTTATTTCACTACCTCAAAAATGTTGCAATTTTAAGAGGAACTTACCACCACTTAAATATTACATAAGATCCAAGACCAACCAACACATTTTAGTCAAAGCTGTGTAAGATGAAGCAAAAGTAAAATAGATTAGAAACTTCTGGTTACTAACACCTTAATATAAATCAGTGTGGCATTACTGAGTGAGCTGCAGCACTAGGTCATTATCCTAGTTAGTCACCAGAGGAAAGAAGGAATGCCATAGAGGAATGGATAATGTTTTTCAACCCTGGCGCTCCCCATTCCTCTTGGATACTGCGAATAGATGGAGATTGAGTACAGTGTGCAGCCAGCACACTTCTTCAGGCAGCAGGAACAATGGTAAAGCCAGCTGGTGAGCCTCTGTCCTCCTGCACTGATTATAAAGTGATGCTGCGAGCAGGTAGCTAGTGGTCATATTTTTATGATGAACTTCTTGGTATTTGCTTATTTATTACTTTTAGGCCCTTAACTGCCATGTCAGGATCACAATCTCACCTTTCATTAACTATATATACTCACAATAAAGTAATATACTTTAATGAAATAGGCAATATTTCTTATTTGTTATATTCATATATATATAAAACTATATCACAGATATAGATTATTAAGTTTTATTTCTTTTTTCTTTCACCAGGGTTCTAGAGTTTAAAATGCCAAATAAAACAGTTTAGAACAATTACTGAAAGCAGATGCTGCACAGCAGCCACGTAGATGAGATTACAAGAAACAGCAGCATATCCAGTTCCCTTTGATGGCCTCAAACCAAGACACTAAGTTAAGTTCACCAAGCAGATTTTTACTGCTGGACATCTGAAGTAAAGCCAATTCCACATCACTGACCTAGCATCTCCAAAAAACCCTTAAGCCACCACAAATGAACCGCATACAAGTTGGATTAAAAAGTCTGCCACTGATGATTTTCAAAGTTGCATTTCTAAGCCACTTTCACAGTCTCAAAGAAACCTTTCTTAAGATTTTTTTTAATGGTTTGAGAGTCTAATAATGTAACTAGACACAGTTAAATACTAGGTCAGCCTCTTGGTGCCAGTGTCTGCATGAAGCATAGGTGGAGAAATGTGAATGAACAATAGTGCTTCTTGAAGATCTGTCTCCTCTGCCCCTCTTTGAAAAGTTAATTTTCATAAGAAAAGCAGCAGAATATCCAAAAGCTGAAATATCAAAGTGAACTTACTGGCTCACATTTCATTTAACTTGGGTCACAATTCTGGTCTCCTCTGAGTTCATTTCCCTGTCTGATTCTCATCTGTCCTTGATGTAGCTACCTTTACCAGTTTGTGATCTGTGGTAACACATGAAGACTGACTCACATAGAAGCTGCTTTTGTAGCGGTGCTGTGACCTTGTACATGCTAAAAAAGACTCAGTCCCTATATTCTCACTACTTAGAACAATGAGTGAGGTTTTGGGCATAATCAAAAGCAAAACACTACAGAACAAGGTTGTATTTCCATGCTCTCTGTTTGAGGATCTCTCTACATGAACTGCCTGAGGACTCACAAGTCACAATCACAGAATCATAGAATTGTTTGGGTTGGAAGGGACCTTAAAGATCATCTCGTTCCAACCCCCCAGCCATGGGCAGGGACACCTTTCACCAGACCAGGTTGTTCAGAGCCCCATCCAACCTGGCCTTGAACACTCCCAAGGATGGGGCTTCTCTGCAAAACCTCTTCTGGTGTCTCTCCAACATCACAATAAAGGACCCATCGTGCACCTGATTCCATTTCCCCATCCAATTCTCATGCACACAGGACTTGCAGGCAGGCAAGACACTATGAAATTAGTATCAGTTACCTGCCTACCCCATTACCTACCAAACATTTCCAAAGGCCATCCCACCATATTCACCCATGCCACTTGGATAGGGCCTCTCCATGCGTACCAATGTAACCAAATCAGACAAAATGAAGGACTGAAGGACAAGACTACCAACTATAAGGCTATAATCAGATTGTTTTCTTCAGCCAAGAATTTTATTTTAGATTGTATTCAGTAAAAAAAGGCAGGTCAGTCAAAAATGTAACTGGTTGACCTAGAAACCATGCACCACAGTCAGTTATTTTTACATCTCCTTCCATGGGTTTATGTTCCTGGCCAAAATTAACTCATAAGTGTTCTTACAGTTGACATATTTAGACAAAAATCACTATGTATGAAATATTCAATGGGTAATGTTTATATTATTTGCAGCATCTTTTGCCTCAAAGTACCTAAAGATGCATTTTCACTAGCTTAAAAATAAAAAAAAGGCTTTTCATTTTCAGTTCAGAAATCACAGGTTACAATGATTGAAGAGAGTTCTGTCTCAGTAATTCCAGTTGGCTCCTCCATCAGCACAACAGAACATGACAGCTTTCACAATGCATCACCTTCCTTAAACATAAATGCCATCTTTCTGAAGTACTGCCAAGAAGTTTGGCACAGTTGCCAGCCTGGATTACAAGGAGGAGACCACTACAGCACTGACTTGCTCAGAATAGAATGCTTTTTGGGCAAATATATAAATTCTTTTGCAAAAATCAAAGACAACAGGTAAAGTACCAGTCACAACCATGGGAGCCACCTACTTATAATACACACAAACAGATAACCTTTGGTGGAAAAACAGTGAGCATCAGGAGTTGATGCTCACTGCCACCAGTGGCAAATGCTACACCAGCAGTTTTTTCTAGAGCCACCACAACCAAAAACACAGGATCTGTGGCCCACAGAGCTGTTATCCAAAATGGCATTGAGTTGTATAGCAGTAAAGAACAAACATGAAACAGACAATGACAAGAGCAAAAAGCTGAAATATAACTCAGTTGAATCAACAATGGATAAACATATTTTATTTTTAATGCTTTATTATTGTACAACTGTTATATGCTGTTAACGATACTGACTCCTACTTTTGCTACAATGATCAAGAAGATAGGTCAGTGCTTTCCTGAGAAAACACGGGACCTCAGATGTTGTTTGGAGCTGCATGGCTCACTTCCACCTCATAAGCCTGCACAAATTCACTGTCAGAGCTTCCAGCTTACTAAGCCAACCAGTTTAACAACCTGAAGGTCACTAGAAGCAAGATCTCCCCAGCTCCTGCCTTCTTATCAGCTTTTGGTTGATCTGAGTTGCCTGTCAGCCAGACTTACAGCCTGTAACACCAAAACACAGCCATAAACCACAATACAATGAGTTATAAGGTAAACAAATTATGAATATTTTTGTACTGAGTAGCATTAAGCTGTCAGTGAACTGGCAGACAAAAAAAAGCAACCTGGTTTTCTTTTTTTTTTCTTTTTTTTTTAATTTACCCTTTCTTCCACAAAACAACAGAAATGGTAAATAATTTTGTGGGGTTTTTTTTCCCAAGAGAATGTTTCTTCAATGTCTCCCATCAAAGAAGAAAATCACTCTTCTAAAATTAAAGGAAGCAAACAAAAGCATCCTTTAGAGCTCCCTGTATCCCTTTCTCCACCTCTCAAGCCTGACTATTTACCAAACCCTGAGAAAATATTTGTCTCCTTCATGGTACAGGCACATTTTCAAGAAAAAACATCTCTGTGTTGCCTGCATCCCCAATGCCCAAATTTTGCATTTCTTTTCTTGCAATGTTTCTTATCATGCTTCTTATAACGTACTTTTGTGCATGTGTTTCTATTAAAGCCAATGATACAGCACTTTTTATTTTAAGCAGTTTTCCACCCTCTTGTGTGTTTCTATGAACTATAAAGGAACTTTTGGAGCCACACAGTGTGAAACTGTTAAAATTACCTATTTTGGGCATGCTGATGTGTCAACAAATTTATGTACACAAGAACAGTTTCTGGAAAATGCTTCTAATCTTTAGGAGAAAAAATACTATCCTTTTATCTAACTACTGTATGCTTTGGTGTTTTAGATATATGTAGATTACTCTATAACCCTTTTTCTGAAAAAAAGGTTTTCTTAATTCTGCTTAAAGATCCCTGTCTGTCTCCTTGTTGGCTGCAGTTCTTTCTAGCCTGTTAGCTCTTTTCAGAGCATCTAATTTGTGGTAATTTCAGTTGCTGCATCACAGGAGACTGAGGAATATTCATTCAAATTACAAGTAAACCCCTACTGTTCCCACGTGGGCTTTCTTTTTAGATCTTATCTCTGCTTCTCTATGATTAGAAACTTCCAGCAACAATCACACTCAACAAGCACCAGTGTGCTCACTGAGTTTCACCAGTTTTCTGCCCATCAATGAGCGCCATTAAGATCCCAAGTCCTTCATAAGTGAAACATAAAACAACCAAGGTTTTGTTTAATGACTCACTTCAAGAAGGACAGCTGTAAAATGTAGATTCTAACTTACTAAGTCTGTTTTAATAATTTCATATGCAATCAAAACCTTAGAGAAAAAATTGTCCATCCTGACTCTTCCTATCCATCCCTCTCCAGAGTAACTCGGTATACCCAGATCACAGGCTTTTTTCCCTAGAGCTCATTTTTATGAAGCTGCATTATTTTTTACCAGCAATCTAGACAGATAACCAATGTCCATTTCATGCTGGATGTTGCACATCTTTGTCCTTCAAGCTTATATTTATCTCCCATTGCTCCTACCACAAACCCTAGAGCAAACAGTAGTCACAAGCCTACAGTTATCACAATCCTATAATTTGTCAAAAGCAGTGAAAGCACAATTCTGTACAAGTAGAAAGAAAATGAACTGGACCTCTTTCAGTGAACTGTTTGTCCTTCAATCTTCCAACAATCTGGGCACTGAATTGAAAGGTGTCTTCAACAACTTGAAGAACTGACACTAGAGTAAAAAAATCTGAGTCACCAGGCAAGGAAATCCACACTTCAACGTGACTATTAGAAGTACAAAATGATCAAAAGCAAGAACCCATAACTCGTTCCAAAAAAAAAGTGAATTCTCTTCTGGTCTCTGCCAGAGGTTATCTAAAGCACTTTGAAAAGTTCCTAGACGTTGCCAAGTAAATTTGTAAATTGCAGCTGCCAACCCAAATCACTGAAAACTAAAAGCAGAAAGGGAAGCCTTCCAGAAACAATTTAATGACATGGAATTATATCTACAATCACCTCCTTTCTTTGGGATGCACAGCAAGTTGAGCCCTCCTTTGTGTCTGCTTTCTGGAATAGGAATTCAGTGGAGCAGAAATTCCCTTTATATTTGTGTCTTGTGCAGCACAGATAATGTCACCAGTATTCTGCAAATACAGCACTGCAGCAGAACCTCGGCGCTGAGCAGCTGATTGTCAAAGTGACTTTATAAACTTAAAACTTTATTTCTAGAACATGGAGCTTTTTTCAGCATCTTAAATTGATAAAAACTTAGAACAGGACTTCTCTACCTCTTCTTGTTAAGGGAAATAATACATCTGGTATAAATAAGATTTTTTTCTTGGCCCTCTCCCCAGTGTTTAGGAATTTTAGTTCAAGGCTGGCTGATTTGTTCTTCCACTCTTTTACAATATTACATGCAGCTATTCAAAAGCAATCTAGTTAGGAGAAAAATAAAAAGAACAACTCAACAGCCCTTCTAAACACCTCATACCTGCTAGAAAACCAATGGGGTTTTTTGGCATACCAAAACAATGTATGACCCCAGACTGCATCCATAAGATCAATCTTTTAGGTTCCCCAAGGAGAAAAAAAACCACTTGATATGAAAAAACATCAGGAAGGAAGAAGTTTTAATATCTATGTTATAACACCCCTTACATAACGTTAGTAATTTAATAGAGGTGAGGATAGTAAAGGGGCACAATTCCTTTGCTAAAGACCTTGTGTAAAGTACAAATTTACCAGTTTCGTAAGAGGGCTGGACAACTTTTTGCATGCTGCATTGTTTTAAATGAAATGAACTCTCCTGGGTGTCATAATCTGTTAGTTAATTCTGGAAGTGGCCTGAAGGGCCCCATAACAAATGCTACCTTCAAAAATGGCAGCTTGGATAGTCTAAATGCACATCAAACCAACCAAAGTGGTCATAATTCAGTAATCCCTTAATGATGAGCTTTGACACAGAACAAATTACCACTTTGAGCCTTGGGACAGAAACATATTCTTAAACTTGGACTTCTCAGCTCCCTCTTTCTTTGAGACAGTTACTACCCATCAGCTAAAGCATTTAATAAGCCATGGTTTAGGGAACTGACTGTGAACTACAGATACTCTTTTACCAGAAACCAGGCCAGAGATGCAACACAAAAATATGTTTTGCTATTTCTGCACATCACTCTCGTCTACAAAGTCCCAGAGTGAGCTTATCATCCTTCCATACCAGGAAGTCAGATATATAACTATAGCACACTTATTGGATAGACAACAGCAACATGTAAAAAGTTATAGGAATACAACAAAAAGAGTTTTCCATAGTAGTAAAGCAGTCTGATCCATTGGGGAAAAAACATCTGTGAAAAGCCATAACAAGAATGGAATAGGAATAGAAGGAGAAGGATATTATTTGCAGCATATTACAAGTGAAACTGTTTCTTGTCACCCCGATATGTGCATACATCAAAAAACATGTCAAATGTCTAAAAAATGCAGAATAAATGGGAAATAAATAGAGGGTCTTCCTTCACATAAGTTATTTTGGTTGTGGGTTTTTTTCTTCTTGTCATTCAAGTTTCAGTTTAAAGAACAAAAATTAAGTGGCAATGTATTTTCCATTTCTCAGACTATTGCCCATCTTGTAACCTTTGATTGGTCTTGGTGGATGCTTTAAAGAATTAATTGGTCTGACTTTACTACAGAGCTGTATTCCTGTAGCTGAGCCTGCCTTTGAAACAGTTCCTCCTCCCTGGCATTCTTCCTAGACTCTCTTAAGTCCATTACAAAATAGGCAGATGTCCTTTCTTAATGACATTTCTACTTGCATAGAAAAATTGAAAGCTTGTCAACCTTTCTCCTAGTCCCAGACAAAGACATCCTACCATGTTCTTAATGATTCCATCTTTATTGTAATGAATTTACAGGAATTGCTGGTTCTTTCTCTTTAATTGAATTCCAGAAACAAGCATTCATACTCAATGACAAGGAGTCATAATACTGCTATGAAAATGGTTTTTTGCTATTATTAAAATGTAAGGATGTTTTCAATGTATCAAAAAGTAAATTCTTCTTTGTTAACAGGAATAGAAACTGAAATTGTCTGCTTTTCACATTATTAAAGGATTTGAAGCAAAGGATACTAATTTTCAGAACATCCTTTCCAAATGGTCCTTTCACTATTTCAGCAGTTATCCTAAGATGATAAATTCAAGCCTGAAAAAAATTAAATTCTTCATACAAGTACATTTTATTCACCATCCTAAACAAAAGTAAAACTCTGTTTCTATTCCTCTGCCACTTTACCACTGTTCTTCCTTTCCTAGTTCCTAATTTTTTTACCATTTTTGTCCCAAAGTAACCTCCTCAGTGCCAAAATGTGAAATCTTACTCAATGGTAATCATCATTGTAAGGACTGGCTGAAGTTCACAGAAGATAAGTTTATGTATCTCACATTTGAGAAAAAGGAAATTTGGGGTGTTAAGTTCAGGCATGAACTTTGGCAAAGGCAAAATAAGCAATTATTGTATTAGCATGGCTCTGGGCACAGTACATTCCCATTGACTCCTCTGGCTAATATGTTTGTGCCCAAGTGCTAGAAAGACAGATTTGTTGCTCCAAACTCCAAAGTTAAACTTAACAGAGTTTAACAAACTCCAAAGAAATAACTTCCAGGTTGGCATATATGGAGTGAGCGTTACTATGAAAGTGATTTCTATAGTGCCTGCCCTCGATGCTCCCCTTCCTCAGCATTTCACCAGCTGTAAGAACAGCAATCCTGGCTTTCCAGGAATCTTGTCCCATCAGCCAGGTCCCATACCACGTAATGCTGGTGACAATACTTACGTTGATAACAAACCTTTGGGTACCTTTGACTAAATGTTTCAAGTAATTCAACTTTGAGACATTCTTTAGATGTCCTTCCAAACATATTAACCACAGGAAAATGCCTTACAACCTCTCCTATCAAGTCCCATGGAGGCAAACCACACTGTTTCAGGATGAAATGGTTTCAATCTGAAGTCAGTACCTGTAGCTTTCTAATTACAGTTGAATGCTGTTTTTGTGGCATCTTTTCTGAAGTTCAGATCCTGGACTCACTAAAATAAAACATGTTAACAGTTTAACACAACTACCTCACATTACATGCAAAGAAATGTTCGGAATAAAATGGTTTCAACCTCTAATCTTATATGGTTTTCAAACAGAGCACTTAGGAGATATCAACAGAGCATTTTAAGTATTAGAAACAATGAGACCATGAGATATATTTGATAAGTTTTCTAAAAGACTAGAATACCTATGTAGCAACAAACAACTTAGTGATTCTGGCACAAGTTACAATTAACTTCTACTTACAAAAAGACCAATTCCAGCCATTTCTGTTTCTGTAGTCAAAATTCATGCTGCTGCTACTACTACTACTACAAGGAATTCTATCTTCCTTTCTTTCCTGATAGGAAACTATCAAAGGCACCTATTGTATTCCACTAATGCTGATAATGTAATACCCATAACAGAAAATGTATTCCCTATTCCAAAGATGCTATTCTTTGTCTGCATTGTCTTGATTCAGAAAATTAATATAATGTCTATCTTCAAAGATAACAGTCATTATCACTTCCATGGCATTTCTTACATGCTTAGGAACTTGTTAGTGTGCACTGATCAAGGAGAGCAGCACACTAAAAATAGAGCAGTGCATTCCTGAACTGAAATTACTCTCTTTGTATGGAGATTTAAATTTGTAATTAGTTCAAATGTCATGGCAAAAAGCACATTGTAGGAGAGGAGGTTCAGTGGATAACCTGAAGCACCACCTGAATGTGACAGAATGCAGTCTGATTTCAGAGTGATATCCTGCTGTTCTGGACTGTCATGTGCGGTAGAATTACAGGCACAGCACACCCTAGCTAGGAGAGTCCAGCCTCTGTTCTTTGTGTAGCCCCTTGCCAATCATTATTTGGAAAGCTATAGTTTACTTGCAGTAATGCTGCCTCCATGAGCACTTTGTTTATTTTACTAATTGCTCTCCCTTTAGGGAGTGATTTCTTAACATCCAGTGAAAACTTTCTTCCTCCTTTAGCTTGAGGCCATGAATCAACACAAACATTTGCAAAAGCAAATAGGCAACAAAAATCCCAGACCGGTCTTGTTTCATTATTTTTCAGTTTGTTTTCTGTACAATAGATAGCAGTACTGTGTTGGTACAACACAGAAAGCCTCATTTGGAAGGGCCGTAGGCAACCACAGTTCTGACTGTCTTTAAAACATCATCAGCTCTTCCAAGGGTGGAAAAAAGCAGCATATGAATAATATTCATATCCAACAGCATACCGAATATCTGACTGTTATCCAGGATAAAATTGACCTATCTATATGAAAACATTTAACTGGCCAACTGCCAAAAAGTTTTTATTACAATACCTGTGGTCTTTCTCCTTGCTGCTGTTGACAACAGCAAAATGCCTATTCTCAGTTCTAAATATAAAGCCATCACTCCTGATATTTTGGAATTCTAAACAAGTCACTTTTAAGTTTTTACAGAGTACAGAAAACCAATTTTGAATCAAAGTCACTGATGATAAAAGTAGATGCAAATTTGTTTATGTGGCTAGTATATGATACCTTTGTGTTGCCAGGACAGAATAATGCAAGCAGAGCATAGCCTTAATCTGGATAAAGAAATATGAAACCATTGCAAATACAGGAAAATCTCTAAATAAAAGCACAGCTTACAGATGAATGGGTATATTACAATCTACAGTAAATTTATCCAAATTTATCTTAGTAAGCTTTACTGCATATTCCATGGTATTAAAAAAATCAAAAAGCACTGATAGTGAAATAAATCAAAATTACTAAAATTAATACAGACTCTATGATATTTTCCATTCCATCTTCCTATGGGCATTGTCCTGCCCATAGGAATATTATTTCCAAAACATTAGCTAACATCTGCATCTAGAACTGAGAGTTAGAAATTGGAAGAATTAGAAGAGTTAGAAATTATTTCTCACCATAGGAACAAATTAAAATGCAGATGTCAGATAAGGTAGATTTGTCATTTACAATATGTATGATGTAACGTGCTACAAAGGCAAATGGGGCTTCAAAAAGCAATTACACCTTCCATCACTTCTTATGTGTGGAATACAATTTGTGACAAAGACCTTCCACATACAGATGCATTTTGAAAAGATGACATACTGGAAGAAATAAAGTGCACTGGAACAAACAGCTTGAAACATAATTGACCCAGCCTTAGTACCTTTCTTAACAGAACTCAACATGTTCAGAGATTAAATGATCCAACAACCCAGGTGAGGCTGCTTTTACCTGCATGTACAATGTAAAAATTCTAATCATCTGGGACTACTCAGATCATTGGTTTAAGTTATTATTTTACATGCATTTCTCAAAAAGGCTATTCTACCCCCAACAAATGAGGCTGGAAATATCAAACATAAATAACAACACCCACATGGATATTGGGAACAGTCAGATAAAACAGTCATGATGAAATTCAATGAGCCATGCCCTACCACAGAAAACACACAGAGAAAATGGCACAGGAGAGCTCTCTGCTCACTGAGCAGGCTGACATTGGTGCCACACTCTGCCTACCTGCTCAACTCTTCCAGGGTTGAGAGATTTCACAGTACCTTAAATTCCAGGCAACAAAACCACTTGTGTTGCTACAAAAGCAATGCTGGTGGTATAAGAACAGATAAGCACTTACAATTCACAAGAGATAGTTAATTTCAGTAATTCTCTTCAGCACATATCCTGTGTCAAGCTCTATGTGAACAGTCTGAAAGAGCAAAAATCTAGAACTAATAAAAACCTCACAAATCCAGTAACTTTCCATAGGAGTCTGAGCACAATCAGCTCCAAAGTATTCTCTCATCAGGAACTCAAAAGTGAGAAATACTTCAGTTCAGTGGAAGCCTTCAGAATCTTGCTTTAATTTCTGCATCTGTTTCAAAAATGAAGGTAGTTTTATATGTCTCTCATTAAGTTGCTGTGAGGCCTCCTAAATGTCTTCATGGAAATACTGGTTTTTTAACAAGATAGGGAAAAGAAAAATTATTTGATAAAAAAAGTGCTTTAAAAATTGTGTATTGAAGTAGGAAAATAAAGGTACTCTTTCTTCATCTTCTTTCGCTTTTTTCCCTTATCCAAAACACAAATTACCCAGAGATCTGAAGCTGATGAAAAACAAAATTGGACTATAAAAACTCCAGAAAGATGGAGAGCTAATTCTTATTTATTTTACTCCAAGAACAACTCCATAAACTCTTAGCTTTTATCACACTAAATAAGTCCAGATATATAACAGTGTAAAAGAAACCACAATATGGACCATACGTCTTTTTTTCCCTTCACTATCACAATTGTGCAGTGAAGTACCAATATTATTAAGAAAGTTTTAAAGATACCAAAGAGAAAATGCCAATACAAAAGATTACGGCATATTTTGTGCCTGCTTATTCCTAAGTAGCTCATAAAGCTGCCATCTTACTCATGTCCTGAATATTACAAACTGAAGACAGAGGAAAATCATCTAAAATACGAAATACCTTGGGCAAATAAACAAACACCCTCTCAGTGTCTTGTACAAAATAAATAAATAACACACATCTTATCACTCTCCAATTCAAAGCCTTCTACACATGCCCAAATCCCATCAAATAGTTAAAAAGGGTCTTGTATTTGACAGCAAAACCAGAGTCCTGTTCATATTAACATTATTTACATTCCCTAAATCAAGTGCTCTTCTAAAGCCCACATTTTGCTGCACATCTAGTGCGTACACCAGCTATATGTATACTGCATAAATTTATCTAGTCAGACTCATTGAACATATGTGATTCTCTGAACATGGAAGCCTTTTAACTTGACAGCCAAAGCAACATTTCTTGCCTCTTCTCCTGCCCCTCCCAGTGAACAGCAACACTACTCATCTTTACCCAAAAATGGCCAGCAATCTCATTTCTCACAGTGTTTCACAAATCTACTCACTGATCTCTTGACAGAATGTAGTTTTGCTTTGTTACGAAGAGTGAACCCAAGGAACTCTGTATGCAATCTGGTCATGTCCCTGCTATTACAGCTTTTAAACTAATGCTAGACAGAATTTTATTTTAAGGTGTAACACCTGCTCAGTTTTGGGTGCCTTTTGGAGTGGAGGGTGGAAGGGGGAATAATCACAGTTAATGTTTCATACTCCAATCCTGAACAGCAGGTGTTTGGATGAAAGCTCCGAGATATCAATTGAAATCAACTCCGAACATTTTCCACTGCTGACAGTGCAACAGTTGCTGATCATTTTAATAGTATTGGCAAATCTTTCCATGTCAATAACCACTTATCTTCAACATAAGTGGGGTTATTTGCTTCAGCTTAGATCCTGAACTCTCTAAAGTGCTGATTAATGACGGCTCTCATCTATGACAAGGGACAGAGCAGTCTGTGATTGAGCTTCAGTTCAGCAGGCCAATTGACATGCCAAAATGATTTCAAGCAGAAGTGGAAGGTCGGTTCTGCTTCACTTCCCAGATTTTTCCATACACAACGACATTACGTGTTGAAACACCACCAAAGTTGCTTCTACCCAGAAAGCAGGAGTATTCCTTCAGGACATGTGGAGAGCCTCAGGACCTTTTCCTGTGTCAAGGTTGCACTGCTCAGCAAACAAATAGAAAGTTCCTTTGGCTGAGCAAAATGTCTTCCTAGGCTTGCTAATATGGGTTTCTGAGACGCAAATCTATCATCAAACCATAACAGAATGCAAAGCCCAGCATGCTCTGAACTCTAACTCTGAGAATTCCAATCCTTTCATGCATTACCCTTTGCAAAAGGTTATTAGTATGGGCTGTGTCTATTTTGTTCTCGGAACAGTGGAATGAAGTCCAAAGTAGGTATGCATGCTGCTGAAATGCAGAAATGTTGCTGATGACTGAAATGATCAGTAGAGTGGTCAAGTATCCAACTTGTAACTCTGTTACTGTCACCTGGTTCAGCTCCATTCACAGACTCAAAAGGAATTAGTCCCCAACAGAGCAGTTACATTTACACCCTTCCTACACTCATGAGGAGTATTAGAATTCATTGGTCAAACTATTAATACATGGATAAATACCCAACACAAACGTAACAGTTTGAATTGCTTGTAAGATGTATTTGATATCTCCAAGTACAGGTCATGCTTGGGAAGTTATGGAAGGCCTCCTTGCCCTTGGCAGAGATGTGCAAGAAGTGGTGCAACCTGCTGTTTCCTCTCTTTAATGACCCAAACCAGCACCTCTCCGCAGACCTTATAATGGGACACAGTCTGGAAGTCACCATCTTATCAATGCCATTAACAACAGCAGTAATACAGGCAGTAAACAACAGTCTCTGCTAAAAACCAACAGAGCTTGCATTATTTATCACCCTAGCACTCCATCTATCAACTGCCTTTACTGAGAGTCATCACCAGCCATGTCACAAAAAGGGGCACAAAGTCTTGCAAAAAATTCTACAGAAGACCCTGGAATAAAGGTCTAATTTTCTCATGGTGAAAAAAGACCTAATTTATGTCCAGAAGCTAAATTAAAAATTCTTCAGATCCTCTGGTCTTGTTTATCTTTTTTAATAATTTAAGACTATTTTATTTCATTTTTATTTGGCCTCAAGACACTGAATTCAGAAACAAGCACACCACACACAATAACAATTTTTTTCATTACTTTCTCATTCAGTTTCATTGACTTCTGTCTCTAGAGCCAAGAAATAAACAAACACACATGACAGCAGGTGTAAATACATAAAACCCAGGTGTATGTCTAACTACTTCATCTTCTGCTCATTATTAAACCTTGCAGAGTCAAACAGTGCTTAGATGCACTGTATTGAGCATAATAATCAGCATCAGGCCAAGAGGTCAGGTCTCACTCAGTGGCATTTCACAACACTTGAACATTACACCCATGACAAGAATATGAATGAGTTCTGTGCAACAAACACACACTTTCAGAGGGACAGGCAAAACACACTTCTGTCACCTGTGCTGTCAGTCACTGCCTCAAAGCAGCAGGTCTCTTGACAGATACCAAAAAGGGGGTGAAAAAGTGCCAAGAAAAAAAGAGACACAAAGCAGCAATTTCAGAATGCCCAGTTTTAACATGTTTACCTTTACAAATGCTTACCTTTAACATGTTTACCTTTACAGTAGCCAGCAGCAGCTCACTTCTACCCTAATCAACAGGGGTTTAATTCTTGCGAGGTACAAGGAGAAAACCCAAAAAATTACCCGCCCTATTACTCACATAAAGCAACCACAGACTCACTTCAATTGCTGGCAACAGCTGCCATTCCTCTGGAGGGACTGTAAACCACCAGAATGAAGAACTAGTACATGGAAGACAAACTGAGGCTGACTGAAGATGCCACAGGAAGACAGAGGAGACAAAGGGGATCATCCATCTGAAATGCTTGCAGAAAAAGGCTTTGTGGGGAAGCACAAAATTCAGACAGGGGATGGTATCTTTCTTCACTGATTTCAGTCCTCCTTAATTCCTTTCCTAAACTTGCTGCCTTCACAATTCAATGCATTCCTTCTCTCAAGTGTATTTTTTTCCTCTGTACCTCATTTTTTTCCTTTTTCTTGTTTTGTTTGTTTTTTTACTACACCTTTTATGATTTCTTTTTTTTTCTTTTTCTACCCCTTTTCTAGTCTATTTGTAACTTTAGATTACATGATAACTCTACCTGAAATTTTTAATATTGCTGAGTATGTCTGTGAACTCCACACACAATTTGAGGCACAGATTCAGCAGGCAAATAAAACAAAAAGCACACACAAAAAAGTAATTTTTCTTGCATTCATAAAACCAACAAATAGTCAAGTCATCCCAAAGTCAGTTAGTGCATCTAAACCTGAAATAGCTCCACCTAACTATTTTCAGAAACCGCAAGACCAAGCTGTTTGTGTTTGTTTAATTATGACACTGATAAAGGTATCTTTAGTGTCCTCAGTCCTCCAAGTTTAATAATGAAAAACAGCCTCTTAAAATTTTATCCAGTGGAACAGCCAGATGCCAGAAAACATGGACAAGCTCTCTCAATGTAGAAGAAAATGGTGCTCCTTGGGAAACTGTGGCTTTACACAGCTGTTCTTTCTCAGATTTGTGAGGAAATTGGTAAGAATAAAGTCACAAAATCCCCTGAACTCAGAATGGCCATATTAACAAATTTTCATGCTGCTAGGACAAACTTCATTCAGCTCTCTTCATACACAGCAGATTAAGCACAATTGATCACATACAGAGTCAGATGGAAATGCAAAATTAGCTGGTTTGGAGATGCAGGGACAGTTAAAAGCAGCTGAGAGTTTGCTCTCTATTAAGAAAATGGAATGAAACGGTGAGTAAATTTAGCTTTACTTCTCAGATAAAAGAAAAAAAAATGCAGGTGCAAAATCAATTAAGACCTGCCAACATTCTACTAGTTTCAGAAGTTACCATACACCAAACAACCTGATAACAACCCCATTATGGTCAGGAACACACAGGATTTTAAAACTCATAACATGTGACAGTCATCACATTTTCCAAGTCCTATAACAACTGATCTATTTCTCAGCTGATTCCCTTTAGAGAATTCATTTCTACATCTCCAACTGCCCCAAAAGGAAAGCAAAATGTTTCTGAATGCCTTAGTGTCTATATTCTCCACCTTTGCCTAAGATAGATCTAGGAGACAGGGAACAGAACAGTGCAGATTTCAGCTTCCCACCACACTCCTAATGCTGCAGGAATAAGCGTGGCCGCCTCTGCCATTCTCTCTTCAGTCCTCAAGTCTCCAGTTTAGGATGAAGAAAGAACAGGCCAAGGGGAGGCACAAGATAAACTGGGTCACATAAAGGAGGTGAAAGAGATCACAGTGCTGATGGAACCAGGCCATGTGAATTTATGCTTTATAAACCAAAAAAATGGATACTGAGAGGGTTGTGGCTCAGGAAAGGTATTGGAAATAGGAAACATTTTAGACACTAAGAGTAAGAATTTTCCTCTTTCAATATGGATACAGTCAAAATATGTCCCTGCAGCTTATACATGAAGAACAAAATGGGAAGAAAAAGTAGCAGTCAGTTCTTTTCCTGATTGATCCCTTCCTCAGAAATCTTTCATTTGAAACTGAGAACAGTTCGCACTAGTGATAAGGTAGATTTAAAAGCAAAATATTTCCTTTTGTTAGAAATTGCCTAACAGGAAATAACCCTGAAGCACAGTACAGCAGGAAGATGCTATTGACTGTTCATGGAAACAAAACCCAATTTTCATTTTTAACATTCCATCACAGGTCAACTGTCTGCTGAACAACTTCAGCTCATTCCTTAAAGCAGCAATTTTACTTGATGTATGTAAAGAAATGGAAGAAAGACCATAAAGCCATGGGAAGTGCCATCACTTCCACATTTTTTTCTCTTCTTTCAAGCAGAAGCCAGGAAGACTGGTCAGATTTTCATCCAGACCAGATGATTTTTCCCAGAGCTCTCAAAATACGATTACAGCAACTCCACCAGGCATAGGGAAAGCCCATAATAAGTTGACACGGCCCATGGAGAGTTACAGAAGTGCAGATGTGAAAGAGTGATGCCCAGTACTGTCAGCAATAATGAATTATTTCTAATTTGTGCTCTAATAATCCTTTACACAGGCAATGGTGAGTTTATTATTTTTAACAGGTATGATTATTTGGTTTACTCATCAGTAAGGTAGATGCTATCGGAGCTAAAGTCAGGGAGGCTTCTGGACAAAACCAGGGAGGAGGTACCAATGCACTGTTCAATTTAGCAACTGTTGCCATGGAAATATCTTTTTTACTGACTGCTGATGATTATCTCATGTTTGAAATGTGATTTATGCACATTCTATGTGAGAGCAGAGAAGCATATTTAAAAATGAGCAAACCATGGTTATTCCAAGATTAAAATGCAGTGTCCTTCATGTACTTTTCAGAAATACATAATTTCCCAAAACAGATTACTAATCATGAAAATATATTGGTCTTCTGCAGTATATAACCCAATTACTAGAGTAAAGCAGAAGGCCTTTCCAGATCCGAAATTAACGGGAACAGGAAACATAATGCAATTCCCATTTTCTTATTCTTGTCTTCTCACAGGAAAGGACAGGGAGAGAGCCAGAGAGACTATCTGGTGCAGCAGCTGCTATTGCTATGAATCTGCAAATGCACAGGCTGCATGAAGACATATTTTCCTGCTGCAGGATTTTTGTCAGTTTTCTTCGTATTGGCCCTTGTGTCTAAAACTAGTTTTCAGAATCAACGATTCTCCACAAGCTTAAACACATCTTTTTAATCTGCTTTGTCCTGATATTTGCCTGCCAATCATCTCTTACTCTACACACTTCTTCCTATTTCAGCTACATCAAACAGAGAATCCACCAGGATGATTCACTTATTTTTGTGTGTGTGTGTAAAGCAATCTGAGACATGCCAAAAAATACCTCCATTACTTCTGACAATCTTTTGAACTGGCCAGAAGGGAGGGTTTCCTTACTACTTGCAACAAAAGACAGCAAAGGAAACTAGCAAGGAGGATCCAAATAGATGGCGGTGACCAAAGTAGCTTCAAATGTAGGTAAAAAATGTTTGTAGCTGCAGACTGACAGAATGAAACACCAGGTCCTATCAGAAAGTCCCAGCAGTCCCAGCAACAGCTAACTAGACAAAAATTAGATGTATTGAAAGTCCCTGCTTTAAGGTGCAAAAAGCAATGTATAATTGCAGAGCGTCAGAGAACTCAGGGATCTCGTACTGACCAGGCTGCACAAAAGCATTTTCAAGGTAAGGAGAGGAAGGGAAGAACTGGACCAGTGAAAGTAAACATAGAACAACAGGTCACAAAACTTGAAAGGACTCTGCAATTGCACAAAGCCACACAAAATATGATCAGTACTTGAATACAGCAAAAATGAAGAAAATGAAATTCCTCTTCTCCCATGCAAATAGCCAAAAATCAGTCATTCAAGACCTGCAAATGGTTTGGTGAAGTCAGATGTGATCAAGCTGTTCTTGTGTATAAGACCTCACAGATGAAGAGTGAAAAATCTTTGCATGAAAATACCCAAACCGCAGACATGTTGCACCAAGGCAATGTGAGTAATTAGTCAGACTCCTTGTGTGTATCGGGTCTCATTTCTGAGCCATAATGGGGAAGGAACCCTGCTAGTTCAGTGGAAGACTGGAGCTCAACTGTACTTTGTTCAGTGTGAAAGCAATATAACCACACGTTTCAACTTTAGTACTGCAGCTAAAGTTCATCTACTACCCTGCATTTGAAAAAAGGACTTAAAAAACACCTGAGTTTTAGTTTTGTAACATACGGAGATCAGAGAATAGTTGGTAGTGAAATCCTTCATTTCAAGAACAAGGCCACTCTTCAGTTCTCCACTTCTATTTTAAAATTAGCTAGAGAAATGTATAAAGTTAAAGCTAGCATGCATTATAATTTTATTATAAACAAAGACACAACACCAATAAGAGCTGATTACACAATACTCAGAAGTATAAGAGTTCTTGAATAAGCCCAATTAATACACCAGTTGTTGAGTGACAACCATCATACGTGGGTGCAGAAATAGGTTCTTTGCAATGACAGAGCTGATAAATGGAGGGACTCACAGCTAAAGCCCACTCTGCATGAGCCTGGCCAAATTTAAGAGAGCTATAGCAAGAATAGGATCCACCTCTACTTCAGACGTCTTAGCAAGTCTATAAAGAGACAGCATTCCTTAGTTCCCATAGACATTCAGTACAGCCACATTTCTAAAAACATACTTAGTCATCCATACAGATACTGACAAATCAAAGCAGATAGTCAACTGTCTCAAGTACATACTTTGAAGGAGAGGGGGAGAAGAAGGGGGAAAAAAAAGCTTTTGCATTCTACTTATTTCTGGGAATTAAATTAAATAAGCTGACAAAGTATTTTTGCTAATGAACACACAAAAACCTGAAGGTGTTGCCAGCATGCAATAGCTAATGACAGGAGAAGAGCATCTGTTCAGGCAGAGACTGAAGCCAGAGACAGCAAAGGCCCAAGCAGAAAATTTTAAGGTCAGTCCAGGTAAAATTCGGTTTGTAATGAAAGAAGACAAATGCATGAGACACCTACTCTTAACTGACAGAATCCAGCCAGTGAATTCAAAGTCACTTCTAAACCCAAAATTGCAAAGATTGTTTCAGAAGATCCAGTTGCAGAACATGCCAGGTGAAACCTATTTTGCCTACTGCAGCAACTGCTACAGGACAGCCGATCAGAAACCAGAAACAGCAGGACAAATACTCCTGGGAGTATTTGAGCCAAGTCACCTGCTATGGCCAAGACTGTGCCCACACATGATGACCACTGGTGCCCAGCACTGCAGTCACAGCAGACTGAGCCATCAGCAGAGCATCAGGGCAGCGTGATTTGGACGCACCTGACACTGCACTATGTGCCACATCTACAGCACACTTATTTATGCTTAAAGGACAGCAGCCACAACCACTGGCATTTGCACCAGCGATTAGAACTGCCACCACCATCTTTAAATATGTGCTTTATACAAGACATGTCAGTAAACAAATTAACAAGTGGGAATGGGTTATGCATCCTCGCTTGACAGAGTGACATGTGTGACAGCTTCACTCGGGCTCTGCATGAAGAAACAGGCTCAGAGAGTAATAAAGATTGAGCTTTGACCAGTTAAGTGTTAATAATATCTGACACACATGGATGAGGATTAATCAGGGAGTTGTCAGGACTGTTATAATAATAGCTGCTTGAAATGCTGTTCAGTGGGAGGGATTCTAAAAATGAGAATACATTCACTTAATATATTGCAGTGCTTGCTTTAAAATTAATCATGAATAATCATTAGAAGGCTTCGGGTTGGAGGGAGGGAGTATTTCACATGACCCAGATGCTGGCTGTACATCTCCACAGATGGGATTATAGCTGTCTGGTATCTAATAATGAGAGCTCTGTTCCAGCCTCATGCTTTTTATTGCACTCTTGGTCTAACTGCAGTGGCAGTGAGAAAGTTCACCAGCTTTAGCCACCAAACGTGCTGATATTGCTGGGGTTGAATAAAACTATCATGTACACACAACTCTGCATGTGGGAGGTTGTCAAAGATGTACACTGGAGAGAAAACTGATTTCTGCCTGTGGAAACCTTTTTCTGCTGTGTCGCAGTTTCTGTTTTCTGCATTCAAACACAATGCAGTAATGTTCTTAGTGCTGTGCTTAATTTTAAGTACCTGCATAGTCTGATTAAGGCACTGTTCAACTGCTTAAAGTTGGATTTGTCAGGATGATTCAGTTGCTTAAAATTTAGTTATGCATACACTTATCCTGGTAAAGAGCTCTCTCTTTTTCAGTCCTGTGGGTAGTACTGGATCCAGAAATGCTGTTGATAGTAACAATAAAGCATCTTAAAATGACAGAATGCAGCTGAATACTTTTTTTCATAACAAAAATTCAATAGTCAATGAATGCTGTTACATGTCAAATCAAGGTTAAACAAAAGTAAATGCAGGCTAATAATGCAGAGGAGTATCCCAAATTATTATTTTCTTTCATTTTGACTCTGGTACCCTGATTACATTGCTTATCTTGCTTCCTTGACATTATCTCATAAGACATCCAAGATACAGACTAGAGTTACTTCTGGTCTACTACTAACACCAACAATGCAGCAAAAGGATTATATTCTTTCCTATTAAGAAAAAAATCTTCCTTATCATAGTTGTTCACGCTTTAAAATGAACTGAGAAAGAGCACTATTTCAATTTCTTCCTCCTTCTGTTGTAGTCAGGTACCAAATCACTCCCTGCTCCTTTAATCCGTGGGTAACTATCAATATTCATGAATGCAACTTCTATTTAATAATTAATTTAAGGACAAATACTGCTTAGATATGGTAAGTACTTAAACTTCTAATATGCACCAAGGTTAAATACTTGTCAGAAATACCTCGTGTTCTCACATCTCAATTACCTCTCAGGAAAAAGAAAGAAAAGGATTTTTCAGTCATGTCAAAATGTTTTGCCCAGAAATTTGTAGTATTGAATTTACAATAGACAGATTTCTATATGCTATACAACAATGTATATGCATTGTTACATACAACATATGTTATATGGCCTTTCCAACCACAGGGATGCAAGGTGTTGATCAGTGTAAATGGCATTAACTTCTGTATTTGTGAATTTTACATGTGCTACATAGGTACAGTGCTGATATCTCTGAAAAATATCAGTAAGCAACAGCAAAGTGTAACATAAGTTAGAAGCCAACAGCAGTCTTTGGCCACACTGAAATTCTCCATCTCCCCAAGAGGTGGGCTTTTAATTTCCAGGTGGCTTCATCACTATTTATGATGGCTTGCTTCTATTTTTTCCTTTTTTAAATTTTTTTCTTCTGAAGGAAGGAAGGTTTTCTATTCCTAGCCTGCTGTGGTATGCCTTCCATTGAGGGATCTGTAATTATTTAGTCTGCATTTCCTGCTGTGGTGCAGGTGAGGATATATTTCTGGAAGTGGCAGCAAAGTCAGCTTTTATTCAATCCAATTTTACTCTATTAGGTTTTTTAATCATGAAATGCATCTTGATGATGTCCCACATATCTATGTCCCAAAACAAAGTTTTCCCCATGTGAACACGCAACTGACCTTAGACTGCTTTCTTTTTCTGTTTACACGCGTTATTGAGAGGTTACATACAAAGTTTTTGCTTGGAAGATACTGGAAAACCTTCAAAGAACTGAGGGAACACACGGGGTCCTTCAAATCCAGCTTGGGCTGGGATTTTGTCAAGGATGGATCGAAGTCCTATAACCCAGCCAAGATTCAGCATCTTCCTGTTGGAACAAGTGAGCTGTGAAAGAACAGATTGACCACGATGCTTTGCTCAGCAGATGCTCATCGATTGCTTTTGTGGTCACCCACCCCAGGACATGTTCCTTGGCTCCTCGTGTCCACAGCAGCAGAGAGCGCAGAGATCTCCACCCTTGCCAAGGGTGATGTATCACACACCTGTCTTTTCCACCAAAATCTCAGACCCACATTTTCTGCCACAATGCATGTTACGTACACAGTTTTTCATCAACACGAAGCATTGTTGAGGTAATTTTTTGTTACTAAGCCTCAATACTCAAGGATCTACCCTGACATCTGCACTTTAACACTGAGGTTCGCAGAGCTGGAAGAGTATCCAGGAGGTGCTCTTTGCAGGATCTGCCACTTCATACTAAATCACTTATCCTCAATTATGTTTACCCAACTATAAAATAGGGGCAATAATACTTATTTTTCAAAGATTATATGAGGCTTATTAATGCTTGTTTAAGTGCTTTGTTATGCTTGAATGGAAAAGGAAATTATTATTATAATTTTAAGTGAAGCTTAATTATAAAACTGTTAACATAAGCGTATTAGAAAAATGAATTCTGAATCGCAAGCCAGCAATTGCTCACTCTTAAAATAGTATGAAGTTATTTTATATGCATCTTGCTATCACTAATCCCCTCTTCTCTAAATCCTACATTTGTTTTCCGTATTACAGCTAAGAGGCTGTAAATGTAAATTAAATTTAGTGTTGAATCAATCAAGAAACAATACCTAGTAGCATATTTGGTGATCTGTCATCACTGGAAGCCTGACAAAAACAAAACAGTCTGCATACAAAACCATTCTGTTTGCTATATACTAAAATGAGCTACACATATCATTGTCACTGGTGCAATCTCTAACCTGGAAAATAGGCTAATTTACCTCTCCTGAGAGTTGGGCCTGTTCAGCCTGGAGAAGAGAAGACTCCCTGGACCCTTCTGTACCTAAAGGGGCTAAAAGAAAGTTGGAGAGAGACTTTTTACAGAGGTGTATAGTGATAGAACAAGGGGGAATGGACTTAAACTGAAGAAGGTAGGTTTAGCTTAGAAATCAGAAACAAATTCTTCATTATGAGGGTGAGGCACTGACACAGGCTGCCCACAGAATCTGTGGATGCCCAATCCCTGGAAGTGCCAGGCTGAATGGGGCCCCCAAGCAACCTGGTCTAGTGGAAGGTGTTCCTGCCCATGGCAGGGGGCTTGGAACTGGATGATCTTTAAGATATCTTCCAACCCAAACCATTCTATGAAAATCAAGTTCCCAAGTTACCAAGATAACTTAAAATTTGCAATAAGATTATCTCACAAATTTGAAAATCCTAGACAGCAGAGTTCTTCCTTTAATCAAACAATACAAAATCCTTTAGGTGGCTTGCTTAGAAGACAACTCAGGACTTACAAAAGTACATAACACTGAAGTTTATACAGTTGTTGTACAAAAACAATTGAGCAAAATAATTTGCTGTTACCTACCATAACTTATTTGTCAAAACATGTATCACTTCAAATCATCACTCCCAGATCTTCTGCAAATATGTTCTATGAGCTTAAGCTCTGACACTTACACAATGTATACAAATAAAGGCAGAACTCCAGGGTCATTTCCAGACAATAAGCAGAAAAAAAATAATCTCACTCCATTTCCTCCAACCCTGTCACCTACTTGTACTTCAGAGGCTCACTAGAAGGGGTAAACATAAAATCTGTTTAGATAAGGCACTACTCATAAAGTTTTCAAAAAGAGGTAAGTATTTGACACTAAATCAATGTGCCTTTTAAAAAGCTCCTCTAGAGTTGTGGATTTGTGCTACCCCCTGCCCAGAATTGCTCTATTTGAGAAGGAAATTGTGGTTTCCTGTGGTCACAAAAAAAAGAAGACACTTTATGCTAGGGAGGGGTGTGGGTCGGTGGTGTGTAAAGCAACAACGACAAAAAAAACCCAAACAAAACAACAGCAAAAAACCAACCAACCAAATAATCCCAAAATTCATATCCAGGAAAACCCAATACTTGAGATGAAGAGAGGCATCCAATATTGTCCAATGTTGGCCAATATTAACCCAAACCAAATGTCTGTATCAACAAACAGGATTTGAGCAGAATTGAAGGAGATATTAATTCTTCACTGATCACCAAGAGGACTATTAAATCTAAATTAAATTTTGTAAGGTTAAAAAACAACGCTTAAAGGAAACACAGCTCTCCAGATTTTCAACAGGAGTAAGAAAACTGTCAGTAAAATCAAGATATTTCATTCAGCTGTGGCCATCACATGTGGCTAGACCTTGCCCTGGAAGAAGGGAACACACAGTAGTGCGTCACTGCTACTCCCTTCCCACTGCGGTACTCTTGGAGCACCACCTCACATGCCACTCCCAACAGCCCTCCCCGAGCACAAGATGAGAGAGGGAAAATGGAAAATTGGGAGAGTAAATACACCAGAATTATTCAACGGAGCAGCCTTGAAGCCTTTTAGACAAAGGGCAAATAAGAACGGTTGCAACAATAAAGCCTCGGTACTGACAGGTCTCTGACAGACCAGTGAACACGCAGAACGTCACAGAGCTACAGCAGACTGCTGCTACCGAAATGACCAGAAAGACTTGCAGATAAGGACCAGCATGTGCCTGGTTCTCTCTGCACCTGTGGCTTGTCTCCTCCCCTTGATGATATTCCAGCCACGATAAATTCAGAAAGCCACAAAGTTGTCCACTGGGTTGCTGGTTTCTCCTTCGTGCATACAGCCATGGTGTCCTTGTGACAACTTCCCATCTTCCAGAAAACTTAGCTGAAGGCAAAGGTTTTGTCAATTTGGAACTACCACCAGTGTCAGACACTTACTTATACTTTCCTACTCCTAACCTTATTAACAGATTGAAGTCCTAATTTGGATGAATAATTCAAATGCTGGTAACTAATTGCACTTGTTCCCTTGGCAGATTTTTCCCATGGCACTTGCTTGTCCTACCAACCAACCTCAATGACAAAGGCTTAATGCCACATTAGCAGCAGGCTTTTTCTGCCCTCTTATGCAAACACCCTTTGCATTGTCCTCCACGATTCTAGGCTGCAAGTTCTGCAAGCATAGCACACTTGTCAACTAGACTTATCGAATGTTTAACAAACCCTCACTGACTATGTGAAAGTCCCCTGCAAAAAAATTGCAGGATGTCACGTACAGCATCCAGATTTGGGCTCCGAGAACAACTGTGTCAAAGTAGCTGTCCTTTGTCTTCGCCCCACACCATCTTCCCTTTCTCTTCTCCTTGTTTTTTAATCCTTCAGTTACAGTGCATTTCAATAGCAAGCATGGTACTCTGCAAACAAACATACTTACCTACCATATGCAAGAACAAATCAATTCACTCACTGACTTAATTTTAATTCTGAAAAACCAGTTATGATTTACTACATATTCTATTTATTTACAAAAGCAAGATTGACAAGCCAATGCAAATATGCAATGCTGATGATGCACTTTGCTAGACAATTAAGCCATAAAATTCTATAGCACTGAAAATAACACAAAAATACCACAGGCACAGAGGCCAAGTTCTGTATCCTGAGGAAATAGCTTTGTATTCCATAAATTAACAGCATTTTGTATCTTACCAAAAAAATTACAGTAAACCCCAGCATTGCAGGTTTCCACCTCCAGTCACCGTTATATGGAAGCCATCACTAAAAGGCTGATATTTAGCATGAAAAAAATAACTGAGTACAAAGACTAAGTGACAAAACAGAAGCACAATAACATTTTCTGATGGTAAATTTGAGCAATTTAATGGCAGCATCTGCTCTTTTTGATAAAGAGGCAGATGTATTTTGGGCCTCACCCTAAGTGAATGAAAATGCTTACATCACTTACTAAAGAGCAATATTTTACATAAACTCATAATACCAAACCTACAATGAAAATCTTATTAATTCTGATGACTTACTAGCCAAGCAGAAGCTTTGAGTCCAAATATTTCTTTTTACTATAGGAAAAAAGTGATTCTCTGCATGAATTTCATGTTATCCATCTGCAGTATTATACAGTATTAGAGATGGAATACTGGCTTAAATCTCTCTTGACACCATGTTTTATTTTCCTGCATGGTAATAAAAAGCAGAAAGTTTTATTAATGTAGAACCATGAAATGTACCAAGAGATACTCTGATACTATTCACCATGAATATAGATTAACATTTTAGGGTTTATGGCTAGTTATATATTCATTAAAGTTACTGTAAACAATATCAGATGGAGGTGAAATAAACATGAAAAAGCTCTTCATGGGTTTAGGTATATTCAACATCACAAACCTCCTCATGTGCTCATTAAGTACAGTGATGTAACAGGTATAAATCCAACATAATGACACAGTTAAACATAAGTCTTCCTTTGTTTAAAACTCATTCTGCCTCTATCTTGCTGTATATATCCCCGTTCTGCCTCTATCTGGCGGCTAAGCCAGTTATCTTTACACATGCTTGTCCTTCAGAGCAGTGACACACAGTCCTTCTGAACTGCAGCTCATTGCTCCAACACAGAATTCCTGGAGGACAGAAACACTCTCCTCACAGACAAGCAGGAGGCATTCATAGCACTCTCTCCCTCAGATAACTCTCAGCTCCAAGTGGAAGCTCTGCAGTTGAACGTAAGGACCGAAAATAAATAACATAAATTTGAAGTGTCAAAAGCAAGTGCCTCACATGGGAAAAAAAATCAGCAAGATAAATCCTGCAGAACAAAGGTAAAAAAACTGCTTTTTTGCTGTCTGTTCTCCCTCTTCCCCACCCAGATACAAGGTGCCCAGTGAAATAACTCAAACAGCCACGGATGTCTGGTCTGGATCTACTGATTGAATAAAAGAGCATCCCAGGCAAGAAAATCTGTTTCATTTCCAGTATGGCTATTTAACAGTCTCATCACAGCCAAGCTTTTCCAGGTACAGACTTGCTTGTCTGAACTTGTTCTATATCTTTAGGCTGAATTTTTCTCTCAAAGTTGAATTTTTATGGTATTGTTTTGAAGACATCATTTAACCTTCTTTCAAGTTTTTAACATCACTTTTACTTATCACCTTGAGCTGTACTAGACACAAAACAAGCCTGCAGGTCTAACCCAAAATCATACTGTTGCTCTTCTGGGCATTCCACACAGTATTACTTTAAGCATCTGGTTTTGGAAACATCCACCAAACCTTTTCAAGGATAGTTTCGAACACAGAGACAGCAGAAGATGAAAGTACAAAGCAACTGATTTGAAGAAGACTGGACATTGAAAAGAACCAGGTGGTGGATGCAGAGGAGGTACAACAGTTTTGTCAGTGAGGCACAGAAATAAGAATAACTGGATTCTGGAATCTGGTTTTATTACAAGCAGGTTCTAAGGCAAAATACTGATAATCCCGGTGGCTGAACCAAAAAGAGCAAGCTTCCTTCTCTACATCCCTCCAAAAACTCTGAATGGAATCCAAACCAGAGTTCTGCTGACCTCTGCAAAAAGATCCTACATGCAGAGAAATGTGCTAGTTGTGAAAATGACATGTATTTTAACACAGTGCTTAAATTGCAAAGTTTAAAAAGAAGCAGTGTTTATCTAGAGCAGCAAGAAATGGAGTAGGTGGTGGAACAGAAGTAGCTCACATCACAAGATCAGGAGAAGCTTCAACTGGGCTTTGCAACCCAGCAGGATGGGTAAGAAAAACTTGAGGCTTGAGGAACCCAAAGTCTGTATGAGGCCTCACTGAGGAAGGGAAGAAGTGTGCAGTGCTAGATCAGGCTGCTCCATGAACACAGCTACTGTGAAATAGTATCAGGCCACTGCAGGGTTATTGCTTTACCTACTTTTATTTTCTTTCTTTTTGATTGGAAGGGACCTTTTAAAGGTCATCTAGTCTAATCCCCCTGCAATGAGCAAGGACATCTTCAACCAGATCAGTTTGCTCAGACCCCCATCCAGACTGATCTTGAATGTTTCCAGGGATAGGGCATCTATCACCTCTAGCAATCTGTTTCAGTATCTCACTACTCTCATTATAAAAAAAGCAAACCCAAAACTTCTTCCTTATATCTGCTCTAAATTGACCCTCCTTCAACTTAAAACCATTATCCCTCATCCTGTTCCTACAGGCCCTACTACAAAGTATCCCCATCTTTCTTAGAAGTTCCTTTTCAGTACTGGAAGGCTCTCCCCTTGGAGCGTTCTTTCTCCAGGCTGAAGAACCAGTATCTCAACCTTGCCTCGTAGGAGAGGTTCTCCATCCCTCTGATCATCTTTTTGGCCCTTCTCTGGGCCTGCTCTGACAGGTCCATGTCTGTCATGTACTGAGAACTCCAGAGCTGGATGCAGTAGTCCAGGTGAGGTCTCACCAGAGATGAGTAGGCTTGCTAATTAAACTGATGTGTGTTTGCAGAGGATTAAAATTAGCTCACTGAGCAGTACAAAGTTTCTTTGCAATATTTCCAGGTGTGAAGTCAGAGGTCAAATTTACTTTAGTAATCACCATTACATTGGATTTTGTTGCTGGCAGTCAAATCCTTACAGAACATTAAGAACATATTAAATGTTGTCCTCTCTTTTGTACTTAGAACCCAGTAACAATCATTGTAATGTACAATTGGTTACTGTTTGATTTGTGTGCTCTAAGGTCTCTGGGGAGTAATTTTATGCATAATATTTTTTGTTGTTTCAAAAACTGCCCCAATTGTCTCTGCCCTGTTAGTTAAAGAAGCATCTACCTTCATGCTTTTGCCATGACCCCACCAAGTACTGCTTAGTTTTACATCTTTTTGATTTTCAGAGAAAACCTGAGACCCAAAACAATGAGACCCAAAGATGGCCCACAAGCCCACAAAATCAAAATGAACCAGTTCAAAGTCTGAAGATTTCACTGAAGGCTTTTGAATATATCAGTTCTGACAATACTGCTTCCCATGTGACAGTTTGAGCATCATGCTCCATTGACAGCCACACATGTAACCTCAACTAACAATTGACACATCTGCCCAAAGAAGCCAAAACCAAGCAGATATCCTTGTCTTTAATTTTTCCAAATTCTCAAAAGGAAAGCAGAGAATTGCACTACAAGTTTGTTCAATTGAGGATTCTATATATCACCTTAAAAACACCTTATGAAAGGGTTTATAGATCATTGTTGTTTGTACAACCATGTGAGTATTTTTTGACGGTGTTGACTAATGGAAGACATCCAGCAGATTTCCTTCACACAGCTTGACAAATAAAAACCCCAATTTTAAGTACAGCAGCAAACCAAGCATTCATAATGCCACAAAAACATTTATCTACATGCTGATGACTGAAATCTAACATAAAATTAATGCAGGCATTTAAGTACTATTATGATTCACAATTAAGCTGTGCAGATCTTTTTCAGGAACATCTCAGAGAGAATGTTTTGTTTCAAGAAAACCAGCATTAAAACGTAATTTTCTTTTTGACTTGCCCTTTAAGTTCCTGTTTTAAGAGTTGGAGTCAATTTTTAATCACTCTCTGAATTTTCAGTGGTGAATCACGTATACAGTATTTGAAGGCATGAAGTAGTGAACTTAAAAATTATGAAAACCCACAAACAACAGTAACCACTTACGTTCAGAGAAAAAACTGCTTTGAGAATATAGGGACAGGAATATTTGGATACCCTTTTAGGACATTATTTCACCTGGTTCTGATGTGCAACTAAGAAAAACCACGAGGTCCAATCTATGAAGCCCAGGGTAATTATTTCCATCCTGCCTTCTTGTGTGCTCTGTTTCAAACCTAACAGCCTATAAATCAAGAAAATCCTCCCATTCATCACTGCTTTCATGCAGTGTTGGCAGGCCAGAATGGAGAGCACTGACACCTGCTCCAAGGAAAGCAGCCCTGCTAGCTGGATACCTACCTGGAGTTAGATTTTTAAACAAAGGCAGTAAGGAAGCACACCAGAAAGTCTCTGTAGCCCTACAGAAAGAAGGCCTTGCCTTCAAAGGTCCCTTCAACCCAAACCATTGTATTACTCTGCCTGCTGCAGTGGTCTAGATAAACCAGTTCAGGGTAGTAACCATGCTAACACAAAGCTACACACACAATAAATTACTCCAGAGCCTGCTGTATAAATATTACCTTTAGCCATGGCTTCATATCTGCTGGGAACAGAACGTTCTGTCAGGGTGCTATTATACTTTTATAGTATTTTCAAAGCCCCTGCATTTTTACAGTGGGTTCACAGAAGAAATGGGTTTTTTTCCCAGAATAGGAGCAATATGCACACCCAATAGCACTTTTTAAAACAAATAAAATCACAGCATTTTCAATCCTACCAGAACTGGATCATCATATTGAACACCTAGAAAAGATCTCATAAAACATATACTGGGCAGTAAATGGTGAATTAGGAAAGAGAATTTTTAAGATGAAGAAGCAATTTCTACTCTCCCAAGCAGTCAGACTTCCAGAGTAATGGAGGACAAAACAAGAGAAACATTAGTGATTGTTTATCTTGTTCTTCCTCTTCTTCTCCAAATTTTTTAGCTAATGGCCACTGAGGACAGAAGCATTTTCTGGATGGATTTTTCCTGTGAGACTACTGGCTGTTCTTATATTCTTACTCTTCTTTAAAGTGATTTAAAACTGTAAGCCTCAGCAACTCTGATTTTTATAAAACTAATCCAGAGCTATTCAACATTCAACAACTCAAAAATGCATATTTAATAATTACATCTCCTCAAACTTCCCACTGGTGAATTGCTCCTATTAATTCTGCCAGGAATTTGAACATATTAAGAATGCACAAGTACTGCACCGGGCCTGCAGTGTTCCCTCTCTTCTTGCCAACCTGCAGTCTGCATCCAAAGCAAGAAGGATACCAAGTGCTGTGCATGAGGCTGTGGATGTACAATGAGTTTGAATGACCTCTGGATAACTTCACTCTCCTGGACAGTCTTCCACTGTGCATTTTTGCCTTTGTCCTTTCACTTGTCTGCCACTCTCCATCCCAACACAATAGTTGAGAGAGAAGGAACGCGACATTGATGTCATACTTGCTGCGTTGCACTGATTACCTTGTACATATCTTTGGCTTCTTTCACTCCCTTTTACAAATGACTGCCCAAGAACTTAAAGCCGCTAACCTAATGCCTGTGCAGCAGTTGGCACACTGCTGCTCTGGGCCAGCTCCACCTAAATTCTCATGCAGGGAGCAGGAATGCAGTAGCTGATTGCTACTCTCTACAAGAGCAACACCCTTCACCCACAGTCAGTGCTCCCTGTTCTTTCCAATACACACCACAGCAGAGGAAAAACTGGCAGTACTGCATGGCATATTCAGGTTTCTGCTCCTGTTGACAAATTGTGAGAAGGAAAGGCACTTTTGATAAGGGCAGGCCACAGAGAAATAGGCACAGAGACACACCACAACGAGAAGCCTTGAAAAGGAAGCAGGCAGAACCTTTTGCCCTGTGGTCACAAAACACTTCCCACCGCTTTATATAATATGGGTTTACATGCCATGGCCATTAGCAGAGCTGAATTTACTGCTGTCTTGGTCTCTTTTCCACCTTTCTGCTGGCACCATTCAGTGTGTTTTTTGTTATTGATTTGGCATTTCCATTTATTCTTCTGCAGGCTATCCAAATTATTTTAATACAGCTCCTAAGAATCACCCTGGAAAACTACTCAAAGGTTCAGAAGATATTTGTCTGACATTCTACTCCCATATTCCACAGCAATAGTCCTGGATATTCCCCATAAGGTTGGAAGAGGAGCCTGCTAAAAACTGAACTAGCCTGACAGGTGGTTCAGAGCTATTTTGTTCCACCAGGAACTCAAAAAATACAGCAGACACCAATATTTAATGGAATATATTCACAGGTCATGCCTAACACAGGAAAGCATTAAGCTCAACCGTTTTCAGTAGGCTCAGACTGACATGTGGCAGAATGAAAGCATTTGGTCCAGCAGTATTCCAAAGCAAAACTAAACATCTGGAGATCCCCCAAAGACAGACACCAGGCACTTGAATTTTTTAGATAAATTTCACTTTCACTTTTTAAATATGCAAATAGCTTGACTTTTGCTGGGCCAGTTCAAGCTACTGGGGGAATATAGACATAGATACAGCAAAAGGTATGTCTGCGTCTTTACAAGCATTAGAAAGACAGCAAATCTTCACTTTTCAAATTAATAAAAAGTAATTTTAAGACTGTCTGTCCCAAATGTCTAAGACCTGTGTTATACAATCTCAAAATTCCAATATACCTTTAGGGAATAATCTTGGTGGGAGGGATGTGCATTTTTGAAGCCTCACTCTTTCACATACTCAAGCTTCATTTTTCTTTCAGTAATATACACAAAAAGCCTACATTTTATTAAAAGATAGCTTGTAGTTTCTCACATGTATGCGATACTTAGCCCAGCGCATTAAAAAACCCAAATACTGCAAGAGTTGACAGTGCTGTACTTCAATATAATTTAATTAAAATACTAATCTTAGGGGCTGCAGGAATAACTAAAGATAAACCAAGGATGCAGGGAGAAGGGATATGAATCAGAATAAGAACTAATAGCATAAACCCATATAATGTTATCTGAGTTTAAAGGGGAGTGAAAACACTCTACAAAACAATATCCTGAGGAGACAAAAAACAAAATCCATATAAAAGGAAAAAAAGATAATCAACAACAACAAATGCAGAGGCAGGAAAATTCCCTTTATGGGTATTTTCAGTGAAGTTTATTAAGATAAAAGGTGATCAAGTGGTTTCATTGCAAAGTCTGTAATTCAAAGTGAAGATCTCAGCACTTTCTGGAAAAATCCAGCCCCCTTGAAAAGTAGAGAAGGTGAGCAGCTGAAGTGTTGAGTATTAGAGGTCATTTCTGGAAAACCTTTGTTTGCATGTAGCTGATCACATGACGAATAGCTTTTGGAAATAGGCTCAGGCAACTGTCCTCCAAGGGCAAATGTGTTGCACATTACATTGCCATCGTCAGTAACAGGTAATAAGTTTTTACATTTATCATATGCAGCAAATTTAATATAAACAGGGGTTTTCTGTTAGGCAGAGGAGCAGAACAGAAGTTTCTCAGAGAAAATTGTTCCCTGAGTCCCTCTCATTTCTCTTTGTGCACTTAGTACTTACACAGTGATGAACATAAGAGATACCAACACAGTGTTCCAAAAAAACATGTGGCTGTAGTAGCAAGATACCGCGCCAAGACACTACAAAATAGAAAGATCCTCAAATGTTCTTCCAAATGCTTAGAAAAAACCCAAAATTCCTTTATCCCTGGTACTTTCCTTCTCTGCTTAGACATAGCAAAGCCTTTCTTTCACATGATTTCTAATAAAATTACTAACTCAGCTTTAAAAAACGCCCATCGCCCACAGCACTAACCTTACCTTCTTGTTAAAAAAAATGCCAACTTTTTTCCTTACTTGTTCTTTTCTGTGATGAATATTGATAAGTACTTTTATTCTCCAAACGCTATTTTTCCTGACCAATTTTTAATGTTTTTTGACAGTTAGTTCAACTTCACTAATTAAATGCTAATTTTTAGATGTGGTTTCTGATTTCACATACAAGTTCTACAGTTACAAAGCTTGTGGCTTCATCAACAGAAATTGCTGAATGCAAAATAAAGCTATATGATCAAAGTGACTGCCTTAACGAGCAATATTAACAGGAGAGAGCCCGCACAGAGAGCATAATCCCCAAATTTCAAACTGCATTTGCTACACACGTTTTCAGGACTGCATGCCTAATTCCTAGACATACAAAGCTTTAGATATGTGGTAAAGGGTTGTATTATATGCCTGAGGACACCTACAGATGTTTTTTGTGGAGCTATAGCCTCAGAACAAGACCTTGAAGTCCTTAATTTCTGTTAAAGATATTTAACTAATTTTGCCTATTAATGTTATGTCAGCTGGGAGGAAACTTCTCAAGCAACTCTCTCCCTATGACATCTCTGAGTTCTTTCGACACATTTCATACATTGTTTCTGAAAGCCTGGTGTTTGTACTGATTACCTACCCTAAAATCTAAATTGGGAAGAACAAAGCTGGAGGAGGTGACTTAGATGTGAACTGAATTTGGAAAGGACCCTGAACGGAGCCTTTGGTGCATGCCTGAAATGCCACACAGCAATATCAATGGCTGCAACATTAAGATAAAGACATCTTGGTGACCTAGGGGACAAGTGATCAAGTCACACTGCTTGTAGGCAGCAGTACCACTGTGTTCCAAAATTAGCACTACATATACTACTAAATGCAAAATTGCCAAGAGTGGGGATTATCATCAGCCGGCTTCTTAAGAACGATTTTTCTACTTATACAGCAATTTTAATAATGGTAATGGTGAGAGGAGCTGAGCTGCCATGACTATCAGCTAATTGCATTAACATGTACAAAATATCATAAAACTTTCATGCAATGTCTGTTTAGTAAATGTTCATCACGGACATGTTAACAAAATCCTTTATTTGCACCACTCTATCAACTACCACAAATCATATATACTTTGCTGTTGCCAGCTTATATAAAACTCTTATTATCTATAACTAGCAGGTTAACGGTATGTTCCTAAACATAGAAATTAAAGCAAAATAATATTAATTTAAAAAAAGTCATACGGTTTCAGGCTTCATTATAAATTCAAAAGTCACCCAGACCCATTCATATACGAAAGGCTCAGTGTCACAGTTTCTAAAGCCCACACATTAAGCCAAGATGAAGGCTGTCTTGCTAGCTAGAATTACATTAGGACAATAGGCCTTAAAAGCCATAAGAGGTTAAAAATATCATAGTAGTAATACAGAGAGGTTATTAAGTTCTACATAAATGTTTTACTTCCACTGGATGTCCAGAAGTCAAGGATGTGAGCATCCAGACTGTGACTCCTCATGCCACAAATCACTATCCATGTCCAGTGTATGTCTTCTCCCCTTGGGAAAGCCTCTAGATTCCAACAGAACACAAATTCTCTCAGTAGGCGCTGCTTTCTGCTACTCATCTCAATTCAAAGCAGTCTAATAGGTTTAACTGGCACGTGTTTAATTTTTTTTCAGCAGCTTCACCAAGGATGAAAGTGCCACCAGAGCATTCATTTCACCACCATCGCGTTACTCACCTGCCACTTCTGCCCACCAATCAGTGCCTACTACGTGTTTCCATCCCTCATCTACAAGTAAGAGTTCTATCTCCTTACAAAAACATTTCAAAGACTTGGAGCTACACCTTATTGGTGTAACAGTTACAAGTTTTGACAGCAATTCTATTGAGATTACATGAGAAATCTGAAAACAATTCCTCATCTCCCAAAGGTACACCAAAACCATCTTAAAGAAATTATTGGAATCAAAATGACTTATTATGTAAGAAATATGCATTGAAAATAACTGGAGATTTAAGATAGCTAAAGCTACTAAGTATTTTTTAAAAGACTATTTGCTTTTCCTCACTATTCCCACTATTTTCCTGTGCAAGGATAAAGAGGTATATTTCAAAAAAATCTGTGAGGACTCCCCAAAATCTTCTTTGGTCATCTCAAAGAGAAACACAACAACGTTTCCTCTCCCCCACCAAATCAAAGAGATGGAAAACATTAGTTACAAAAATTGGTCCAAAATTGTGGATTTTGAAACAGATTTTGCCATTTTAAATAGTGCTCAGAACACTGCATGTGTAGGGTCTTTTTTTAAAATCTTTTGCTATATTAACACTTCCTCTGAAACCACATTCTGAATGTGCTCCATCTGAGAACTGTGCAATGCAGAAATTATACACTTGGAAAACTCATTATAAGATGACAGCGTTATGTTAATGTGTACTAAAAATTACTACAAGTTGTAACATTAATGATCCCTGTCTCCCCCCTCCAAAAAAAAAAAAAAAAAAAAAAAAGAGAAAGAGAAAAAAAGAAAAAAAAAAAAAAAATGACCTTCAAAATTTGGCTTTTTTTTTTTTT
>VZTJ01001732.1:528737-748607 GCA_013397795.1 Orthonyx spaldingii | reverse complement strand
AGAAAAGAAAAGAAAAAAGATGGGCAGTTGGTTTCAAGGTAAATCACCGTTTTCCTTTAAAGAACTGAATAAAAGCCTGGGGGAGAGGGTAGAAGAGAACAGAAAAAGGGGAGGCAAAATGTCTGATAATAATGAAATAAAAGGGGAGGGGGGGGGGAAGAGTGGCTTGCTGAATCACGCTCTTTCACTGCCTGGAAACCATTGTGCAGCGTGATGCTGGCTGTACCATTGTGGAACCTACCAGAGGAGACAGGCAGAGAGCTTGGGGAATGGGGCTGCTATGGCAACTGAAAGGAGCACACATGACGTCAAAGCACACAGAGGTCTCGCAGGGGGAGGGAGAGAAAAATCTAATCTGCAGCCACAGCTACGGTATCTCCTGGAGAATCAGGGGATAGAGCAGCCTGCAAAGGGAAGCTGAGCAGCCTCCTGGAGCACTTACCAGCAGCAGCAGCAGCTCAGACATCTGCAGTACAGAGAGAAGGTGGTAATAGCAGTGAGGATCTGCTCTTTTGTTTACATTAGCTGCTATACAAAGGCATAAATGCCCATCACCCTAAAAAAAAGTACAAATCTTTAAAATTCAATCAAGTTTCACACTTGGGAGAGGGATTTAAAACCAGAATAAAATTACAAGAGATCTCCTCCACAGCTATTGAACACAGCTACTGCTCGAATGAACAAGCAGTGCAATTCTTGGAGTCCCTCAGAAGCCCAAGGTTCTGCTAAAGATCTCCCCACAAAGCAGTATGTTGTGCCCACTAATAGATTGCCACAAATCCCACCTAAAAAGCACCACTGCACAGAGGAACTATTGCATTTTTTGCTCGCAGAACCAAGCAGAGTTGGTGATGGCTTCTGATGTCCTCAAGTTCAAAAATTAAACAGATAACATTTCTTCTGCACATATCAAACTGCAGGATGCCTCCTTTCTTCTGACATTAAACAGCAAAGAAAGTACACTGGAAGGCTACAATTCCATGAGACTTAGGCTGGGATAAGAGCTAGTCAGAAATATTATCATAGAAGGGTTTGGGTTGGGAGCAAACTTAAAGATCATCTAGTTACAATATCCCTGGGCAGGGATGTCATTCATTAGACCAGGTTGCTCAGAGTCCCATCCAGCCTGGCCTTGCACATTGCCAGGGATGGGGCATCCACAGTGTTTCTGGGCAACCTGTTCAGTGCCTCACCACCCTCACAGTGAAGAATTTCTTCTTAATATCTAACCTAAACCTGCTCTCTTTCAGGTTGAAGCCATTTCCCCTTGTCCCGTCACTCCAGACCCTTGTAAAAAGTCCCTCTCCATGTTTTCTGTAGGCTCCCTTCATGTAATGGAAGGCCACAGACAGTTAGGCCACCCCAAAGACTTCTCCACGCTGAACAATCCCAATCCTTTTTGCCTTTCGTCCTATTATGGTGACATTCTATCTTGCCAAAACACCCTTTCAAAAAACCCAAACCATTTCCTTCAGTATATCAATTTCATTGGTCTAAAAGAACACCAAGGAACTCAATGCAGCTTTCCTGCCAGTGGTCTGAATATTCCACAGGTTTTGCCACACCCAGAGCCAAACACAGGCTGTGTGACTTGGAACTCTAATACGAAAGTTGTCTAACTCTGGATGGGTAACTCTTGCTTTTCTGAGGGCCACCCAAGTGCCTATAGCAGCTCATACATTGACATATGACGTGACACATAAACATTTAAATTGTTTAACCTAACTACAGACAAAGTGAAGTCAATGGCTGTGACTGGCCCCTGAGCCATTCTTGTCTACATATACCACTCTCCTTTCTCCATAAGCCTGTTTCTCCTGCATGTTCTTAACTTTTGGAAGTGAAGGTTTATGTATTGATTGCAGGATCACTCCTGCATACATAAATACATGCATGAAGGTCTGAACACGCTTAGTTGCAGCGAGAAAAAAATTCTATGGTTCCAACTTTCACACTGTTGTCTTTTTATTTTTCCATTTACTTAACAGGTCTACCACAAGCTAACAATCACCACAGAAAGTCCTCCCCACACTCTACATTATACTAAGAGAAGATGTCATGCCATTGTCACCAGTGCCTTGTGGAGGCACAAAGGGCAGCAGGGCACAACTTCCACCACAGTTTGCAAACATCTGCACAGTAGGAATAAGCAGTAAGTCAGACACTTTTAATGTATCAAGCTACTGGTCTCAATACCCATAGCGTATTTGACTGGGTAAGCTTGGGAAATCTAAAGTTTTCTAAACTTCTTTTCAGAGCAATCAGGGGAGGAGGGACAATAAAGGTGCTGCAAGACATGTAGCAAAAGCCACAATTAGCAGTAACTACAAGATATTGAAACAAAAAAAAAACCCCAGAACTTGCATCACAACATTGACAAAACAAACAAAAGTTTAAACAGGCAGTATTCACATAGAAGAGAACAGAAAAAGGGGAGGCAGAATGTCTGATAATAATGAAATAAAAGGGAAGTTGGGGAGGCGGGGGGAAGAGTGGCTTACACTCTTCATTCCTTTTTTATCTTCCACACCATATCACATCTATTCTCTTAGTGTCTAGGACATCACTATCACATTTGCACAAGGAGGAACTGCTACTTCCAAGCAAAGGAGCCTCCTTTCACTCTGAGAAAGGTTTCATCCCTTCCAGATTCTACAAGAGAATATCCTGAAAAATTACTTCTCTTGTGCTTACAGTCTTCTTCAACAATTCACTATTGTTAGGCAAAATACCAGAATGAAATTATCTCTTTGAAGAAGGTTTTTTTTCCTTGAAAATATATCATACACATGTTTTCCTGTATTACAAAAAACATTCAGGATACAATAAATTTTAGGTTTTCTAGAAAAAAATCAACCCCACACTGTTGTGTGAGTCAGGAGACTGCCTTTGAAAATGCCATTAACTGACCACTCACTGGTGCAGAAGGGATAAAGTGTGGCTGCTTTTGCTTAATTACAGGAGTGGGGTTGGAGAAATAGAGAAGAAACAAAGGGCCTAAGCTTCTGCAGAAGGGACAGAAGCTTGGGAGTATAATTAGGATTCTTGCTCTTGAAACAATGTATCTAATGGAAAACAGTGGCTTTTCAAATGCTTCTTTTCCCAGTCAAGGCCTGCTGCTTCTTCCAACTCAACAGCATTTCTCTCCAAATTCATCTCAAGTGATTACAGTGTCCTCCTGAGATGTTTTACTGGCCGGACCAGGATACACCAAGATGCCAGAAAAAGCATTCCATCCTGGAATCAGGCTTCAACTAAACACTGTAACAGCCTGACACAGTGCATCAGATTTGCATCAAACAATTTAAACAAATCATTTTTGGCACCAGTTTCCCAGAATAGCTGCCCCAGTCTTAACTGGTGGATCTACTCTCTGTGACAGGTAAGGCCAGAATTGGGTATGGTTCAAATTTAAGGTCAGCTGGACAGAAGCAGATGTTTACAGCACCAAATCAGCTACAAAGGTCACAATGAGCCAACTAAATTAATTTCAGCTAAGCTCTTGGACCTCCTCTTTGTGCCTTTAAAGCACTCAGCGTTGGTCCTCCTTAGTACAAAAATAATTTCATTTCAAATGCAAATTCTGCATACAATTTGTAGCCCAGGAGATGAAAAGACTGAAGACTGTACCTCTGTCATTGATTTTCATGAGAGACTGTGGGAGCACAGTCCTCCCAGAGCCTGCTGCATGGATGGCTGAATGCAGCAACTCCTGAATTGCCACACTTTGCAATCCAGCACATTAAAGCAATCTGAAACTGGTGATGGATTAATGCACTGGGTTGCAAACTGTGATGGTTTAAGAGCTGCTATACACCCCCTTCATCTCAGTCTGACTTACAGGGGTCATATTCTTCTGAATCACGCTAAATTAATGCCACTAATATAAAATCCTAGTGAGCAAGCCTCTTCACGTTTTAAGGCATAAAGCAACAAACCAATCTCTGAACAAGTCAGTTCTAAAGTTGGTGCTAAAGCCAGAACTAAGGGATTTCTCAAAGTCACTTTCAGCCAGAGTCTTGTATGATTCCAGTCTGATGTAATTTTGCACTCTCCAGTGGAACAGTGAAGATGTGTGCCAGGCTATCCATGGAACCAGCCACTGCTGTTCTCCCTTCTCAGCCAGTTTTTAACAAAATCCAAAAATTTGCAATGCCTTCATTGCTGTTATTCAGTCTCATTCTCAAGGAAAAAATACTGATGAAGGTTGACCTGGCCTTTATCCTAGACAAAAGAAATAATAATCTTAGCTTTTGTGTTCATCTCCATCAAGAGGCCTTTAAAGCCATTACATTTTCCACATTGTTATTATGCCAATGGTCAAGGGAGGCTTTTTAAAAAGTTAAGGAAGCTACACATACTCCTATAACCCTTCTTTCACCCCCTTTCCTTCCACTACCTCTTCACTGTCATACCATGAAGAAGTGTACTTTTTAACCTCAGGATTTCTTTAACTTTGTTATGCAGGTGGACAAATGTAACAGAACTAAACTGAGCTGGAGAGTTATGACTATGACTAGCATCATGTCAGCTTTCTATATAACTCTGAGGCTGAAAGGCACAATCTAAACCTTCCTTTTAGCTTCATGAGGCCTAGCCAATACAGAGATGCTGCAATTACAAAGTGTAATTGGAGACAAAGTCTGGTAATTGAGAACAGGCAGTGATATCACAGGGCAGGGCATGGCTGTTGGACAAGTCCACTTGATTCATTTTTTCACAAGGGAGGTTTCAAGTGAAAGAGACAGTGAATCAGCACAACAGATGCACCAGAAGAATTCTTAAAAGACAGACTGATTAACAGTAAGGAGCTGCACTGGTCACTTGCTTGTACATTGTACAAACAAGAGCAAAATCCAGCAGCTATCTGACCAAAATGCATTATTTTAGATACTGAAGTCCTGTTTTATATGTAGTGGAGGACAACAGCAGATTCAGAAACAAATGGTTCTTCAAGCCAAGAGTGCTTTTCATTACCTGTACATTTCTAAATCAAGATCTAAGATAGGATAAAACAAATCTCAGCAGATGTGCATTAAGACAGGCACTAACACAGGAGAAATGTGCAGACAAATGCATACATGCACAGGAATACACAAATTTGAAGGGCTCAAGCCTTTAAATTCATCACCATTAGAAAAAGGATGTCGTGATACAAAGCTCATATATATGAAATAGCAAGCTGCACATATATCTCACTAGACAGTAAATTAGATGTACAAGACTGGACTGTTAAGTACTTACTTCAGTAAAGGGAATGAACTTAATGAATAACTTCAAGCATCCAAGTGTTGGAGAAACAGGACTGTCTTACTGTACAAGAAACTATTTCATCTGTACCTTCAATTACTGCACTGTTAGTGAAAAATACTTTACTACTTATTTGATGACACACATATCAAGAGAACAACGTCAGCACACAGTAATACTACTGCAATTTTTGAAACTGCTTTGTCTGCTGTCAGGGGCTGCATGTCCTGTAAAACTCTAGCAAATAAATATACTCTAAAATACACTAAAATAATTTTGAATAAACTTACCATGGGTGTTTTATTGTCCTAATGATATAAAACATTACATAAAATGCTAAAGGTGCTGTAAACCAAATGCTTACTATGAAAAAGAAACCAACCTTAATTTTAAATTGCCATCTGAAGGTGATGCCATGAACTGTTCAAGTCTTATTTAATTTAAAAAATTGCCACTTCCTGTATTCAGTAATTCTTCCAGAGCGAATGATTTCATGCTCAATTTTCCCTGCAGAGATACATAAGGCACGTATGAAGGATTCAATTATAAATTATTCCAGTACAATAGAGCACTAAACAGAATTTAAACTTGTTTCGGGATGCAAACAAACAGAAATCAATCCCTCCCTCAAATGAGTACTTTCCCCATTTACATAACATGAATGCACAACCATCATTTACAGCATTTCACAGGTTTACCTGAAAACCATTACACACTTCCAGCTGACTTCTGTGAAAAATTCCACTGTCAGTTCACATTGCTACAACCATAAAATTAAATCAGACTGTGACAGATGGTGTCCAGCCTGTCTGAAGATATTATCTGCTGTATAAATATTGATGATTTTAGTAAGTTATGCTCCAAATACACATTTTGAAACAATACAGATTCCTATCTTGAGCTAACAGTAAAAGCTTTGGCTATGTTACCATGACAATAATATGTTTTCCAAGGTAGGATTTAGAAGAGCTGGGCCAAATAATTCTCTTGGCTAAACACTGCTGTATTCAAAGTTACTGAAATGGGAAAAGAATGCATTAGTAGATTTAGTGAACTACATGGATTTCAGCACCCTGCTGAGAGATGGCTCAACCTCCTCTGCTACTGAAAACTCTGGTTCCTGGGTTGCTTCAAAAGCTTTTAATAGATTGCCTTTTCTTATAAAATCATTCTTGGTATAATTCTTTCTTGGGAATTGTTTCATTTCTTAAATTTAATTCTAACATAAGAGCTTGGACAACTCATTGATTTTTTTCTCAAGCTCACCAGGTGATGCTTTCACTTACCAAGTCCTGATTCAGCATTTCTTGCACATAAGCAAGTCTCTACTCCTACAAGGAAACCAAACAGTTTTAACTAAGACTAGGATTATAGAATGTCAGAATTAACAGTACATGATAATTTTTTTAAAGCAATTGGGTTGACTGCCTCCATGCATTTGGTTCCCTGAACTATTTCTTCCAAATACGTGATTTTAAAATTGTTCCTTTTCCCCTTTGGGAGCAGAATGATCACAAACTGAAAAAAGCATTTTTGGATGTTGCATTTTATCTCAGCCCTGACCCAAGAAACAGGTCAAAAAGGTTTCACTTAAACTAGGGAGTTGTAAAGGCTACAGCTCATAGAGACAGAAACTAGCCCTGAGGACTCCAGCACTGCCTGAGAGTTAAAAAGAAGTAGAGCAGCTGAACTTTCATTTGATTTATAGAAAATTCATTCACAGCAAAACACAGCGAGATAAGGTAGGGTAACTACCCAGTGCAATATACATGAGATGCATGCTCTCAAAGTGTGTAAAAATTCTCTTCACCACACCTGCTTTCCACACTTGATGCTTCAGGAATGCTTGTGATGCTCTCAAATGCTGGACAAAGGCAGGAGAGTGTGTATTACACATGATGCTGCACCAGGATCTAAGTGAACCCTTCCCACCTGAGGCAACACTGTCCAAGGCAGCCTTGGCTGCTTCTCCTCAGCAGGAGCAGCTCACATTGCATCTCTCAGTGTCACACAGGCTGGCATGGGGCCTGAGAAACCACCTGAAAAACCACATTTCCTCTTCCTTCCACAACTCCTAATGCAATCCAGGGTCCCTATTGGTGAGCACTGCAAGGCAGAATGGGTACAAACGCAATTTAATGTCACACTCAGACATTGTTTGCCAAGACAAAGCAGCAGACATATTTGAAGATAAAGAGAATAAGACCCTTGGGGCTGTTGCTTCCATGGCGTGCTCAGGTGCTGCTATCATACAGCATTATGCAGGCCTGTCACAGCAACACTTTTAAACACCATATTTCAATATTGATTCTGGAACAAAGCAGCAGCCAAGTGAGGACAATGTATAAACTGGCTGTGCTCAACAGCTCTGTAATTGCCAAAGGTGCAGAATAGTGATGTGAAAAGAGTGTAATTCCAAGCCAGCATATTTCAATTTTAGAATTGAAGTAATAGCTCAGATATAACAGAGCTATTCATGTTTTCCAGGCATTCTTATTCCACTTAGGCACTATTTGTGCTTCTAGCCCTTCCCCCTTTTCACTGCCTCAGCATTCTTCATTTCATTCTGCCATATTGCAAAGAATGTCTCAGAAACAGCAAGAAGAAAAAAAAAAAAAAAAAAACCAAAAAAAACCCCAAAGTCCCCAAAATTTACACATAAAAATCCTGCCAAGGCCAGAGAAACATAAGGATCCTAATCTGCTGCCTCACTGAAAAAACAGAGAGATGGTGTGATCAATGTCTGTTTTCTTACACTGGAATAAATTATCTGATCTAGATGGTCATATAATCTTGTAAATTAGGATAAATCTACAGCCAGCAATTGGAATATCAATCTAGGCAAAGCTGGAAAATTAAAAAAACCCAACAAACCAAATTCTGAAAGTTATGCCAGAAGTACCTGGCAGGCCTCAATTTAATATTGCATTATTTCTGCTGACGGGAAAGTCAAGACCATAACCTGCCTCAAGGTTTAAAGGCTTAGACAACCACTTCTGTTGACTGAGAATAGTTGGCAGAGGCCAGTTTTCAAGGATTATTCTTATAACTGATCTAATTACATCACTGAAGAGGGACTGCAACATCCCAGTAGGTTTTCATGGCAGGGCAGGGAACGGTGGAAATATTTCAGAGGAAAAAGATATTATTCCTGTTTATTAAATCAAAGAAAAGTAAGAAAGTGCAAAAGTTAAAGACTGATAACAACTGAAATAGCTGACTGCTGGACATTAAAAAAACAAAACCAAAGTCAGCATCTGCAGAAAATCCTATGATTTGCCTTCAAGAGAGAAAGAGACTCTAAGTCATAGTTTACCCATTTTAGAGAAGGAAATAACACTGGATCTCTATATTTGAGTCCTAAGAATTAACATACTGTGGGGATGGATTTACCTGCAGTGATTTTTATTGAGGGCCACTGCAAACTTCTGTGATACCCTGTGTTTACTTCACTCGAGCCGAAATCCAGGACAGAAACCAGAGGACATTTCTGACTGACACCTACCTGGCAGGTCTCTGCTGCATTTTCCCCTCAGTGATTTGTCTTATTTGCTCTGGACTGAAGCAAAACAAACACATTATGGAAATCATACACTTTGAATGTAAACAACCCTCTTGAGTGAGCTGGACTTCTTGCTCTTATAGAGCACAACTCTGTCATCTCATTGTGAGCACTTGATGGTATTTGAGAGATTTGATTTGAAGTCCAAGACAATCTACACAGGCTTGGACAGTATGTGGCTGGACATTAAGGAGAACTACATCCCTCCTGAGCTAGCAACCAGGTAAACAAAATTCCCTGTGGCATTTCACATCACTCTGGTGTCTGTGCTTATGCACCTTATTTGGACTCCTCATGTCCTTGGATATCAACTCCACACCAGCCAGTTGCCCATTGTCAGCTCCAGGTGAAGATGCAGCTTATGACACACTCCAACTTACCTTCCATTGTTATCACAGGCAGATGTAGCAAGATTACAACATGAAACTATGGTTTGGAAGATGTTCATGAAACACTTTTTGTTTCCTCTTCTTCTGATTCCAGATTTTAGGTGTGATCCTGACATGGATTTCTTTCAAGCACGGCACTTTTCCTCCTGAAACAAAGCACCAGGTGCCCCAATGAATCCCTGTCAATCAATGAAGCTCTCTCATTTGCATGCAGTGTCATTTAGAGTTATCACCAAGGCATTAAACCATCCAGTAGGTGACAGCTGACACACTTTCTGGAAGGTGGCTTTGGGATGAAAGACATTACAGGTATTAAAAAACATTAATTTTAATACTGTAGTATAACAATTGTTAATCACTTCTGAACTGGTAGCACCTTCCTATGAAGAATGTCACATTCACCTTTTTCTCAAATTGCAAGAATGACATGAAAGGAGCATTTTAATTTTTTAAAAACTTAGTTCCTGAAATCAAGCAAAGTACTTGAAATTCCTATGAAATAAAAGAATTAATCAGAACTTAGTGAGAAAGACTCTTGAAGGAAGCAAAAACATAGACCTCAGTGATCATTGCACAGATTCAATAAATCAAGTTTACACAAATTGAGAGATTTGAGATTATAGAGTGCTTGCATATCTCTTTTTCAACTGGCTTTTCTTAAATAAAGTCTTAATAATTTCCAATTGCAAACATATTTCTTAACGTAACCACAGAAAAAGCTGTGTTGTCTCTTCAGTGCTTCTGTGGGTTTAATCTTAACATTTGTTATAAAAAGTTCAAAGCTGCTTCACTTTTGCATCTGGTCAGCTTTTTTTTTTCCCCCTTTAGGATAGAAATATCTTTTGCCTATGTCTTTGAGAACCAACAGTTCTCAAAGGATCTCATAATCTGCATTGTTGCATTGCTTTCTGAAGAGGTGCTCTCATTAACACTGAAAATTTTTGGAAATGAGATGAGGAGTTCAAAGGTTTTATTCTAAAAAAGCATGAAAAAGAAAAACAAGTTACCATTACCAAGAGTTACCATTACTGCCAGCAGTAACGGTAACATGGAAATTGATGCCAAAAATAAGTAAATCTTAATTTTTAGTGGTTACCCAGCAGAGATTTATAATAATTCTTTCTTTTTTTTTTTTCCAATTGTCGTTGAAAGGATTGGGAAAGAAGACATAGAAAAAAATCCCAATTCTTTGAATGTTAACTGGGAATGAAAGCATTGGCAATCCATGAAATTCCTATTAAAGTCGTGACATTTCACTTCACTTTCCCCCTTAGATAAGCAGCAAGGAACAAGAACAAATTCCAAAGTAATTTTAGCTTCTTTCCCATCACAAAAAAAAAAAAAAATCAGAATCACGGAACAGATGGACAAAATGCTATATAATGAAACCTTCACACTGGGGACTGTACTCAATATCTGCCATAAATAGCCACATCAAAACTGCCCCAGATCACTTCACCAAACCCAACACTTACTACAGATCCTCTTTTAAAATCATTGGGCTCAGTGAGAAACCTGGATACCTAGGAGTGGCCCATTGACACATCTGTCTTTCAGACCTGTGGTTGCCTGGATGGAATCCAAATCTCAGAGTTGTGATCCAACGCTTCCCGTACAATGTCTGGAGAGGAACAGGCGTTCAAGCCAAGCTTATCTAAAGCTGCAGGCGTGAAGGATGACAACCAGCTAGTTATCTTGGAGGAAACATTTTCCACTGCACTCGTTCCAAATTCCTTTCTCCGTCCAGAACAATGACAGTTGAGGTCTCCTCTCACAATCCTGGGTGCCTACAGCTGTTCTTTGAACGGCCAGAGAAGGTCTCCTGTTCATTTTTGAACTGCAGCTGGAAAAAGTAGCAGCACTTTTGGCTAGTAGCTCAGTGGCATAACCACTTTCCCAGGGAGTGACAGGCTTGGATTCACTGCAGTAAAGTGACTGCAAAACCCCAAAGTCAGAAACAGAAAGCACAGGGAAAATAACTCACTTGTGCAGCTCTGCAGAAGGCGTAAAAGAGGCTCCTTGGGTTTATTCCTACAACGGTTTAAGCAGACAGAAGCAGTTTTTGGAGCATCAAAAAAAACTCAGACCTGTGCTGAATCTGTAAAGGCACTAAGATGGCAGGCACTGCCTTTCACATTTCTCTCTCTGTGGCTGCTTTTCCTAAATAAAGTATTCGCAGCTGCAGTCACAAAGAGCCTAGTTGAACTGATATGAATGTTTTCAGCTCTACCCTATTTATCACTCCCTACATTTAACAGAGACATAGGTGATTATCTCATCAGATACATACAGAAGGGCATAGAATTGCAGGTGCCAAGATAAGGAAGTGATAAGACTTTACAGTTTTCTGTATTTAAAAACCCACAGACCGTGAATAGTTGTCCTTCTTGCCACTGCTCTGAAAAGCAAAGTAGAGATGAGGGATAAGCCACAGACCAGTCTCAAAATTTCAAACAAGCTGGTTTTTTTTTAATGCTCAACTCCTAACAGCTGAAGATGAATCATTTATCAAAAACATTAGTCAAATATTAGATACATGATACCATGGGTCTGGTGCTGTCAGGGTGGCTCTAATTTATTTGATGATTTTTAGTCTTTGAGGCATATTAAGGAAGGGTAAGGAGCTCTTCAAGAAGAGTAAGTTGCAATCAAAATAGGCTGGTTCTGTCTTCCCCAAGATCATCACTAGTGTGATCACACAGAATTCCACAGGTCAACACTAGTCTAGTCCTAAAGCTTACTGCTACTACCAAGTGCTGAAAACTGGCTCAACCACAGTGCTGCCTCCTGGGTACCACCCTACTCCTATCTGCAGGCTACATCTCAGTTTCCAATTGCTGCAAACTGAATACCATTTTCCTAGTTTTATTATGTTTTCATGAACTATACCAGGAAACAGATATTACCAAACAATTTACTTCCTGCCCTGTGCTATGCCTGAGTGAAAAACAAAAAATTAAAAAAAATTTTAAATATCCTATTATCCCCTTCTGTGGTGTTTTCACTTCTTCCCTTCTCCTTTTTGCTTACATCCTTCATTTAAAACTTCATGACTTCTGAAAGAAGCAAACGTTTTGAATTTAATTATTCCTGCAAATTGAGGTGAGGGGGGGTGTTCAATACTATTAAAGAAAGATCTTTAGAGTAAAATATTTATTGTCAATACAGAATAAACCAACATCAGCTACAAAACTGCTTCCATCTGCCCACTGATCCCAGTACTGAAGGAGTTTGCCTTGGACAAGCTAAGAGGATGATTCAGATGTTTCTGGATGTGAGAGACTAAGCCAGACCCTTGGATAACAGAACCAACAAATAAATAAAGGCAAATTTTAACTCCAATGATTGGCTTGAGTTAGTATTAATGAAATACAACATTTGTTTGGGTATTTTTATATCTACCCTAACACTTGTGACTCTAGATTATTTAAACTGTTAATGTCCTGGGTTACAATCCTTGAAAGCAGCTTGAAAGTTCATCAGAACCAGCCTCTTCTGACATGATCAGCTGAGTGAATATCATTTTACAGTGGTTATCCTGAGGACCTGAGAGATTCCTTGTCAACAAAATCTTGTGTAACTCTCCCATCCTTTCCAGAACACAGAAATGCAAAACCTCAGCAAGACCGAAGCCTTGGTATCTAAAAGAAAATGCTGGAAATACGGATTCCAGAAGTCACTTTCTGTGACACTTAACATTTCTCTAACCAGAGAGGCCATTTTTATTCAGCAATGCTTACTGTTCATGTTTGCTTTTTGCCAGTAATAACTTACCACAAGAACAGGTCCGCTTTCATCTTCACAGAAAAAACCCCATCTTTTATGTGCAGCCACCACACCTTCTTTATGTAATTGCATCTCTTCTTGAAAAGTCAGATCTAAACAAAAATAAGTATTATCTTTTTTTTCCTTCAGAGAAAATGCATGGAGAAACATGGTTGATTTTTCCATTATAATCTATTTTTCACATATAGATCTATACATAGCAGCTCTTTCTACGTAGATACCAATAATACACAAAAGCTAGCAAAACAAAAAAGTCCCTGACTTTTATTTGATCATGTCATACAAGTTTTACGATCAAGTTCCACAAAACTATAGAAACCCATGTTCAGCAGGTAATTTTTCTACTTTCAAATTCTTTGCAGGCATGCATTTTGCAGACAGGTAAACACAGAGGCAGTGTAACTACACATTATAAAATCTGTTTTAGCTCATTATGAGCAAGTCTTTTTCTCCACATTGCACAAGTCTCAACATGGGAAAGAAGTGCTCGAGACAGTAAAGAGCACAGTGAAGTAGTTTCAGGATGTGATAATTTCTATTTCAGGCTCCAAATTATTGATATCATAGAACCACAAAATGGTTTGGTATTTATATTCCAATGATCTTATTACATACATGCTTTAGAACTTTCCTGATTCCTACACAAATCAAAAAGAAGTTTCTTTGCAGCTGAGTATGGTATAATTTGACTTTCAGTCGTGGGAAGAGAGACTTCAGGTTACTATTTTTCCCTAAATATTCCAGGATGGCTGTGACTGCACATCAACTTTGGGCTGGATGCCAACAGTCACCTGGTAGCACTGAGAGATCTCCAAGATATTCCCTGATGTTCCTGCATAGTACATTACACACACCACTACCATTGGTCTTATAAGGAGCTTTCTCTTGGGTCTAAGCTGGCCTACGTCACTGACCTTCTCCTTTTATCCCAGAACAGCATGGAATATACCGCAAATTCTCCCACTTCTCCACTGTCTTTCCACACATACACACAGACAGTACAAATAAGTGTATATATAGATAGAGAACCTTGAACCATTGCTGTCATCACCTTTGTGCTCCCACTCACCTCTTGCTTCTTGCTGTATGTGAGACCTCCGAGTCCTTGCACACCTTCACAGCCCACTGCTCTGTACCAGGCACTGAGGGGCTGCTCTGGAACACACAAAGGAAGGAAAAACCTCCCACTGAATTCAGCAGTGACACTTCAAGCCCTTGAGCAGGTCACAGCCCCTTGCGTGGGGTTCCAGCCATTCCCCAGCTCCCAGTGCAGCTGCACCCTGAACTACTGGTACTATGGGTATTCCTCAAAAACAGGCAGTTCTTGAGAATGAGAGAAACATCAAAGCATCTGTTTTAAAGAATTTTTCTATTAAAAAAAAAATCCTTCCTTTGCATAGGCTGGGGGCTGCACTTCTAGAGCACACGGGGCTTCATCTTTTCATTTAGTTTTGATTATGATCAATGGAATGGGTGCACACTGAAAGCAGCATTCCACAGATTCACTGGCACCAACACCTGTGTGCATATCAACACAGTCATGTAAAGAAACCGTATAATACAAGCCTGTAAAATACAACATCTACAAAGGGCCTACTTAATTAAACCCTTCCCATCCACAGGCAGAGTTGAAACAGCTCAAGATCCTAGACAAAAGGTGTCAGGGAAGACAGACCTATTATTTATCACACAGCAAGCAAGACCAAATGTAAAAGACTAACCAATAGCCTTTCCAATCCCACACTGCCAGCTGGCACTAAATGATAAGTGAAAGTACTGCAAAGTGCTTTTTTCCTTGCTTTTATAACAGTGCAATTTTAATATGTGGTGTATGGCACATTGCCATTTCCATTTTTTGAGTGCAAAAGCCTCATACAGGGAACAGGGAGTACAGCCAACAGAACTAAATCTACCTAGAACTTTGAACTAAAATTCATTGTTCCATGGGTGAACAGCAAATAGTTGGTTTTTTGGTTAGTCTTCATGTTGAACACTAGGTATTTCATTGAACAAACTGTTAAAGAAAGCTTTTAATAAATGCATTATCACCAAGAGGCTCTAATTTATCTTCAACTCTGCCCAAATTGATTTTGCCACAGGCATTCACAGCCACCTGTATACAAATTCTTGCAGGAGCAGCAGAATCCCTCACACTGCAGTCTGTGGTGGGTGGAGGCACAGGACTCAGAAATCTCAACACATATGGATGGCACAGGAGTCACTGCATTCAGCCCTACTACTTATCTGTAGGATTAGACAGGGGAAGCTCTGATTGATTCGCCCTTGCTGTATCCAACCCCACATTCACAACCACCCTACGTTAAGAGGTCAGCCTCAAGGAGAAAGTGTTTGGTGTAACGCACTATAGAAGGCACTTTTGTCTGAGAAGTGTGCATACAAGTAACTACTGACGTGATGGCAAGTATCCACACTTATTTTCTAATGCAGATAAAAGGCAAGTACACAATGCTGAAAGAAAAACCTCTTTCATCCAACTTTACCCTAGGAATAATAACAATCAAAAAGAGAGTTGTAGTTATAAACCTACCCATATAGCAGGATGCAAGATTCTTGGTGAATTTTACCTGCACTTGGTTATCTGTGGGTTTTTTTCTTTTTTTCTTTATTCTATTTGTGGTGGCTCAGTGTAAGCAGTTCCTCTTTCTGCTTTAAATCGCTAACTGAGCAGGATAAAAAGGCAGATTATGTGGCAGACTTCTTTCAAAACCTGGAGACTCCCAAGACTATTCTAAGAAAACTGATAAGTAGGCTAGAAACCTGAAAATTCGGGGATAATAGCAGGGATTAAAAATAAATACATCTCAGAATAAGACTAATGCTATTGCGTGTCGATGTTGCAGAATTACATTGGCATAACAAAACACGGTTGTTGGGGCCTGACTAAATTAACTGCTACACTGCCTCTAAAATGAGACAACAATTACATTAAAAAAGTCACTGCACACAGGCAGAAACGTTTTACAGAAAAATACTGTTTTGTGAACATCTGCCTGTCAGTAAAACCAGGCAGTCCCTTAAAGGTTTGAATGGGAAATCCCATCCATCTCTGACACCTGAATTCCCCCCTAAATGACACAGCTTAACTAAACCTCCTGAAATAAATATGCTGCAAAATCATAGCTCTGAATCTGGAGGTTTAGTCTGGTTTGCACCTAAATTATCACATATTACCTCCAACAAATAAGAACAGAAAGAATTATTTTAAAAATGATAGTCGTGTTACCATTAGAAGTCCCTCTAATAATTTTGAAACCTTTAAGGAAAAGAATTTTCATATATATATATAGATAGATATAGGGTAAAATAAAAAAAAAAATGCCATGGGCTATCAGATTCCTGTTTTTAGTAGGTTTTGGTGTCAAGTTCCTGAAAACACATTGCGTTATTTTAGTGAAACAAATTATTTTTAAGATTGTTTAGAATGAATACGAAAGATAAAACTTTTTTTTTGAGGGAAGATTAGGCAACCGTAAATCTTATTAATTCAAAATAGAAATCCTTCACAAGATAACCTGCAAGAGTCCAAGACTCACACAGTTGAAATAAGACTCAAAAAAGTTTAAACTGTCTTCTCCATATGACACACACAGTAGTGGAATTGCAATGCATCAGGACTATGGAAGTGATGCCTTTTTCTGGTCTTGGCAATGAAAAACCAGGCACGGTAGAAGGGTTGGGGGTTAATTACCTCAGTATTTTAATAGGAATCCCGTCCAATGCACCACTTTGCCGATGTGGAAGGCATTGCGCTGCCCACCATGCATGCACGCGCTCCCCACCGTCGACCGGTATACATTTTATAGACCTAATCCATTAGCATATCTACCAAAGTGGCCCAATAAGGGGCTTGGATGATCTGATTTCTAGTTTACAGAACACATTCTACTGCAGGAGCCATGGCTGCTCAAGATAGTAGGATGTTTGGTCTCTTAATTCTACAAGACCTTGGAACTATGCTGAATTATCAGACTTAACGAAGTACAAGTATGCATGTTAATACTTGTGGATACACAGAACTGTGAAAAGGTACAAAAAGGAATAGTAAAAAATCCTTTAGGCATCAGAAGCAACAAACAAAAAAATTCCACAAAAACCAGAAAACACAACCATTTTCTAAAGGAAGATAGAATCATACCTAAAAAGCTTCAAAACTGAGATATAAACAATGTTTCTTTTATATAATCAGGAATGTGACTTGGTTGTGGAAGACATATAGACCAAGAGCACAAAAAAATAAGTGTGTCTCAGAGAATGCCACCAGATAAAATTATTATCAAATTTAACAGCCAATTCTGTTATAACACTCAGTAAAACTACAGTCATTATTCAATGTGTGGTCAGTGCCTTAAGAACATTTGTTTGGTTGGGTTTTTTACCAAAAGTCATAGCAAAAGACAACACAAATCTGTTGTATGTCCAGTACTAAGAGCGAGCTGCTCCTGAATGCCAATGTTTTCTCAACCACAGCCCTTGCGAAGAAGGAAAATTTGAGAAAACTCTCAGGAGTATCTGACCTCAAGGCAGGCAAGGGGGATAATATTCTCCTCAGATTCCCATTTAACTCAGCTGTGGGATGCCCTGGTCCCACCTGCATGTTCACACACACACACACGTTTTCATAGCATCACAAACTGCTTGGTAGTGGAGAACCTAAAGGTAAAAAAACCCAAGTGTATTTACTGTAACTGAGGCACCATCAGCGACATGCTCCAACATGCTGAAAAACCAAAAATTACGAGTGCCTCTTCTGAAGAGGCGGCTCTCTATGAAGGGCATTTATCAAGCACTAAAAAAAAGAAAAAAGCACAAAGGTTAAAATGCAAAACTTCCCCCACACACTCCTCACACCCGTGCTCCTGCAGACGCGTTGGGAATTAGGCCCTTTTCAGCCCTTTTTTCTTCCTAAAACAGCGAGGCCCGGGGGCGCGTTTGGCAGCGGTGGTGTGAGGGGAGGGTCAGAGCTGGAGCTCCTTGCAGGGGCCGCATCCCTCTGTCCTTCTCTTCCTTGGGGGAAAACCAGGAAAGCGCTGAGTATGCACAGCTGGGATCCCCAAAGTAACTTCAGCCTGCAAATAATAAAAATGTAGTGCATGGCCGAGTACGAGACACCTGGGAAGTTCACAGTGTTCACTCACCATGGGGAATAACACAGGGAAATACCTTTTCGTCAAAGGCAGCACAGCTATGGCAACTTCAGTACTACCAGTAATTTGTTATTCTAAACTAGGTGTGTTGTCTAGGCTTCACCATGCTGTGCCTGCACAGAAACACTTGAGGTGGCAATTTTCAGTCTGCTTGGTGTTTTGGCTTTCACATGGAACTGAAATCTAAAAAACAGTGATACCAAACTAAGTGAGTAACCTTAAAAATTCTGCTTTCTACTCACGGAGCATGCAGTCAGTAAGACATTTCTCATTCAAAAATAAGCATAACTAGGCAATATATGATCATACAGGCTCTATATAGAAGCTCTTGCCTGCTACAGTAAGAAGCACCTACAAGAGCTGAGACAGTGAAGAAAGGAAGGACTCAAAATGTACCTTGATTTGCTGCCTTCATCAGGATGCAGAAATTATAATGCTGTCCAAGTTCTTTTCTCACCCTGGCTTCACGAGAAAACATAGTGCACAATACAACTGGTGATTTAAAAATATTTTTGGAGTCTCATAAGCATTAACTAGCTTTGTGTATTAATCTGCAGAAGACTGCATTATTTATTTCCAACACCATAGCACTTCATTCTCTGTCAAAGAGCAGGACTACACTGAGCTATGGACAGACACACAGTTAATTAAGATGCAAATGAAGCTCAGAGAGAATGATGGTTTATTCCAATTGCTTTTCTAGAATTGTCTACAGTTGTATGTCTGACTCTGGAAATGCCTCAAGTAAAGTTAATATTTTAAAAAATTGGCAGTATATTAGTAGACAGTGACAGATGTAGACAAATTCTCCACTGTGAACGGAAACATGGTGGGGTTTTTTCCTTAATCTGAACAGGGGGGAAAAAATAATTGACACAGTCTCTGCTAGTTCCATTGCTTGAAACTGAATGGCAATGCAGCTATTGATCACATAAAGTCTTGCCCAAGAACAGAGTTGATACTTATTTGTTTACACTTCTGGCTAAAAGCCAACTCAGAAAAAACAAAATATCTGCATGACTATTACGAGTTTTTGAAGGCAATACTCTTGTGCAGAGATTAACCTAAACTTCACGTAAATGCACTGATCTATATTGGCAGGCATTTGCCCTTCAAAATTATTTCCATAGGTTAATTATATTCCAGGAAAATATACCTGTAATGCTGTGGATAATCTCTCCAGAACTAAAGGGCTGCATGTGGAGTTCCTTTCTTTTTCCACACAGTGACAAGAAATAAGTTAGGTTCTCCAGTTTCTGCCTACAAGGTATAACTATGTTACTTACAAATTACAGTAGGCTGATAACTACAACTCAATCCTAAATCAGACAGCGGCATCTCCTTGCAATTCCAAGCTCTCAAACAGGGAACTACTGCCCTGTGAGGAATTTGTTTAAGATTTGAAGAGAATGCTCCAAAAACAAAGACAAAAAATCCACTAATAAAGAAATACAGAGCTATTTATCAATTTACTTATATAAGTTACTTTCTTAAAGTAAATTACAAACATGTGATTACCTTTTTGTTAAACCTAAATTAGATGAATATCAATTCCTGTTTATCTGACCCCTGGAGCACTCAATCTCTATTTAGGTTTCTCAAAATACACGTCAGCAAATCCTTCAAAGTAATCAAATATCCACTTACTCTGCATTTCTTAGGAGACTAGGGAGTACTGTACTAAGGTATTATATAATCAGTCACTGTGGGGGGTTGGGAAACCAACTTGATATTAACTTGTAGGATAGACTGTAACTTGGTATTACCTTCTAGGATAGACTGTGCCACCCATCATTACATGAAATTCTTTAGAAATAGGAAAAGAAAAACAGTGATTCTGACAGCACCTTTCTGGCCTTTCTCATATGCTCTCTTCAAACTCCCTCACATTATGAAACAATCCCAAGCACTGAATCCTTCTATCACTCCTTTTTGTTTTGCCTGTCCACAGAGCATAATATATACACTACCACTAGGACAGCAGATTTTTCCTTCTGTGAAGAAACTCTCAAATGAGATGACTCATTTTTTCCTTCTCTTGATCATGTAAGCAAAGGGCTGAACTAGTCGTTCAAAATGTGTCTGAGCTACTTGGAAAGAACCAATTCACTTACGTTAAAAATGATGCTATTCCTAGCATATAATCAGTGCTTCTAGGGAATGCAGCACCTGGATTTATGGGGCAGTACTTGGGGATGTTTGAGCCAGAAACATCCACCCCTCAGAATATTCCTCATCTGAGAGAAACCTTTTTTCTTAGGAAGGTAGGAAGCTAAAAAGTAGAAAATCCTGCCTTTATAGTTACTCTCAGCTGACCCATGAGTGCATTCAGAAAGCCTCGGAAGCTGAGAAAGGCTTGTGGTTTGTTGGTAATTGAGGTGCAACCCAAATGGTGATCCACCTTCCCACGTGGATGGTAGGTGAGCTGGGGATCTGGAAAAACACCAGGATGGAGAAGGCAGAGCAGCTGCCTCACACTTTTAAAAGGTTCTGCTTTTCTGTGTGGTAGAAGCTATAGGGTCACAGAACTGTGCTGAAGCACAGCCGTCATCCTATTTGAGACTTCTTAGAATTTTCTTAGGCTGGGAGCACCATCTGCCCATCTTTGGTTACAATCTCTCCTCAAAACTCAAGCAAGAACTACAAAACAAAAACCCAAATGCTGGTATAGTGTGTCACTGTGTGCTGTCCCACTTCCAATTCAGCCTGTGAATATTTCACTGCATTTTCTCTTCAAACTGCAGACATCTTGAAAACAAATCCCAAAGGAAAGTACAGAAAGAAACACATCCTAATAGAGATAGTAGTCATAACAATAAGAAATTACATCTAAAATTAGCATAACTGAATTGGCAAAGAATAAAAGCAGTCATCTCATTTTGAGAGTTTTTTCACAGAAAATGTTAATAATGGGAAAAATTCTGAGATTGTTTAATTTTTGATCTCCTTATTTTAATAAAGCATTGGCTGTTTGCTGTGAACCTAGACACTGATGTTATGACTGCAAGTCTATGCTCGCAGAGGGTGCTTGCTATAAGCATCAGTATGATTTGCATCCTTTGGTGCACCACAGCAAAATGAGATTTTGGCTCATAAACTGTGGTTAGAGTAGCTCAATCAAAACAATCCCATGAAAACTTTATATATTACAGCTGTGCATTTGGCCCCATTTCCCCTTTGATCCCCATTACCATAAATAATTGCCTTATTTTAGAATCCATGGCAAGCAGGTTCCACCACAGAGGGGTTGGCTGTGGGCACCAAGTTCCTGCTGAATACACACGGATTCATTACATTGTCCTGCACACTCATGTTGAGGTACTCGAGATGGGCCTCTGAAGGAAGCTAGACTCAACAGGATGATGCCCTGCTGGGACAAATGTAAGCAGCTAGCAATATCCTGTCATGCCCTATAACAGGGGGAAAAAAAAAAACCCTGGGTTTATTTTTAAGATTGCCGTGTCTTTAGTAGACACAAAATGTATAAGACTATTTTGGGAATGACAAGATCAATGTGCCTTCATGTCCTGAAATGAGGCTGGAGTCCAATATCAACTCATAGAATGGTTTGGGTTGGAAGGGACCTTAAAGATCATCCAGTTCCATAGGCAGGGACACTTCCCAATAGACCAGGTGCCTCAGAGCCCCATCCAACCTGTTCTTGAACATTTCCAGGAATGGTGAATCCACAGTTTCTCTGGGCAACCCAAGCCAGTGCCTCACCACCCTCCGAGTAATGCATTTCTTCCTAACATCTAATCTAGACCTGGTGGATGCAGCACTCCAGGTGGGGTCTCACAAGAATGGGATAGAGGGGCAGAATTACCTCCCTCAGCCTGCTGGTCATTCATTTTTTTATGTGATCCTGGCAGCTGCTTCAGAAGAAAATTCAGTTCCTAGTACTTATGTTGATTTATGTGGAAGTATTTACTGTTTTCATTTCATAAGGACTGAGTTTTCACAATTGATGTAATCATCAACTCCAATGCAGCCTCAAAGCTGTTGTTTTACATCACAATCATGTATCAAGGAAACTTAGATCAGGATTAAAAAAAAAAGTTTGCAGTTTTTATCCTATGAACACACTTGCAAACTTGTGTGGATCTGATTAATTCTTTGTATGGGTATTAAAGTTGTATAAATTTTGAGGTCACACAGTCCTGCAGAGTTTATGGAGACAGTCAGCTCCATCTGAAGACAATTCCTTCACTGTCTGTGGTAATCTTAGAGACCCACACACGTGCAGGAATCTCTTTTGCAACAACCAAGGGTAATAATTGCTTTTCATATACCACCCACAATAATGGCTGTCCTTACTCAAAGTACTTTTTAAAGTTGCAATCCCTCCTTGAACAAAATGTCATTGAAAGTAATTGAAGGAACTGAGTGAGGAACCCAAGCAACCCATCACATGCAAGAGGAAAATGAGGTTGACCCTCCAGACTCCATTAAGCACAGCATAGGTTAAAGAAGCAAACTCAGAATTAGAATTCCACACACATATTTGATTGCCCCGTTTTTTTAATCTCAGATTCAGGTTTAAAATGCAGACTGCATCACAGAGAACAACCCTTTTACCTCTGTGACCATCCAGACAAAAAACAATATGATGTAGCTGGACAGTGGTTTCTGTAACAAAGAAGTACACCAGCAATTTTCAGGCAGAAAATGAATTACAGGATTTTCCACAGCATAACACTGCACTACTCTGAAAGGCTGCCATCCTGTGGCACTTTAGGGATGCTGTAGTAGCCCTGAGTTAATGGTTTCTGCATTCTGGACTGGAAAATGTGTCCCAGACAGACTAAACACCCTTTCTTTTTTTTATTTTAAATATTTGGTTTCAAGAGAAAACTCTGACCAGTTATGAGTTAACTGTATCATATCCCAGCTTATAAGATGGGACTTGGTTAAAGTTTTTTGTTTCCCGCAAAAGAGTCAATAAACATAACTTTCTTAACCTGAAAACATTCTATGGTACTGCTGCTATATTCAGCCATAAATTGCAGCTGCTGAATGAATACACACACAAAAAAATTCTTTATTGAATAGGTAGAAAAAATTAATTTGCTTGCAGAATCATTAGTATGTTGTCAGTAAGTGGTACACATGAGTTAGAAACTAGTCCTTTGTGGTTTTTTCCCCTACAAATCCTAAATTAAGATGAGCTTGCAACTACTGTAAAATAAAATTCCATAGCAAATAGCAAATAATCACAGGAAAAAAAAAACCTACACTTCCACTCTTCAGAGAGCTTATGTTAAAAAGACTAGGAAAAAATGGATAATTGACAAATCTTTCCTCTATTAGTATAGAAGTGATAAAGGAGTAACACATAGCTCTTAGAAATACATGCAAAGTTTAAAATCTAAGTTCCTTGACATAAATCTCAGTACCTGAGCCAGACTTGTATCTTAAGAAGTTATATAAGTCCTGGGTATGTATGTGTGTGTATATATATATACACATATATATAAAATGCCCTTTAGAACTTTACTCAGGTCCCAGGCAGTTGGTTCAGCTTTTTGATATCCACACTGCATTATCTGCAAGGATAAAGTAGCTCATCCGTGGCCCTGGCCTCGATTTCTTCTACCTGAGCTGGCTTTTCAGTTTACTCTCTGCTGGCAGTTTACTTTCTCTGCCTCACTGGAGATGTGGTTCTCAGTACTACTTCTCTATCCTTACCCCACTCCCAGGCTATTTTTCAAACTGCACTGTCAAAGCTTTTAAGAACTAACCATAATTCTCTCCTTTATACCAACCTCCTTTAAAAGTGCACAGAACAGGAGCCCTGCAGCAGCACGAACCTGCACCTGCCTGTGTATGTGGTGCTGTTGGAACATTAATCCGCTCTTCCCCACCAAGACCCAGGGACATATTCCATTCCACACCAGCCTTCAGTCTATATTTGCCTTTCCACAAGCAGAAGGGCAGGAATTCCTGCCCAGACTACAGCATTTCCTCCTCTCAATCCTGGCTCACACAATCTTCTTTAGCAAGTACCTTCAAACCATTCAGAGTTCATTAGTCTTTAATGAAGCCTTCACTAAGTGAGACATTAACTCTCCCTTAAAAAAATCCCCAATACCCTAAATTCTAATTCCAGTAGTCTCAGGGTTCTAGTCAAACACTTACTACATTTTTTCATTATAGCAGGGAACACCCTAGAACATCTTTTTGTTTAATCCTGCCTTACAGAATTGATCTCTGGAAGCTTTGTAAGTCACAGCATTTTTAATCTTGCACAAAGCACACTTGCAAGGGGGTAAGATGGTCTTTTGCTCTGACATTCAAGCCAACATACCCCTGCTTTCACTACTGAATTAATTTTAGGACCTAAGGAAACACGGTGTTGCAGGAGACAAGGAAGGGAGAAAAGCCTGAATCAGAGAAATTACACTCACCTGTTGCACTACTTCTCCAACCCCTTCTGGACTTGGGCAAGAGGAGACTGGGAAATGCCACAGCTGAAGCTAGAGTATTACAGGTGAATTCAATAATTGCAAGCATGGGTCAATGCCATTCATTTAGAAGAGAGGCTGGAGTAAGTGGGACTTGTATCCTACACATACATTGTAAAACTACCTTTAATGAATCATATGGCTTAATGGACTGGCTGCCCATCCCACAGTGAGGAAATCTGATTTTAAGAAGTTTTAGTTGTTTGGCTGGCTGCTTTCAGCCCAATGTGATTACTCAGTAAAACCATTACATATCTTTGCAAACCATTTCAATGTCTACAGCTCCACTGCAAGTTTTCCTTGCTTAATCTTCTTTTGTTTAAGAAAAGGCTGAGTTTTGGGAAGTTTACTGTAATCCAACTTTCCTTTATATAGTTCTGCTTCACCTGCAGTTATGAGAAATTACAGATGAAAAGATTAACATCTTAATTAATCCGTAAACTTATTTTAGAAGCTTGGGGTCTGTGCCTGGTTTTATGGGTTACAAAGAAAACGAAATTTAAGTAACATTTTGTTATTATCTCTCAGACTTAGGTTAGATGCCCCTTAACAGCTCTACGCATCCAGAATCTCCAGAAAGAAAGACAAACTCCAGGGCTTCTGAGGCACCCCTACAGCTTCAGTCCACCCCAACCCTGCAAAAGTATGATTGACTATAGATAAACTCCAGAAGGCTGTACTAAATTAGCTGTGGCAGCACATATTTGGAAAGACTCAATACACACACATCTGCGACCCCAACCCTTTCTAGAGCTGGAATTCTAAGGAAACTAATATCTTCACTAGAATGGCTGGTGAGACTTTCCTAAGAGCAAGACCCTAATAAACTCGACTAGACTTTTTACAGTTAATTTTCTTGTCTAATACAGTATTTTCCTTTGCATATTTCTCAGCTTTGAACTCTGCTCTAATCTCCTTCAGCTATGGGTAATTAATTAATGAACACATCAAACAGATTTAGCCGGGGGTTCAGTTTGGGATTGCAATTCTCATTTCTATTTGAGAAGCTTCAAATTTTAGTTCACATAGCAGCCGTTGCTAGATTTTGTAACAGCAAACACAATTTCCTTTCTTCTGAACAAACAAGCAAACAAAAAGCTGTATTTCCTCCTCATAGTCCAGTGGGTGAATCTCTGAGCTGAGCAAAGAAAGGCTTCCCTAGAAAGGCTTTTTCAGCAACTCAAGGAAGGTGTTCCGCATGGCATTTTGTAGTGGACTCTTCTTTCTGTCACTAACACCCTATAAAGACTGTTGGCACCAGTACGGAGCTCTTAAAATGCTTTGGATGATAGGAGCTGTAACATGATTTAATGGAAAACTTCCTGCAAAATGAAGTAAAAGAACCTGCAAAGAGGAATGTTTTACAGCAATACTGGTCCAATCCATTAAGTTTTTGCATAGGAAAAGCATATCAGATTGCCGAGTGTTGAAACAACAGGAAAAAGGAAAGATACAAAGTTAACAGGGACATAAAAAGAGGTGGTCAATTAAAAAAAGCTCACTTGGAGTGTTGCCTCTAGTAATTTCAAACAACTCATGACTTGGCTTTCCACAGATGGTGGAAACCTGGAATTTTGCAATGCGGCATGCCTTTTGAATGACAAAAGCTAACAGGTACTTGGTGATTTCCAATGAAATTGATAAATGTGATGATTGTTGACACTCTGATACATGTCCTGTGAGTGAAACACTTTATGGGTTTGAGGATAATCAGTAGTTATTGTTCACTTTTTTAATAACAAAGGGATTACATGTATTTGAAAAACAGAATTTTCCCAGTTCCCACCCCCCATTAAAAAATCCCAACATATTAAACTGGAGAATCTTCAACATGTACAAAGAGTAATCCTTCTCTAGCTGCCCAGCAGATCCCTAATGCCACTCAGGATATACTGGAATTAGTTCTAAACAGCAATGTGCTTCCTAAACTCCTATGCCAGTATGGCAATCGTGAAGTGCCTGTGATCAGCACCCATCAAGTCAGGATTAGCCGATGTGCTCACGTGCTCTCATAAAAACCCCCACTAAGTTTGTAATTAACAGCTGTGAACTTTATCAGCACATGATGTGTGCTGTGCTAAATGTGCTGTAGCCTCAGGAAGCTACACATTGTGAAAATTGTTGTTATCCTTCACTGATACTGGTACCCAGATTAAAAACCTGCATTAAAATGTGCTTTCTTAACCTTTCTGAACAAGTCATACAATTATGCAACACACTGCGTTACAAGCATCTACTGCAATACTTGACAGCTAGCAGAGTGAAATCCCTTTACAAAAGCATTTGCACTGATGCTGAAAATTTCTTGGCACAGGTAATAAGGCAGGAATATGGCTGAATCCCATCTTTCCTAAGCATTGGAGGGCACAAGGAGACCTAGGAAAGCTAAGAATAAAGTGGCCACACAATTAAAAACTGGATAAGAGAGATTGAAAAGGTATTGGATTTCTCAGTAGAGTATGCTGAGGCATGGATCAGTCCTTACATGGCAAATTCTCTTACACCAAGCTCCACCCCATTTTTTTTTCCAAGTAGAAGGACACAGAGGAGAACTGCCCGGCTTTCCAGAGAGATTGAAGGAATCATGTAAGCAACACCCCTTTCTCTGAACACACAGTGGCATGTACATGGTGGCAGACCTAAATAATCACATTTTTTCAGATTTCACAAAACATATAAAATGGAATATTTTTGCTTTTTTTATTTTTGAGAACTCTCAGATTTACTGAGATTCTGGTGCAGAGAAAGAATGTTTGCAGAACTAGCTATCTGTGAAGTTTAACTGAAAAGTCACAGCTATTTTCCTTCTTATTAGGATTTTTCCTTGTTAGATATGCAATACTTCAGTGCATTTAAGTGTCTCTTGAAAGTCCTCCTCATTTGTGATTGAATTTGTAATTTCCATTAGTGCAACTTGAGTCTTACATCCACAAAACTGGCAGCAGATACTTGAATATTTATAGACTGCAGTACCTCCAGATAAACTTAATATTCTATATTTACACAGCACTGATCGAAAGGACCAACAAAACACTCCAAGAACAGGTGTGTAAGCACAGATTGAAGCCTTGGAGAGAGAGGCACAGAGCCCATGGTAAGACCTTTGCTTTCCCTTGAAACTCACCTTCTGAGCTGGGCACCTGAGAAGCTCCAGTGAGAAAAGAGATCAGAGCAAAAGAACAAATTGCTCAGTGAGCAAAGTGACTTTGTGAGCCACTCTGATTCTTTGCTGGGAATTAATGGCCTAGGTCGCTCACAGAATCACTGTCAAAGGTGTCATTCCTTCCTTGGTTAGTCAGCAGAAGTTCTTTGTACAAGACAAGTGTTTCTAACAAGCTCCAGGAAGTGTAACTGCCCAGGAGCCACTCGTCAAGGCCAAGGCCTCACCAGAATTCCTGGGATCACAGAGTGGCCCAAAGAGGAGATACCACCACAGCTGTGCAATTTTGCATTGAGCTTGCACAACTAAGTTGCACCCCTGAAAAATGTCAGCATAAATAGTACAATATGATTACTCCTATCTGTATTTATGAGGTGCAACAATAAACCCTTCCACTTACTACCAAAAATGCCTCTCTAATGTGCATTACAGGCTGTGAGGGTTTTCTTCTTTGTATTGTATCAGTATTCAGATGAACGGCCTCACTGATAACATAATTTATGTTATTGTGGCTGGTACAGATAACCTTAGCTTCTTAGTAAGAATAGATTGTTACAAGGAAGAAATGCTGTGGTTACTGGAGTCAAATAGGAAAAAATAAAAGGTCTTGTTATACTCTTGTATGTCATACATGCCTTGTTATATCTCTCAGGAAGTCTCACTTATGTTTTCAGATACAGATGGAGTACTGTCTGTTTATATATCACTGTGTATTTATCTACTGCTCTTCCAAAAAAGTCCTTAAAGCTTGAAACCATTGCAGTCCTTCACGGTTATTCTGAAAGCACGATTCTCACTGAGACTGCAGAGGATGACACCAGCCTTTCCTTCCACTACACTAGTTGAAAAAACTAGTCATTCACACATTTAACAAGTTTTATGTGCCAAGTAATGGCATTCAGTGTTAGGATCAAACATTTGAATTGCATGTGATAAAGCATTTAAAGGTGGATGTGGGTTCTAGTATTGTGATTTATTTGGTTTTGCTTGTTTTGTTGGGTTTTTAAAGTGATTCTTGGCCTGATAATAAACTCACATAATTTCAATAGAGTAGATCAAGCCTTTGTAAAATATATACACATATGAAAAGCTCAGGGTTTCAGGTTTTATCCAAACACACATCTCCAGGATTTGGATCCCAACTATCTATATTTGCAAGGCTTACTCTGTGGCTGCTTTTCTTTTAGGGTTAGTGATGTCTGCAATATGATTTTGTCAGTGTAGATACTTGGCCCAAGCTGTTAGTGGTCCACAGAAAACCCAGGAAGTCAACTGAGTTAGCAGGTAAAAAGTAGCACAGGAAGATTTTGGCAATGGCTATTAGAACCCTTATGGGAAAAGATATTAAAGATATTTACAATTGCCCAAGAGGAAATTTTATAAGGGTAGAAATGGTCACTGCCAAGAGTGCCATCAAGTTTCACAGAAGACTTTCAAGATGCTCTTCCTTTTCTGGAGCCAAAACAACTAGCAGGAGGCCTGGAGAATACCTTGAGGATGGATACTGTCCTTGCCAGGCACTTATCATCATCATCAAGAAGAAGAAAGTTCTGCTGTGTGATCAAGTGCAATTTACATTCCCAAGGCAGGAAGAAAGTGAATGTTCCCCGACATTCACTTGCTTGGTGTCACTGCATAACCTCTGAACCAAGAGACACAATTCATGGTTCAACTGATTCCTTTCCTCTCTGCATTTCTGGGCAACTTCTCAGCAATCACCTGGGTTTTGTTTTCATGGGTNTCTCTCGCAGCAACAGGACAGGAAAAGAGGGTTTTTTTCAGGTGTATCTCTCTTAAATATGGTTTTTTCCCTGGAGGCGGAACAACTTTTAATTGGATTATACACCCATCAATACTCAAAACTAGCTGGTCACTGGCTCTGTTTCCCAGGAAGCAAGGTGCACTACTTCCTGCACCATAGGTCACTTGAAAGACTGACCCTTCCTGGGTAAACCCACGACATAAGGGTAGAAATGGTCACTGCCAAGAGTGCCATCAAGTTTCACAGAAGACTTTCAAGATGCTCTTCCTTTTCTGGAGCCAAAACAACTAGCAGGAGGCCTGGAGAATACCTTGAGGATGGATACTGTCCTTGCCAGGCACTTATCATCATCATCAAGAAGAAGAAAGTTCTGCTGTGTGATCAAGTGCAATTTACATTCCCAAGGCAGGAAGAAAGGTTCCCCGACATTCACTTGCTTGGTGTCACTGCATAACCTCTGGACCAAGAGACACAATTCATGGTTCAACTGATTCCTTTCCTCTCTGCATTTCTGGGCAACTTCTCAGCAATCACCTGGGTTTTGTTTTCATGGGTCAATCCTGTAGGCACCTAGGACTGGAACAGCTATCTTCCAAGAAGCATTTAAAGGGCCTGTTTTACCAGACCACGCTACTCAGCACACAGAAATTTCCCAATACTGTATCATCTCAGACACTCCAGTCCTAATACAAATTTGTATCTTTCTTTCACTTTATTGCCTTTCAATTGCCCCTTGACATCCACAAAGAAGAAAAAAGAGATTGGGGGAGAGTTTTGCCTTTATTTCTAAATTCCTGGGCAGTCCCCCTCTGAATTAGTGAGCTCTTAGTTTTACTCCTTGATCTACAAGCCCTGTATCCTGTGATGCATTGGCACCTCCTCCTTCACCACACTAGCCTACTCAGCACTGAGTAGTCTGCAAAAACTAAGACATTCTGTGAGAACAGCAAAGTCATAAGTGTGACAGCGTGTCTGTACATACAGGGTGCAGGATAATCCACCTGAAAGCTTTTGCAAGTGCTAAGAATAGGGTTTTGTGGCTGCACTGCTTCTAGCAGGATGACATCTCTGTTGCCTTCTGACTGTTCTCCCATCTCACACATCCTGTGCATTGTCAGGTCTGCCCCATTGTTACTCTTGCTCTTCTCAGGTTCCCAGGGGGATTTTCAGTTTTGAATGGTCAAAAGACAAATTATCACACTGGGAGTAGAAATAGACTGTGCTGAGCTTCTTGCTGCCACAGCTAGATAACAAGTCTAAAACTTTGCTGAATATCCATATGCTCTACTGCAACCACTCAATACTACACAGCTCTACTCGCACTGAGCATAAGTGTAAGTGTTGTACTGCTTCTTATGTATCCCACTGGCTCCCCTGAAATCATGGCAGCCCATTGCTCACTCCTAAGAGTGGAATAAAAGAAGTGCAGGCTCTCTCTCCCCTGACTCTCATGGTGAGAAATAAAAAATATTTCAGAAAGCAGAAACTGTATTTTCAAGGGCTCTTAATCAGAACTTAGGGAATATTCATTGTAAAGTGGTGCTTCAGTGTTAAGAGTTCAGCAAAAGTGCGTTCAGCAAAGTATATATATTAAAAAAAAAAGGCACACCAGAAATACAAAAATAAAAATCCCAGTTGCATTATCTACCTGTAGTCTGTATTTCCACCTGTGGATCAGGAGATTTATTCTAAATGTCTCTCATTGTCACTTTTCCCAATACCTAATATTTTAATCCAAAGAAGAATAAAATTCTTGATAATGTCTTAGTGATGTCTTGATAAAAAACAGTTAATTCCAAACCCCATAATTTATACCTCCATCTTCAGATGGCTGTATAGTAGTGAAGGTTTTCTTGAAACACCCTGCCCTTCCCCAGAGCACCCATGCTCCACAAAATGACTACACACACTGTGCATCTTATGTCAACCCCCTACGCTGGTACCCTGCCTGCTGCCCCAACACATGGAACACCCAGGCAAACCAACCTTCCCCCAGATAACCAGAGACAAATATCGGGAAGCAGGAAATAAACCCAACAGAGCAGATGCCCGAAGATTAATCACTGAACAACTAGTTACTTGTCAAGATTGTGGCCAGTTTTCTGGACCTTGCCCAAGAGGGTAGATAGTTCCTGTCTGCCACCTTCTGTTGATTGTAGCCACATTTGATCCCAAATTCAAGTCTTTAATAAGTCACTAAGGTCTTTAATTAGGCCTTGCATGATTTAGGGGACACTCTATAAAGGACAACAGCAGATTTGTGTCTCTGTAGGATCACAGACTTTCAGTTAAGCATCACCACCCTCAGTGTGAGCCATCACATGAAGGTGATTCATTATTGCTGTCCTCAGGTGGGTCACTGATTGGACTCCAGCTTCCCAGGCCAAATCAAAGTCATTCTGCTGATCTGTTTTAATGTGTTCAATACACACCTATTAACTATCAATCCCTCTTCTGTACGTATTTCATATCCAAATCAATGCAAAATTTATACCTAACATTCACAACTATTTCATAATTTTTTAAAAATTCCTAAGTAGGAAATCAATGCTTGCAACAGGGCTATTGATTTGTGTTCATCAGTGTGAACATCAGTCTCCTGCTAACCTGCATTTCTAATTGCCTTTGCTGAGTTGCAGTGGATTTAGCTCCGCACACTAACAAAGAGGTTAATTGTTAAGTACTGCAAAGCATAACTAAAGTAGCAGAGAGCATGACTTGCCTGAGGCATGTTTCAGTGCACTGGAATCACAAATTTACAAAGAATGGGGTTTGTACAGGTCCACTGAGATTATCAGGTTTAAACAAAGACTCAGAAGAAACAGACACTGTAACTGTAGCTAAGTTTTCCTTTTCCCCCTCGCCCCTTCTTTCTTCCTCTTTGCCTCAACAGTAGAACTTGAATTGTAGAGAAGTAGATTGCAAGTAATTTGTTTACATTTTCTTAAAAATTGCCCACAAACTGTCAGGAAACAAAAACCTGTCACACTGTTAATCCCCAGCACCACACACCACATACCTCTAGTGTGTCTGTAATCAATTCAGAAGAACACAGAATCTACACGGAAGTTCTTCTGAACAACTACTCCTAAAATACATATTTTTAAAAATGGAGGATTTCGCCTCAGTTGTGTCATTGTAATAATTATGTGACAATAATTTCTGACCCATGGTGGCAACTTCCAGGGACTCATCTCTCAGTGCCCATGGCAGGCTACTGATGCAGCTACACAAACCTGTGTCTTCCCAGCTTCCTTTTACCTGTTGGGCGTGAGGCGAGCAGGTGGATCACTCCCTTCTCCATCCACCACCTCTTTCAAAGGAGGCTCAAGCCCACCTGCCCCCACTTCTCTCCTGTGGCCACAGAGCTGGGAGAGAGACAGAGAAGGAAAAGCACTGGGGCTTGAGAATTAGCAATACTTGTACACTGCCGTGTGCCCAAGCCAGGGCAGACTGCTTTGGCACGTGGGCATATTGGCTAGACGGGGGACTGAGAACCTCAGCTGGGATGTGTGCCTGGTCCTGCAAACTACTGCAAATTTACCCAGCCCCCACTGGCTCCAGTGCATCCAAAGCTGTCCATCTTTACTCAGCATATCCTCCTGAGTAGAAACTAGCAGGTCTCCACCTCTTTCCTTCTTAGACAAGGTTTTTAATAGCTTAGTGTGCTTTTGGGCCTTGGGAAAAACAGGCCTAGCTGGCAGCACAGAAATACATTAATAGTTCATGAACTGCTCTCTTAATGGCCTTTGGAATTGCCTCCAGAGATGCTTCATTTCTGCCATGGTTCATACCCTGCTTGTTTTCCATTTCAGCCTCCTTTGATGTAGGTCCCTCCAGTCAGACAGAAGAATATAAATTAAGTCAATTGTGATACACCCATTATTAATACCATTAAACTATACAAATATATCCATTAGCCTCATGCACTATTAGTATTAAGGCACGTCTACTCATGGGAACTACTATGGAATGAGGGAGGTGTGAATTTGTAACTTTTTCCACACACAACTTTTTCCCTGAGTAATCTCACTGTTACACAAGGCAGGCATCTGCAAGAGGAAATTAAGCAAAACCTCACCAGAGTGCTCAGTCTAGGTTAAAAGTGGGAACAGCACTACATTTGTCATCCTGCTCTGCCAAAATCCGGTTGTCATTCATCCTGATACCAAGAATGTCCAATTAAAAATACCAGTCACTGGCACAGCTCAGCAATGTTGAAGATTTGGAGAATATTTTCTGTTACTGTTTAGGAAATTGATTTGCAAGTAGTGCTACATGCAACAATCACTACTATTTCGACTGAACTGTAGACTACATTTCAGCAAATGTTAACTCTTAAGGTCGAAAAATCAAGATTGCACCTTTGTCACATGAACAACAGAGAAAATACTGGTGCTCAAAACTACCTATTTTGGTCCCAAGCCAACTCACCTCCTAAATACTACACACTTAAAAAATTACAGTCGTGCTCATAATAGTATTTTAAACACAAAGTCCTGCTGTACATTAATCATTTTAAACCTCTTTCAGATGAACAGAGTAATACACAGAGGTAGAAAGGATTTCTCGTTCTTGCATTTAGAAGATTCAGAAGTGGAATTGTCTTGCATATAAAGCTCATTATCCTGGACCCCTCTGGGAAAAAGCAAGGAATATATTTGCATCATGATCATGTTTCTGGCCTCAAAAAAATTTTTGCACTCTCCATTATTACTGGCATACTAAAGAAACCTGTTTTATTGCTGACAAGCCTTTTCCCAATAAAACTAGATCACCAACGCTAATTGTAATTACACACATTATGACAGCTTCTAAAAGCCTGGCAGGGAAAGCTCTCAGCTTCTCCCACCGCTTCCTAAAACTCTGCAGAGCTACGGCAATTTGCATCAGCAGGGCATCTGCCGCATGGAATTGCATTTCCCGAGCAGCACTGCTCCAGAGACGCTGGAGACAGTCCGGGGCCATCAGCCGTTCCCAGAGCGAGTGTTGGCAACCCACGGGAACTGCCCAAGCTCCTGGGCTCCCTCCTTCCCCTCAGCTCCCACAGCAATGGCCTTGATGGGTGTTTCCCCACAGGAACTCTCCCTGCTGGCACACAGCACCGACCAAAGCAAGGCAGGCAGTTCTGAAACAGCTGACCCAGCCCCTGGTGGCCAAAAAAGCTCTGAAGGCGTAACACAACATTAACTACAGTAACCCATTTGTAGAGACAAGCTTTCAGAAAGAAGGCTCTTAACTGAGGGCAAGTTACTACCACCTACACATGGCAATTTCAGGTATATTAATTTCCTTGTTTTCCTCATCTCTCCCATCTGTTTCCTCTATTTTTGCATGCCCACACCACAGGTACGTGGTAATTTCTATTTGCCCATCTCCGCTTTCCATCTCCTTTACTTCCTTGAAGATTTGCCAGGGGCAGAGTCTGCAGACAGTCTCCTCTTCAATGGACAGACTCCAGAGGGAATTCAGAGTAAGAAAGGAAATTAATTAGGAGTTTCACTCATCCAGGAAGTGTTCAAATGTAGAGCAGCTGGAGGCAACTCACTGTTTTGACTGGGCTGTCAAAATGTGTGAATCACTGTACCTGCTTATTCATTCTCTCCTCACCCTGCCTCTGTTCCATGCCACTAGGGATGTTACACAAGAAATATTTGTTAAATATTAATTTTTTTAGGAAATGGTATCTTTCTCAAAAATTTCTGGACCAGTGCTTTAAGATCAAGTACTCCTTACAGATCTTAAAAGCAGTAATATCAGCAAGCTTCCTTCCTTTTTGTTCTTATGAAAATCTAACATACCAGTTTTGCATATCACTTAACATGGCATTTTTTTAATTTATCTTTTTATTTGGGAAACTGATGCTGAGTTGCTGAGTTTGAGATGCTGAAACAATAATACGTGGCAAAGATGTATAGTAACTTTATTTTGTTCTGCTGCACCAGAGCATATTCCAAACGTGTAGCAGAACTCTCACAAACAGAACGGGAGACAAAAGCTTCTCAAAGCAGAACACCAGAATCTAACACTCAGAGTTGTGGGGTGTGCCTCCCACTTTTCCAGTTTACTGTGCAAAAGCATGTAGGGTACGAGCACCTATCCCAGTGCTCCAATGATGTGGTCGGAAATGGGATTAACAGTGGGAGGTGTGCATCACACTCTTACTCTCTGCCCCTCAACTCCAGCCTGCATAATTATGCATGCTGTCCTGAAATTATGCTTTTGGATGTAATGTGAACCCTACGACTGGACTAGAAAGTCATTGGCTCAATAGATTTTTTTCCCACTATCTGTGCTGATTAATTGTAAAAGCATTGACTCTCGTGAGCTGTGCACGAGGCAGAGGGACAATGTGCTGGAAGAGCTGAGCTGTTCTGCCACTCTCAGCTTGGAGCTGGTCAGTGAACTCATACAACAGATTATTAACTTGGGGAGCTCACAGACCTGTGAGGAAGAGCTGAAAACAAATTTATTACCCTTATTTTAACTGATACTTGAAACTTAGTGTTCTCTTGCAGAAGGTAACACTGTTAGCTTTGCCTGTAATGACGTTTCATTATACAAACCAGTGATAAAATCAGTTGTCTCAGTTATATTCAATACCTGAGCAGCTAAGAATCCTAAAAACTGCCTTTATGAGATACATTGATCTACAAATGCACTGCGTGAAATCCGTATAGTTGTTTTCACAGCCTTTGGGTTCATTCTGCATTAACTTTAACCTTGTGAATAGATCTTGCCCCTTTCTACTGCACTGAATGAGGGAACATGACTTCATCCTTTGGCCACTTGGCTCCATCAGCGTGCCCTCCCCAGCAGGTCACTTCACACACAGGCTGGGAATGCTAAAAGGAACAAAGCAGCTCACGAGTCGTGGGCCACGTGGGAAAGGTACCATACAGCTGAGAAGTGACAAGTGTTTGATTCTGAATGCAAGAAACATCGAGGACTTTATGCTTTTTAAGAACTAGGACAACAAAAGGAGCATAAGGATGACCATTTAAGGGACATAAATAAACTTTATCACTGCAGCCTAAATGCTGCTGCAATCTCACGAGGAGTGACATACTTTGGATGGATCATGATGGCAATGGACATCTGCCATCAGTGATATTTTTTAAGTTTGCTGTGCCTGCTCAAGTTCCCTGTCTGTCTAGATGATTTCTGCAGAGACAGTGAGGTGAAGTCTTGTTCTGGACTGCAAAGCAAGAAATTTGAGTGTCAGGGCTTAGCCATATAACTGGAATGTGAACATTCTTTGAGGAACTGACCGAAGTATCTTTTGAAACATGAAGGTAAGCTTCAAATCTAGGCAAAGTCAAGCTTCAAACAGACAAATCCTGCCTAACACAAGGTTTGATAAAAGCATTCATTACTGTGTACATCTAGTGTGAAAAAAGGAATTCCAGTTAAATACTTATCTCAGAGACTTTGATATCTTGTCAATAGAAGTCAGACACTGCTTAAATTGTGAAGCCTACTGCATCAGTTATCAAGGTCTCTTATTCAGTTTAAAAAAATCAGAATTAACATAGTGACCTGTTTCCTTCTCTCACCATTGTGGGTACATCTCATGATTGCTGCTAACTGATGTAACAAATGCACCTAATACCTTGATCTCTTCCTGTCTGACTTTTTCTGATTTACACACAGACTGGAGATGCACCAGACATGTTCACAGCAATCAGTACAACAGCTGCCCTGACTGGGGACTTTGAACCTCACCAGACACAAATGATGCATCCACAAGCACCATGTATAACACTCTGTTTTTCTCTGAAATTTAAAACCTCATGTTTGCTTCCCAGTATAATTCCTACATCCAATTAATACTTGTCTAATATCCATACTATAACCAAAAAGGTTCTTTGAAGCCGCCTTCATAATTCTTTCTCAACTGGAATTAAAAAAGTAATTGCAATATATTGAAGAGACACTAGAGGGAAACCAAGATGTCTCAATAATCCTCCCTAATAATACTGCTTGCAGTCCTAAACCCTAAGTTAAAACCAAACATCCTTAACACGGTGTAGAAAACACTGGTTATACTTACTGTATTTAAAGATGCCAAACAAATAATTAATTTACAGGATGGCTCTGCTGTTTCTTTTCCACTGGCACTCCGCGTACTGTGACGCTCCAGGCTGTTCCCTCTAGGTGCTCCCTTGGCCGAGAGCCTGGAACTTTCACAGTTGTAACACTTGACAGTAATCTCTTGAAGCATTCAGACAGTATGCTAACTTGCTAATATACACTGTAAATACAAGTGGTGAATATGCTGATATGTTTTCTTCCTTATTTACTGTTTGTTGCCAGTTGTTCCAGTAACTTCTACTGTGGACATACTTATTTTTGTTACTTTTTCAATACCCATCACACTGATAAGGCTGCCAGAAGCTCCAGTTAAACCTCCCTGTGTGTCCCTTTACCAGCATGACAAAAAAGACTCACTTTCGCCCAGAGTGCAGAGGTAAGTCTGATGCCAATATGGTCTGAAAAACTGGTTTATATCCCTGCTCTGAACTGCAGTGATCAGGCACAGGGCTTCTTCAGGGTACACCAAAAACTCTAGTCATGTGATTAACTTCTCCTTAAGTCCCCCTTTCCCCTCTCCCAACTTCTTATTCAGCCACTCGTGTTTGTTCCCAAACAAGAAGCTGTTTACCCCACTGTCACTGTCTCCAATCTGGCTGACTTCATATCCTTGGTTTTTTACAACAGGGGTGCCCTGGAACTTTCTCCACTGGCCATCAATTCTATGAAATCACTACTGCTTTATTTTGCCCGTGGCATACTTCAGTTTCTCATCCTGCTGTCTGTTTGGAAGCGACACAAATCAGGGTTAACCATCCACACATTTATCTTAACATATCTGTTTATCTTCACTCCCCAGCAAAAGGGGTAACAAAACAAAAACAAAAAAAACATTTGATATACAAAATAAGCTGATGGTAACACAATGCCAAAAATAGCTTATTATGTTAAGTGCAAGGGAGAAAAGCCTTTATATAAAGCTTGATTGCAACAACATTTCAATTTACCAGTTTAAATACAAGACTTGCATTAAAATATTTCTTCAGATACATCTCTTGCTCTAAGGTGGTTTTTAAATTTATATACACATATCCAGTTGTAACACTTGACAGTAGTCTCATGAAGCATTCAAAGAGTATAACTTGGTAAGTACACACTGTAGATATGACTGCTTAATGTATGTATGATTTCTTCCTTCAAGAGTTTGTAACATTTTGTTGAGTACTAGCCTCAGACAGGTGACCAGCCACCTGATACAGAATAATACCCCAAGCCCTTCCTCCAGTCCCACAGTCTGTGCTTCCAAAGCTCACTGGATCCAGATGGTGTTGCCTCTTTCTGGTCTGCGAGACTCCACTGTCAATTCTCCAAAAGTAGAGAAAAACTGCTCCATTTCCTTCTGCAGCATGTCATTCCTCTTCTCTGCATCCTCCTTTGCCCGCTCTGCGTTACGCATTTTGATTTCTACCATTGTGAACTTCTTCCGCTCCTGATCCAGCTCTTCATGCAGGGCCATCATTTCTGTCTCCAGGCTGAGATTTCTCTGCTCCAAGCTACATAAAGGAAACAAAAGCAGACAGCTCCTGAGCAGAACTTCTCACTCACTCAAGCAGAAATGCACACCACCAACAAATTCATACATGCCTTTTCATTTATAAAGCTTAGACTGAACTTCTGATGGGCATATCTACAAACCATGGCTTCATCAATGAGCTGTTCTCACAGGGCAAACGCTTTGGTAGTTTGTTAAAAAAATACTCTTTTGACTCTTTGGTAGCTCATTTACAAAATGCCTTTGAACAGCAAAAGGCAGAGAAGCAAACAGCTCCATCTGATTCCCCAGGAGTAGGCTAACTATTCCCTTTGCTTCCAGAAGTGTTGGCACCCAGCTGCTGCTAGTTGCACTAGAGTCAACCACAATGTCAGAAGAGTGCCCTGAATGTCTTTGTTTCACTGTTAATCTCCTTTCTTCACCTGATCTGCCTGCTGAATCTATTTGCCAATATGGACCTGCATATATCTGTAAATATGTATGTCATGAAGTTCAATAAAGCGAGTACCTATGTCATAGCAATCCCAGGCACACTTACAGGCTGGGCAGAGAAGAGATTGAGAGCAGCCCTGCTGAGAAGGACTTGGGAGTGATGATTGATGAAAAACTCAACATGAGCTGGCAATGTTTGCCCACAGCCCAAGAGTCAACTGTGTCCTGGGCTGTATCCAAAGCAGCATGACCAGCAGGGTGAGGGTGGGGATTCTGCCCCTCTGCTCTGGTGAGACCCCACCTGGAATACTGTGTCAAGCTCTGGTGCTCCCAGCATAAGAAGGACAAGGAACTGCTGGAGCAAGTCCAGACAAGAACCATGAAGTTTTAAGAGGATTGCAGCACCTCCCCTACACAGGCTGAGAAAGTTTGGGCTGCTCAACCTGGTGAAGAGGTTGTGTGGAGATCTCATTGCAGCCTTCCAGTATCTGAAGGGGGCCTACAGGGAAGCCAGAAAGGGTTTCTTCACCAGGAACTGAAGTGATAGCATAACGAAGAATGGCTTCAGACTGAAAGAGAGTAGGTTTAGATCAGATGTTTGGAAGAATTCTTTACTGTGATGGTGGTGAGGCACTGGCACAGGTTGCCCAGAGAAATTGAGGATGCCCCATCCCGGGCAGGGTTCAAGGCCAGGCTGGATGGGCTCTGAGCAACCTGGTCTAGTGGGAGGTGTCCCTGCTCATGGCAGAGGGTTGAAACTGGATGATCTTGAAGGTCCCTTTCAACCCAAACCATTCTATGAGTTTAGTGGTACTAAACAAACAATCATCACACATATTAAACCCTGTATGAAGTGCTCTTCTAGACTGCACGCTATGCTGGAAATAGTGATTCAGGTGAAAGACTTCAGCACTCTGTGTGCTGCACTCTGACTGGCAACTGCTGTTGCCAGCAGCTCTCACACGTTGTGATCTATGACCTGCAGTGCCAGAGGTACCAGTGCACAGAGTTGCCATGTAAGAGGCGAGAACAGAAAGACTTGAAACAAGGTGAGAACAGAAAGTCCCGAACAGCTTGACTGAAGAACCTTTATTACAAAGAGAACACATTCAGCTCTGCACGGCTGAGTGCACTAATTAATGCCAAGTTCAGACTTTGAGGTTATTCAGTGATCATTACAACCACCCACCCCAGCAACCTTGCTCTGTATGAGCAGTCTGCACTATCTGTAGGCAGATATATCCCTCTCTTGCCCTCTTTTAACAGGTTTGAGCTGTGAAGGAAAGGCTCAGCAGCAGAGCAAAGACAGGACCATGAGCAGAGGTAACTCCCAGATGCTGCACTTTCTCAAGAGGAATGAGGACTGGAAAGGAGTCCAGCAGTCTCCCCAGTCCCAAAAACTACAGGTAGAATATGCCACAATATGGCTTTCATTGAAAGGTGACACTCAGTTGCCTTTCTCTGGAGAACAGGCATGAACTAATGGAAACACTGTAAGAGCCTACTGATTTTGTTAATTAGACTTTATACAGACACAAGGTTCTGTTTTACTTTTGACACCAACAGGACAGTATGTCACAACCAGGGCAAACAGTTGCTCTCAAACAAACTCCTCTGGATCACAGTATCACTGAAGCAACGTCAACACTGAAAGATGACAAACCCACTGGCAAGCATCTACTGAGTGGCACAGTAGTGACTGCAGCTAGTGCAAGTCACAAGAGGGAAAACTCGGATTTACTCTGCAAGATGCAGTCAGATGGTAGAGCACTGAACCATCTTACCTTTTTATCCTTGTCTCATATTCTAGTTTTTGCTTGGCCATCTCTTGCTTCAAGCTGGACACCAGGCTGTGCAAAGCACTGTGGTTGTTGGTACTGTTGGGCACAAACGTTTCACTGTTATCGCTGCTGCTGGTGGCTCGGCTGCTATGGCCCCCCACACTCCTCCTGTCACTTTTGTTCTCATAGTCACCCGGGTTAGAGAGGTCTTCGTTTGGTGGTCCATCCAGCACAGAGTCTTCAAAGTTACCCACATAAAAGTCCTGCTCAGGGCAGGTGGTGGTGGATGAGCGACAGGAGTTGGAGTGCTCTGGGAGGGATATTTCACATGAGGACGTCGACCAGGTGGCACTGTCCACACTCTGTTTGTCATCAGAGTTCACCATAGAGAACTGCTGGTGGACATTGTCGTAGGTGGAAAGCCTGTTGTGCTGGCCTGACTCGCCCACCGATGGCTCCTTCTGCTTGTTGTCCCTCAGAGTGACGTAGCCATTGGGCACCCAGCCCGGGCTCCGGTTGCCCAGGGTGTTGCTGTGCCCGTCCGTGCTGGAAAGGCCCATGCGCACCGCTCCGTTCTGCATGCTGTGTGTCCCCATCTTGGTCACTGGCCCTTTCAGGGACGATGTTCTCCTGGTTTGCAGGGAGCAGTTTGGTAAGGTCTGGCTCTTCTCCGGGCCCTCCACAGAGCTGCTGAAGGACCCATTGGTGACTATGCCGCTACCTTTATTAAAAGCAGGATTTTTTTTCACCATGAGTGGTGGGCTCCTGGTGACATCTGGTTTTTGGATGCTGTTCCTGGGGCTATTTGTTTTGCTGCCTGGCAGAGCAGTCGGAGACTCACAGTCCATGCTTCCCCTTTGGGGAGACTCGGGCGTGTCCCAAGAGCAGCGCCTCACTGCCGTCTCCTTGGTGTTGTTGTTCTCTTTGTTCTGTAACTGCCCGGCAGTGGTTTTCTTTGGAATTTCATTGTTGTTGTTGCACACCTCAGGTCCCATCTGAGGGTCTGCGTCCTTGGGAAACAGTTCTTCATGTTTGCTAATCATTACTGACATGAGCTGCTGGACTACAACTGTACCTGAAATGAAACACCAAGCACGTGGTTGTGAATGGCCTATTTTGTTTAAGGCATAAATATACTTTATCTATCAGATTCCACAAATACTTAGTAAGCGTTCAGCTTATACAAACATTGACACAATGCATCCATCTGTGTAACACCCTGAATGTTTAACAAGGCTGAAGTGCCTTCTGGCTACAGGGCCACATCAGCATTCTCTCTCCCTTCCATCATACCAAGCCAGCAAGGCCTCACAGACCCCTAAAAACAACGGGAACATTTGCAAAGAAGCTGTTACCGTGACAGTAACTGCATCCCATGAAGGCCACAGGAGGAGATAATGAGCAGAACATGGCAACATCATTCCAGGTGATGTCTTTGCACTCAATGAGGCGAACATTTTAAAACCAAAGTCTCATTCTGGCACAGCAGTTGTGTTTGGTAGTTTAACAGCAAATGGGCAGGCAAGGGATTTGCGCTGCTGGAACAGACGTTTTAGTCTTCCGAAGCAAAACAGTGCAGTAATGAGACAGAATTAATTTCATGTGAATGCCTTTAACCACTCCATGGTGAGACTATATGCAGCCAGAGAACTATGTCACATTATAGCACACTATGGAAGTAATGCAGGACCACAGCTTGCTGCTTCCTGTAATAAATGGCCACCTTTCCTCTTAAAGAACAACCCCTTGGTGTGCACACCACTTGACTGCACTGCAATTTACACACTAGCATTTAGAACTGGACTTGGCATGGTAAAGATGTGCAACTCTATTTTGCTACGCAGACCCTCATTAAGGATTATTAAGAATATTTCAGGAACAAGGTCAAGGTAGTTACAATAACGACCTCATTTTTAAACTGCTAAAAAGCTTTCAGAGGCATGCTGTGACTTCTAATCAATAACTTCCCACTGTGCAAAATCATTTCACATCAACTCCTTGGTAATACTCTGGATTTTAAATCCCACCCTTTTAAAATTCAAGTACCAAGAGCCAATTCCATGTGGATACTCAACATCTTTTTAGGTGTTCTCTTTGTTTGCTAAGGCAAAAAGATACACTGGAACTAAGCAGTAGGAAAATTCACTTAGTTACTCCCATGGCACACTTAGGTACGCTCCTGCTGAGAACATTAGCTGTTGTGTGCAAAACTCTACTACAAACGTTGCATTGTCCTCAGGCAACTTTTATGACTGCATTTGACAGGAAAAAGTTTCCCTATGGTTGCAATGCTGAAAAAAATCTCTGTTGAATCAAATAAAACCAACTCCTCATTCCCACCATAAAGATATGGCTCCCCATAGCTGGATGTTTGATTTTGGATGCCAGTTCAAGAAAAGCACTTTGTATCATCCAAAAAGCAAAGAGAAATGACAAAGGGTGGCCATGAGCATCAATCAATGTGGAGTCTTTGTTCAAAGCCCCTACACATTTAAGTATGTGTAGCCCAATTGCATATCAGCACTGTCTTATGCCAAATCTTATAATTATGCTTGAAAGAGGTCATAAATCTTTAATCAAACCTGTTTCTTATTAGTTAAAAAAGTGTATATGTTTTCCTGCAGAGAACGTAGCATCCATCCCATTTCCTACAGCAATCACCATCATTTTTATTCTAGGGCTGTGGATAAGCAGGCTGGAGAGCGGCTCGGACAGTATTCACAGATTCCATACATGATTTGGAAATGCCCTTCTGTTCACAACAACACAATCAGTGTCACAAGAATTAAAGAGAAGAAGGAGGAAAGTAACACTTCAGAAAAACAAGTAAATGAACAAAGCGTATGGGGAATTGTATCTCAGAAGAGAAAAAACATCCTACTCACAGGAAAAGAATAATTCCATACACTCTCAAATAAACAATGAAAACTGCATTTTTTGAGTTTTGGTATCATTTTCAGTGCAACGTCTGTCTACAGCCCTAATTTTTGAGAAAGCTGAGTAAACCCTACACATTAAACAAAACATGTTTAATGGCAGAAAAGGCATTGTGTACTTCATGGAGAGCCAAAGTCACAAAGACTAAGTCTAGAAGGAAGTTACAAGAGGACATTGTCATGTCCATATTTTTATCTCAATCACAGCAAAATGCTACAGCTACAGCTGTAGCATGGCTGTGAGAGCACAGACCTGGTAAATTGATTCCTGTTGTTCAGGAAGGCATGTAATATACAAGTGCCTCGTGGGGGTTTTACACGGGTCACTGCAGTGTGAACCTGTACTTTTCCTCGTCCTCAATAACCACAGGTAAAATATTAACTGCATTCCAACTGCACGTGCTAAGTAAGAACATGCCATGTTTGCAGGAAGTTTTGAGAGAGAAGGTCCATGTTTAGTGAAGTTGCCAGGGCAGAACAATCTCATGCAAAGTCTGTTTGCAATACTGCATGTTTCAGTACTTTTCATAGTAACCTGCAAGATTTAACCCAAAATCTCATTCAGGCTGAAAATTTCTGTCTCTATATAACAGCTACATGGAACTTACTGCACATACTGCATGGACTGGTACGTGTTGGTAATAAACACAAGACCTTTCTTCTTTTCTCTTACAATTTATGTACTGTAAGCTCACCTTCCATGATAGTCAGGGGATCTTCCACTTTGGGGCGCAGGATGTTGGGGCCAAAAACCGTAGCCAAATTTTGCACACTCATTTTGTTTACACCTGAATACGACTGGACTTCATCAAGGAATCTGTGGGGAAGAAAGAGGTCCTTAAGGAACATGTAAAGAGGAAATTAAAAAGAAAAAGTCAAAGCATGTGATTGTTTCTTAATATAGTTTAAGTTTTGCATTCCAAATGCAAACAAAGCCAGTGACTGCAGTTAGAAATGGGAAAAACAGGGCCCTATCAAGAGGACAGAACATATTCACTTCTAATTTCTTGCACTCCTTGCCTGCTTATGAAAGAAAAATCACAATCTTGATAGAGCAAATTACTAATTAGTCATGTAGTAAACCTAAAGTTTTAGTACCTTCACTTGAGTTCCTCCAAGTGTGAGTAATGTTCTTCCTTCAGGGCACATACACAGACAGGTCTGTCTGTCAGCTCACACTTATAAATACCATCGTGATATTCTTGCAAGAGCACTTACCTACAGATATATTTCAGCAGATTGTAATTGACAGCTGGCAGGCTCTTCACTTGCTTCACCAGTTCTTTCAGGCCCTTTAAGACGTTTAAGAAAAAATAAAGAGTGAGTAGGCACAGTTTTTTAATATTTTATCAGAGATTAAAAAAAAAAAGTCAGCAATTCCAATTACAAGACAAGAAACCACTGAAACTGCAGCATTAAATACAGGCTTAAAGATCAGGACCAGCTTGTAGAACCCTTTTTGGATTTGGCTAACAAGGATTAGCTCTGGAAAAAAATAAACAAGAAAATAAATACATTGGTTTAATCATGTCTTTTCTTTTTCTTTCACTCTTTCCTTTTTTGACCAGCAACTCCACTCCTCCTGCTGATAACAAGGCTAAGGCTTCCAGGAACAGCTCTGGTTTGAACTAGTTGGCATTTCCTACAAGAAACTACTTGGTTATTTTACCCAGTTCTGGTTCATACTACATTCTGACGAAGAAATGACCCCTGATTTAACAGCAAGAGTTGAACAGCAACCATCAAGACTTTTTCTTTTATAGTTCAGAGCCTAACCTATGAAAATATAAGTCTCTCCCATGCAAAATGGAAGCTATTCACTACAATGATGTTTACTTGAACTGGATTCAGTGACATGCAATAAATACTGCTAAGGTTATGCTACACACCTTTATTTAGACTTCCAAAGGACCCAGGACAAGACTTCCAAAGGACAATTTTCATACAAAACCTGCTTCAATTAATAGATGTTCATTTAAATTAGGACAACTACCAGCTTCTCTCCTCCTGAAAACTGGAACAGTCTTTTATTTCATCTTACTCAAGTTACCAACTCACCGTTTCTTCCTCCTTGCTGAGCAGTTTGGCACAGGAAAGAAAATCTTCATATTTTGCATATGGTACGACAGGTTCTGGGAGTTCCCTTAGGTACAGCTTAAGCAGTGAAGCCACTGTGTGCACATCTGTGTTGCTGTTGGGGTGGAACACAAGAAGTCATTAATGTGAATCAGAATGATGCTGTGAGACTGACAGGCTAAAACCTGCCACTTTTTCATTGACACCCCATATTTTACTCATCAGCAATGTATACATTTCAAACCCTATCTATAATCTGGTTTTTGTTGGATTTTTTTGTCCTATAAAGAACTCAGAATACCCACAGGCAACTGTCTGTCAACTCTGGTGATTTATTACCATAAATAATTACACACAAGGCCCCATTTGCAGAGACAGGTATGGAGGAGATAGACCCTGGCTCTTGCTGACAAGCACTTCCCTTCAGACATGCAAAAATCATCTTAAATGATGCCTTTTGTTTTCACCTGAGCCAGAAACCAGGAATTGCATTTACATAGTGGGGATTATTCTCCTACTAGAGATGGCCCCAGCTCCCAAAACATGCCCAGCGCGTCTCAATTCCATTTTATCACCACCTCCTCTGTTATCAGTATTCAGAAAACGGGTTTTAAAGGAAGCCATATATACCCACAAGTGTTTAGTTGAAGTCTACCTATTGCAATTACAGATCTTTCCCTGACATGCACCTTTTTCCTATGGACTCCCACAAAATTACTACTGTGCCTTTTAGCTGTACTCTTACACTGCAAACCTGGGTATACTTTGAGAACCACAAATCCCTGGGAAATGAGTTTTAGCTCTATCCTGTACCAAATAAGCTGAGGCATCAAACAAAAAATGCCTGAATGCTTGCACAACATATAACATCACAGGGCCAACAGCCAAACACCTGATAGGACATGCTTTCCCATAACTGCATTTGCAGAAACTTCAGGGGTTTTTTGGATACAGTTAGTAGGAGCCTCGGCTGTTTATCAGGCACACTAAAAGTAAGAACATGTGGAGAAGGATCAAAATCACAAGGTCAGAGTATGCAATCACACTTGCTTCAATGTTTCTGTGGTGTGTAAGGTTACACTCTGTTAACTCAGGAGTGCTTATCTGAAAATGAGTAAGTAGAAATTAGATATAACGCACAAGTTAGCAGGAAGAGATATCTCCTGCATTATGTCTGGCTCCATCTCTGGGTTTAGCTACTTAGGCATTTATTCAAATCCTTACTGGAATGTCCTACATGCTTTCCCTGGTTCAGATAAAGAGTTGTACTGCAAGCTGCTATCTTTCACTGATTTCTGAAAAATCAAAAAGGCAGACACTAGATTTTGCTTGTTTCATTTATAAGAAACAGAAAACACACACACATGCCTACAATGTGCATTCTTATGTATTTTCCTTTGACGACTTCCCACATGCAGTATTTTTTTAAACTCACCGTGTCTCAAAGGGAACCATTGGTATTTGACACACTTAAGCTTTGCTAGAGGTATGTTAATCATTATTTTGGAATATTCTGTTAAAACAGTAATGGCTTTTACTAAGTTAAATCTTAACAAGAATGGTGGGAACAACCTTAATGTAATGTGGTATGGTATGTCAAAACAAAAGAAGAGAGATGATAAAGCATATATGTTAATGTTCACCACCACCAAACTCCTCAAAATGAATTCATAGAAAACATTTCTAATTCAACCATGAATAATTCCCAGCTCAAATTCCAAAAAGCATTTTCTAGAGAAACTCTATAAAGCACTAATGCAAACCCACATTTTTAAAGAAAACTCAAATTCTAATCTCTTGATTGCAACCCTCTGTTTTAGAGTGGCTTGAATTCAAAAGAGATGGTTTACCCCACCACACTTTTCGGATACATAGATAACAGATGTGGGGAACCACGAGCATGAAACTAGGTATGACTGTACTCTTTGATGAGATTTCAAATGCTAGCTCAGATTTGGCCTCTAACCTTTCTGTTCTACCTACTCCCAATTCAGCATTGATTGCCTTTCTGAAGATTTTATTATTACTGCTTTTGTAATTTAAATGAGGAAACTCCTTACACCTTGCTTAAGAACCTGACCACATCTTTACAGAGTCTATTTGCATAAAACTGGAGAGGTTTTTCCAGAACACAAAAATCAAACAGGTTAAGTGTGGAAAATTACTGAAGAACAATTAGAAGTTGGCACACGGGTCTCTCAGTAAGGGGATTATGCAATAACATCTTCTCTTCTTTGTACTGCCAGGATCATCTTCATGTAGTATGTAAGAATAATTTTACACCAGTCCTTGGCATGGGATACTTGTTCCTAGAGGGCACAGCAGCCAAAGAATAAAAAGGCTGAAGAAGGGGACAGAAGCCCTGAAAATGAATGTAATCTATAAACCTTCTTTTTTCCATGTGAAGTACCGATAGATTATTGCTGTGAGAGGTAAGCTGTGTGCCAAAAACTGTGGATCTGCCATGGAAGAACTGAGGGAGAAATGGGGAGGCAGGATGCTGAGGAGGAAGGAAACAGTACAAAGTGTTGCTCTCAAATTAACTTCCTGAAGCACACGCTGTATTTACAAGCATATAGAAAGGTGTTTTATGAGATGGGATTAGAAACCCCGATCGCAATTAGTAGACAGAGACACATACACAATATTTTAAACTAATTTTTAAATTATTATTATTTTCTAAGGCAATACCACAGACTGCCACGAGATGGTGGGGTCGCAAAGTAAGATTTTTAAAACGTTTGTTATTTTTTCCCTTACCTGTTGTGGATCACTTCTTAGGAGTTAATCTATCTGTACAGAAATTACCATATATATTTTGGCAGCACAAACAAAATACACACAGTCTGTATATAGACATACTGCTTGCCAAGCTCTTTAAGAATTGGATTTTTAAATTCTGCTTATCAACATTTAGACAAAAGCTAGTAACTTCTTTTGAGTGCAACTACGGGTATTAAAACGTCAATGTTTTTACAAATAATATAACTAAAAGACTGTCTCTCAGAATCTGAGACTTGTTTAGACCTTGCAATGTAGTATTATTTTTTTCACCTTTTGCTTTAAATTACAGAGGAAAATTTTAAAACACTGGACTCCAGTCCTAATGCACCTGGATTTTGGGTGTTTCAGTCCACAAATACCATCAAGCACTTTTCAGCCACAGAGGACAGCTGTAGGTTTCAAGGAAGTGCTGAACTGGAGGAATGGAAGCATTTATTTCCCTTTTTAGTGCATGGTGTTCCATCTGCAGTCTAAGTAAAACAACAACATTTATATTTCTACCTTGAGGATAACTGGCGTAGTTTTTAAAATGGGGATCTTTGCAGGCCTGTGGAGGATCTTTTACTTATGGACTTTTTCCAGTTACAACTGATCTGTTTAAGACAAGGCAGAATTTCCCTCTTCAGCACTGTCCTTGCTTACATTCCAGAATCACTACAGCTACAGAAATTTAATGATTATACCTGTCTTCATATTTCTTTTGCTATCTGACTGTGTAATATCAAAGTGTTTCATGATTACACTTTCATAATTAACATGATTAGAAGTATTCATTAATTTTTATTAAAATACAGTATGTCAATTCTGGCAGAAAATCCTCTGTTATCTAAATTGGAACAACTCTCATTAACTGAGGCAGACTTTCTTCAAGTGCATAATTACCAGCTTGAAACGGGAATGACAAAGCACAAAGTGGGAAATTGAATGTAACATAAAAGCATCAGCAAGCTGAGAAACAGCTATTTCAGCACGTTGTGGTGGGAGGTCTGAGAAAGATCCCTTATCTCACCGAAATATTAGTACTGCATTCATGGTGGCATTTCCAAAGGAGCACCCCCCCACTCCACCACTGTTCATGCACAGGCATGACAAATGCAAATATGTCCCAGCCTCTCCTTAGTCATCAGACTGCCCATATTCAAAGCCCCATTCATCTGAACTTTGTCATTAATATCTCTCATGGCGTTGCTGTTTTGACAGCACTTTCCTTTGTGATACCACAGACACCGTGGAAGTGGCTGTCAGACCGATTACACTGCCTGGAGTTTTTCACTCTCTCTACCATAAACAATATCACTGAAGCCCAGCAGGTCACCAGAAATCCAGGCATAACCCTCGCACTCAGACAAGCAGACAGCGTGCTCAGAGAGCTGGAGTCAGCGCTTCAGAGCACAAAGCCAACAAGCCCCTCATAAACTCTGTGAGAGGAAGTATTAACAAGGCAAGGTCACATTACAGAAAGATTAATGCCGTGCCAAAAATAGCTCTAGATCATGATGGCACATAAACAGTTTGCATGAAGAACAAACAGTAGGGAACAACAAGCTGTGAGACTATAATTCAATTTAGGAGTCCTGGTAATAAAACAAAGGAGAACATTACAGTTTGTGTACTGGTTTGACTGATTTTGGGAGTCAGGCTTTGGTCCAGAAATTCAAAGGTCACGTTAACTTAATGTCCTGTGTGATTTTTCTTCCCCTATGTGGGTATCTTCAAAGCATTACTCTACACAATTTTCCTACATAATGCAGATCTAGTACAAGCAGTCCTGTGCTTCATCTAAGTACCAGATTAAATTTTGCCTACAACCTGTGAAACATATATGAAAGCATTTACCATTTTAAGTCCTGAGCTGTCTCCTCCTCTCCTTGCTGCTGCAAAGTCTGGCTCTAGTTTAAGTTAACAACGGATCTTTATTCTTATTTTTTGGTTTAGACAGAGAAATAAACCTATTCCGCTCCTTTGTCCTTGTGCTTAGCATTTTTACAATGCATGTTACCTTCCACAGTCCACAAGGAATACTGAAGATTGGCAGACTCTATTTCCAAGTTAGATGTCCACTGCAGTAATTGCAGCAGCAACCAATTTATTCAGGTTTATACAGGCTTTAAAAACAGTAATGAAGACAGCAATTTAGGACAAAAAAAAGACGAACTCTATGTGGAAAGATATTAAAAACTACTTTAAAAAATACAGATCCTTAAAGAGAGACACAAGTGCTTTCAGGTAAGGTGGGCAGAGGTCTAAGAAACAGATGGGTTCCCTCTAGGAGAAAGATTTATCAGCTCCACTGAATATGCTAGTAATTATTTTATCTCTTGATAGATTGTTCAGAAAAACTGTTAAGTTTCTACAAGATTTTTCAGGGACTGTAAGCATATGTAAAATTATGGAACTCACAACAAATAAACCACCTGTTCCTGTCTACTGGAAGAAAAAGCCACAAATTTTGCAACCCAGGTAAGAATGCTTGGAAAAAACCACTCTCTCAGACCTTGCACATAGTAACAAAATGTCATATTTTCTTAAAGGTGACCGTGATTGTCTAAGAAGTCATTTGTCATTGGTAAATGAAATACATGACTCTCTTTTTTTCTTTTTTCTTTAATCAAAGCTGACAAACTAACCATTTCTGAAACTGAAATTCATTCAAAGTAACTGCAAATGTTCATTCACTGCCAATAACTAAATACACTCTGAAGACACCAAACCCAACTAAAAACACAACAGGACACCAATTAAACTGATTTAATGACCCTTGCATCACATTAGATGTGTCTCTTAATGTGTATTTAATTGCTAAACTAGGTCTGTAAGTTGTGCCATATGCAGAGGTTATTTCTGTTAGCTGGTTAGAAAAAGGAATGGAATTGGAAAGGATATGGAAGTGGGTCCAGAGGCATAGATGATGAGCAGATTGAGAGAATCAGGGAAGAAAGCATGGAACAGGCAGAAACAAACAGGAATTTTCACAGGCCTAAGGCCATTTGAGTTTGGCAGGAACAAAATTTTGAGTAAAGACTTCATTTCACATAAAAATGTGGAGTTTCAGGGATTACTGCACTTTGCCAGTAGGAAGGCATATAAAGCCCCTTGTTTGTGGGAAAGTATCTGCTTCTAAACAAATTCTTATGTACAGGCTTGGATCTGGAAAACAAAGAACAATTTTTACAAGCAATGTTTTCTACTTGCCGTCTGCACAGTGCCAATGCAGATTGCGGCCCCACTGAGACACGTCCCGTTTCCTGCATTCACCAAAATTTTAAAGCCTTCTTTGCCTCTCGAGGAGCAAAAGAATTGTGCACGTGCTCCTGCTCACCTCATCCTTGTCATTGTCTTATTTTGCTTCAACAATCCCAGTGATTAAATGCACAGGAGCATACCAGCTCTACAATCAGGATTATTTGGCTCCAGTGAATAACCATTTGCCAGCTATCACATACTACCAACTTTTTCTCAGCTGACTGCAATGGTGACCAGAGCAGTAACGTTTTGTTCTTTCTTTAGAGCAATTCATACCCGTAGAGAATGTATTAGGGATTTTGTTTTGCTAAATATGCATTTATGTGCTTTCCTTCTCTCTTGTGCATGCACACAAATGCTGGCGGGTGAGCTATGTAACTTTTAAACTCTTCTGAACTACTGAATTATAGACATCTGTAATAGTTATGAAAACCCAAGCCACATACATCAATCACATTATTTTTTTTATTAATATTTGTTTCAGTGACATATCAAATATTTTTTCTCCCTGAGCAACCTTATCTCACATGTCATCTGATAGTAATTGTGACAAACAGCAGATGGAAAAAGGCAATATAAAAAGAGAAATTCAATTTTGTACTCCTCCTAAGTAAAAATTGGAGAACAAATCCTGATGCTATTTTCCTTATGCAGTGACATATCCTCTGTGCTAATTTTACACAACAAATGGTCATAATTCACTTTGTGTCGTTACAAATGTATGATTTGTAAAGGAGATGAGGGACTTCATAAGTAAAATATAAGCCACACAAGAAGAGAGAAGCAAATACCTCAAGGGCAAAAAAAATGGATTCCCTGGAGGGGGCAATTTTACACAGAGGTGGAGCTGTACTGGAAATACCAAGGATATTTCAAATAGTAGCAAGCATGAGTGATTGCCTAATTGCACTGCTAGTTCCTTAAAGCAAATTTCACAATATGTGTAGACACATTCAGAGGGAATGAAGTATTTATTGATTTTTTTTTTTTTGTAAACTGACACATGATTTTGAGGTATGTTTTTCTTCTCACAAAAAGCCTCAGCGGTTTTCAGCTGTAGCAGTTGCACCTCACCTTTCCAATATTGTGAGAAATGATGATGTTCATAGAAGGAGGCCTGGGGTGTTGGACACTTCAGATCAAAAACTGGGTTTTCTCAGTCTGTGAGTTTGAAAAATTTTAAACACTGGTTCCATTCTCATACACAATTCTTCAGCAATATCTTATTCCAATCATAAGATCAAGATCAAAACTAATAAGTGAAGGTTTTTTCCACTGTGTTTTTATAAGTGACTTCGGCATTGGAATACCCAGCTGCTAACTCACATGAGAGCAACCATTTCTCAGATATGTTTTATGTTTCAATATATGGCTGCATTTTGTTTTGAGCAAAGCTATTCCACTTCTTGTTTCTAATTTGCTTTATTTGCTCTGCCTGTGCTTGCTCTGCTGTCTTTGCCAAAGGGGTGCAGACAGGAAGGCAAGAGGGGAGAAGGAAGGGCAGGGTCTCCAAAGAACCACAGATAGCAGCTGAACTCTGGGCCAAAGATCAGATCTGTGCCTCTGAACTTCATCTCCCAACGACTGTAAGGTGATTTAATGTGTGCAACCATCTTAAAACAGAGACGACATTTTAAAGGAGTATTAACCATGGGTGTATGATCTTACCTTTGATTTTGCTTTTAATTCTGTTACATATTTACTGAATTGGCTTCGAAAGCATGAAGAGAAGAATTATTTAACAGCAGTTTATCACACAAAAATATACACCAGCCTACATATATATTTCAAAGCATCTTCACTTGTCCTAAAGTCTTTGTTTGACTTCTGTGCACTTGCATATGGAACAAATGTGAGTATGAAAAATGGCAAACTCCTCAAGCATCAGCTCTTTGTGTTAGTTCCAACACTGATGACAGCAGCCAATCTTTCTCCCAGTCAGAGTCAGTGACCCAGCACTGCTACGGAAGTGTGACCTGTATTCCATTGTGTTCCATGCCCCAGGAACAAAAATGTCAGCTCTGCTCTAACTGCAAAAATCTCTATTATTATTGGTGTATGAGAAACAGCAAAATGTAAATTAACAGAGAGAACCTGGGTAGATTTTGCACCACGGGACTTTTGGCTAATAATAACATGTAATTACACATTAAACATAGTGGATCTGGAGGTTCACAACAGAAAGTAAACATGGATGCCTAACGTATATATCTTTTTCTTTCTCCACAGCACTTTTCATATTGTGGCCACTTTCTAACAGCTCAACTTGCCAAACAGGCTGCGTCAAACCTGGCGCCCATGCTGCTGTTCAGCACAATGAAAAGTTAGTCCAAAACCAAGGTCACCACACAGGTACTCTACAAACACTGTGAAATGAACTTCACCTCAAGAGTTTACAAATGGCACAAGAGATTGGTCGTAGGAAAAAAGCAGATGCCCAATGAATACAATGCAGAGATCAGAGCAGAGTTTATGTCTGCTTGACTTCTGGACCACTGCTACACCTAAATCACACCCCTTCAAACTCACGTGTGAAAAAGTAAACAGGAAAAGTACCCTGTGCAAGACATGGGGACATACAAGGTCAGTGTTCTATAAATTCTCAGCTTCAGAAGCAGAACTGCAGGACCAGCAATTTATAGGCAGCTCCTGCTGATGTTTCTAATTGCTAGAGTAGAAATTACGTGCATTCTTCACAGCAGTAGCATGTAAAATCTCTTCTCCTTTTCATCTGCTAAAGCTCTGCCAGCATACCTGTTCCTGGGGCTCATTAGTCTGTGCTACAGATGTTGCTAGATAACCTTGAAAAAAAAAATTAATGTGGCTGAGCCCTGGTCTCATTTGTTTGGAGTAGTTAGAACTTGTGCACTTCCTTCAAGCTGTACCTCTCAGTGGGGTGTTCAGTACATCATCTTCCCACAGTTAGGGGTGGCTTGTTTCCTTAACCATTTCCTCCACAATTATTTGGCTTACAGGCACAGAAAAAAATAACCTTTTGTTTCTGCCATTTGCCTACTCTTTTGTAGAGACAGATATGGTATTTATTATAACGGCCAAGTAATATTTATCATAATGTCCAAGTAAGGAAGACGTACCCAGTAGATGCTTCTTTACCATTTATTTTAAATAAGCTACACTGTATTTGAACAGTAAGTGAGCATGTCATAAACATTTATCAGCTAACACTGTCACTTCCCATAGTCCTCTGGCTCCATAAAGCCATTTACTCATCAATTATCCTAACTCACCTTCAAATGAGAAACTAATAAACCTCGTAGGAAGACAAGTCACTTTTCCAGAGCATTGTAAATTCTTAACTTTACTTTTGAAGTGAGGGTCAGGACTGAGGAAATTGATGGAGATGAAAGAGCATTACAGGTGTCTGCCTTCTGTGCATCTGATGCACAAACCTCCAAGCTTACCAAACTTGCTCACTTCACAGGAACAAGGAATGGAGGGACCTAAATGATTTCCAGCTATCAGGTTTGAATTATGGCATGTTCTTGCACTAAAAGATCAAGTTACGCTTTCCTTCCTGTTACTTGGATTGCTATCAGACAAAGGTTTCACATAATAAATGCAATCTGCTTCTTCCTCCTAATTTTCATTGGGCCCACAATTGCAGTGAAGCATCCTGATGCCATTGTGGGGGTGTGTTATGGATGTCACTTAGGGCACATGCTGAGGACAACCACTGTTTAACAGTCTCTTGAATTGGAATTTCATTACCATCATACTAATTCTGATCAGAATTAAAAAGTCTGTGTGGCAGTCATAATCCACTGGTTCTGTTTCTCTGATTGCACACTCAATATGTGACTGCTACTGTCAATGCTTACAGGAATAGAGTACAAAAATTAGTCTTACAGGAGAGTAAAGTCATACACAGCTGTGTGAACAGGACTAGGTTTTACTTGGCCCAGAAACTCTCATTAACTTTGCAAAACTGAGTAAATATTGGAACACAAATCAGACCTGGACCCTCAAGACCACATAGGTTTGTTTTTATGGTCAGAATGACTTCTACTATAAGACCAAAGGCCCAAAATTATAAAGAAATACGTGAAAGTATACTTTCCTTCCAGTCAGTTTTATAGATAACAGAACACACCGAGATTGGTGATAACAGAAATTCCTCCTTTGTGGAACTGACTAAATGCCAGCATCACCACTGCATTTCAAGTGATATTAAGATCAAGGCAACCCAGATATTTTTGATTAAGCCAAAACATTAGCAATACTTCTCCTAACCAACTTTTCACAAAAGGAAATTCTCCAGAAACTCTTTGAAATCAGACATCAAAGCCAGAACAAAAAAGAAGACATTTCAGAGCAGTAATAGGAAACACACAGAGAAACCTACAAAAACATGTCATTCTATCTGTTGCTGCCATGTGTTTTACAGCACTGTGGGTCAGCCAGCCCAGCACCTCGTGTCCTGCCTAGGCTGCAGAGAGTGAAGAACAGCTGGAGGATTTTACCTGTCAAAAGAAGGCTTCTCTCCACAGTCAAACGCATCCTGTAGCTCCTTGACGAGGTTAGCCTGCCCGGGCAGTCGGAAAAGGCCTTCTTCCTTCAGCCCCCGCTGTCGGATGAAGTCCACGCACTGCTCCACCAGCATGGGAGCCAGGCGGTTCCCATAGCGCTTCTCGTACCGGACAGTGTCTTCCAGCTTCTGCCCAAAAATACCTGCACCAAAAGGAGAGCTCTGACTCAGCTGAGCATCATGAACACATCTGAGGAGCCCCGATAGAATCGCCTTCTATCACAACACATGCGATTCGCAGGTCATTTAAATGCCTGGACAATTAACCTGCTCCTTTCTTAAGGATAAAATGCTCAATTTCACCATTGACACTCTTCTGGAAATACAGTGCTAATGGATTTTACAACAATGCTCAAAAACATTATTTAAAACAAAACACTGTAAATTATTTGCAAGACCACAGGCACAGATAATACAGAAATAACATAAATAGGATTTTTTGTCACAAAACTTCTGATTCAAAAGTGATGCATATCTCCATCTTTTCTGGTTAATGCCTAATTATTAAGTACTTCCTATATCAGTTCCAAAGACATATGAACATTACCTGTACACACGGAGGGAAAAATATTTATAAATGTAACTCAGCATTTTGTCTCTACTAAATGAAATTATTATTTAGTTCTCCAAATAGACAATGATAAATCCGTAATGTATTACCAACTGCATTATCACCATCTGCTTTAGCAATAACAAATTTTGTGTATGAAAAGAAGTTCCCGACATGAAAGGTGAAACATGTCAGATGAACTGCAGGAAACCTGAATTCATCCTCAAGCTCAGAGGAAAATGGAGGTTTTTTGACAAAATTAATTTCAACCCTGATCTGAGGGTATCATTGCTACCACTGGAACGACAGCTACTCTTTGTAGCTTATTTTGCCTCTCCTTTCAAAGTGCAGAGCAGCACAATAATGTTCAGGCATGTCATCTGTGCTGGAAGCTCTCTCTTGAGACCACCACTCTCTGAACAGTACTGGGGCTGAAGCAAGGCAATTCAATTTCTATATATAGCAAGACAATGAATAGTTCTAAGGCAGTCACAATCAGAAATTAAAGACCAAATGACTACTTCACTTTTGCAATGACGTACACTATAAAATATAGGAAAAAAAAAAAGGCAGTAAATTGTGCCCTTCACTGAGACGCAGTTCCTACTGTTTTAAAAATATACACCATGAAAAACAGAGTTATTTTGGTTTGCTTTTTCTAAAAAAAAAAAACCCGAAATTAAGCTAGACAGCTTTTGATTTTGACCTAAAAACTGAATTCACCCATAGATGACAATTCAGATCAAAGCATCCATCCAGGTAACCTTTAATGTGCACATTTTTCCTTTAACAGAAAGGTAACTTACACCTCAGTCATACGCAGGACAGTTGCCTTGCAAATGCTCAAGGATGTAGGGTAAGTCTCAAGTTAACAATACTGAAGGTCTGGGGTTTGTCCTTAAAAGCAATTATTTCTACTGTAGCAGAGGAAATAACTGGAGCTCATAGATTATGTCCTGCTAAGACATCCAGACAGTCTCTGAGATGCAGAGCAGTGTATTTCTGTGATTTCCATGGCACCCACCCTTGGGGATGCCAAAACCAGCAGTAGGTAGGGAGAATGAAAATCAGTCACTCTTTATTAGCTCTTTTTTCATGACGTACAAAACCCAAAGCCCAACAATTAGCAGTTAAAGAAGGAATTTTTGAAATTTCAGAGTGAGTCAAGCTTAGAAGAATAGTGACTGATGTAGCATCCACAAAGTTGGGTCCTTCAGGCTGGCAGAGGAGTTAAGCATGCAAAGTATGTTTTCTTAATTCTTGCATAGCTTCCTAACCTCCTACAAACTGACTGTGGGGACGGGAGGAGTATTAATTGAATTTGGGCTTCCTGTATTTGTCCAAGTTAAGATTTGCAGCTGGTCAACACAAAGAAAATCCTCAAGTCCTTCCACTTGCTACACTCCCCTTCTCAAAGTAGTGCAATTAAGGAGGAATGTCCACTGAAAGTCAGTTAAGGAATCTGTTTAATAATGGGAGTCTGGGGATTGCAAAGCTGTTAATGTAGGAGAAGGCTCCAGTTCAGTGTCCCCCAGTCTGTCCCTTCTTCCAGCTGAACAAGCCCTACTTTCTCTGCCTCTCCTCAAAGGGCATGTGTTCTAGATCCTCAACACCTTAGTGATCCTTTGCTCAACTCTCTTTAGTATTATCTCCACCTCCTGGTTTTGGTGGTTTTTTGTTTTGTTTGTTAAAGGAAGCAATATTTAGAATATGGTCTAAAAAATGTAAAGCAGAGGAGATTAATCACTCTCCTCCTCCTGCTAGCTCTGCTCCTGCTGATACTGCCCAGACTGCTGTCAAGTTTTCCTTGCTGCCAGGTCCACGGCTGGCTCATGTCCAGCTTACTGCTCCCCAGAGCATCCAGGACCCTTCCATAGAGCTGTTTGCCTGGGGTTATTCCTTCTCAGGTGCAGGACTTGGCCATCCTATTCCAGTTTGCCCTATGAACATATAGCCTGAGCTTCCTTGCAAGAGCCCATGAGATCTTCTGGTTTCATACACAAGACTTTTTGCATCTTTTAAAACAAAATACGATAGGATATTCCAATGATACAATTACAATGTATGTATAATTACAACTCATACCCACTGACAGTAACATTAGCAGGAATAAGCTTTGTCCTATTGGCTATACCTTCTTCTCACCATGCTAACTTGCTTTAATCAGTAATGTGCATATTGCAGCTTACATTTGCAGGAGAGAGTAAGTTCTTCGACCTACCACAGTGCTTTGAAACTCCTATTAGTAATGACACTACAGTCAAAACACATCATTTTCCATTAATACAGTTTTTTGGATGCTACCTTATTTTAAGTTCATTTTAAAATTGGTTTTCAAAGCACATCTAATAGATAACGAACAAAATCAGAATAAGGGTATTTTGTGCAGTGGGAGCAAAAAACCGTACTGTATTATTATAAATTGCTGATGCACCACAACACAAGATGTAGTGAAAACAGGAGGGAACCATGAAGTGCTAAGATGTCTGTAACTAGAATTAAACACTATTTTTCAATTTGTTTGGCATTGGAATTAATCTCAGGTAGGCTTGGGTTGGTGTTGAAGTGTAGGTTGAACGAGATGCTCCAAAGGAAGCATTTCCTCCACCTAACAAATGTAGCACCAGGCAGCACTTGGCCATGAAATGAATCAGTCATGATAAGCCTGCACAAATATTGACTTGAAGTTACAGACCTGCTGATGCCTTATGGCAAAGGTACTCTGTTGCCAGGGGCAGAGGTGGCAGAAACGTGACAATTCTGCTTCCACATCATGTTGCCATAGCTTTTACCTGGCTCATCATCCTTCTCGTGTCTGCTGGGCAAGGTGCACCTTCTTCCACTGCCCCTCTCTAATGCTTTTATCCTTACTCTCATGCCACAAGTAACTGCTACAGAGATATTGCAGGTGAACAGTCTACAAGCATTAAAAAGTTGACTATTTGGAAGCAAAGGCATTCCTGTGAAGAAATGCAGTTCCATAATGTTTGGCAGAGAAAATGATGAACACTATTAGCTGTAATTGGTAACTACTTGCACCTCCTTTACAAAGAAGCAAGCAAAAGATAGTCCAAACTAGAATACAACCAAAATCACAGAGATAATATCAAATGTTGTTTCTTTAGAGCAAATTCCCACTACAGTAACTAAACAAGAACATCTCTGTTGGAGAAGGAAATAAGAGAGCCCTCAGAACTCATGTTGTAATCCAAACTGAAGTGCTCCTCCTAAATCTCGATCTCTCCACAATCCAGAAATGCACAGATGCACAAGAGCTGACCTGTGGTTTGGTTTATCCTTGGGATAGGGTGCCAGAGGAGAAACAAATAAATCAACAACAAACCATGAGATTCAGAGTAGCATTGGCTTGGCTTCCCCACAGCTGGTAGAAGGCAGGGAAATGTACAGGATCTAGTTCTGACCAGTCACTAGATTTAATCAGCAGAACTGCTTTTTCAGAGAGCTCTTGCAGGTCTGTAAAGCTATATCCAATTAAGCCAAGATCACGCATAACATCAAAGAGGAAAATCACATGCTAGTAAAAGGCATGCTGAGCAGTTATTCATTAACTAGAACATTCCCGTGGCAAAAGTTTTGTAAACACTTTGAGAAACTGGATTTCCATGCTTAACAGTTACCCAGAAACTTTATGGAGAACACCACAGTGCTATATGCAGATTCTGCATGTCTTCTCAAGAGTTGTGGAAGCACTGTGGTTATTTTTCATGGTACATATTCATAGTTAAGAGTATGGCTTTAAAATCTTAGAATGCTATTAGTCAATGATTTCCTCGGCTAACTGAACACAGGCAGGGGTCACATCTCAAGTCTAAGCACCTCTGTTTCAGGAGAAAAAAGGGAGAAAAATCTAGGTGGCCGTTCTGTCACCTTGCTCCATAAGGAATGGCTTGAAATAAGGAATATCTCAAAAAAGCCCACCTGCCACTCTAGATCTACCACAGCACACGCATACAGTGAGCCAGAGGGTTTCAGACAGCAAAAGGCATTGAGGGCTGATGTTTTCATAGATGGCCCATGCCTGTACACATGTTCTCCCAATGTGCAGCAAAGGATCCTGGTGCTTCCAAAACAAGTTCTGGTTTCATGGGCTGTACTGATCAGAAAGGGTCAGTTAAGGTCAAAGCAACTGATCTCAGCTTAGAATCTGGACGTGAATTTTAAATAGCTCTCAATTCTTCATCAGTAATTCATTGACAGAAAATAACAGATCAGAATGGCTTTCAACAGCAGGGCTGCAAACAAAGGTCCTGGAATAACACAAAGAAGTGGCTGTCATGGCCACATAATACCCAATATGGAGGTTTTAATTATTATTTCCCATCAGCTTTCTGCTTAGATGTTCACAGCAGTAGTGCTGTTTTGAGTGGATCAAAGACAAAGAGTATTTTCTTCTTCTCTACAGAATTTTGCGACGTACAAGAGAGGAAAAATCCCACCAAAACCAGTGCTAGCAGAATTTTGTTCCTGCCGAATAATTTTCTTCTCTTCAAGCCTTCTCCCAGCCCCACAGTCCATGTGATGCTGGTAGTAGAGAAGGCAAGATAAACTCCCATCCTGGAGTTCAGAACATTTGCACACCTCAATGACCTGCTTAGGAAAAACAGCCCTGAAATAAGGGCACAACTAGATATTGGAAACGAAAGGAGACAATTTTGAAAACATCACTAGGAACTTGTTACAGTTGATCACATCAGAGCCTGCACTACTTCTCTGGCTACATTCTCCCCAACTCTGTCCACCCAAATTCACCACCTTACTGAACGTTCTCACCATTGCATGCCTCCCTCAGATACTGCTTTCTCCACTGATCTTCCATGTTCTCTATGGAGATTCCTGTGGTGGTACTTAAAACAGAGAGCATCTTCTCCAAGCTGGAGCTTAAAGATGCTTGGCTCTCTCTCTGTTCAGATGCTGCCCTCTGAGCACTGACTTCTCCTATGACATGACCCCCAAACAAATCCAGTATCTAATTTTTTGGTGCAAATCACAATGGAACTTTGATCTGGATTTCCAGGAAAGGTCCTACACCTGGTATCATTGGTGAAGATGATGTCATGATTCTCTTGTACTTCTTCCCATGACTAGCCAATGGTTTTCCCTGCTAATTTTATTTTTTGCATCAAGTTGCACAGCTTAGAACTAATTGATCTGCTTTAAGCAAGTATGGATTAGGTTTGCAGAAGGCTAGTTTTGCTTTTTTATATACTTAGGTATACAATCTGCAAATGAAGTTGTAATTGTTCAATAAATCAATTAGTAAGACACATACAGTTAGCCTAATGTGCCAGTTAGCCTAATATGCCATAAGGAAAGGCTTAACTGAGTTCAGTTAATATTCATCCTTCTGTTGACTTCAGTGGGATGTGGACCCAGTTAAATGTATGTCCCAGCATTCTCCAGCTCTGACCTAGGGGCTTTGACAGAAAATGTATATAAGAAAGCAACTGAGACAAATTTTACATAGAGGAAAGCAAATTAGCAGCATCACCTCCATCACTCTGTCCTCTGCCTCAAGCACTGTTGCTTTACTTGGGAGTTTTAGACATGGAGTTCTGTATGAGAACATATAAGGGAAGAATCAACAGCTGAAGCTCTTCTTGGAGCAGCTAAGGCTGTACCCAGGCACAAAGGCAGCTGTCTGAAAAATTATCAGTTAATCCTTTATTCAACTTCCAAACATTTCTCAAATAGTTAAGGGTATAAATGGGGCACAGGCAGCTTTAATTCACACCCACACCTTGAAATGCAATACACACGCACATCCTCCTGGCCAGCCTGGAGGCTGAACTCTGGCAACCAGGAGCCTTGGGGAGGGGGGTACAGGGGACAAACAGCTCCCAGTGCTATCTCAGATGCAGGTGATAGCTGATCTCTGCAGCAGTTCTGCAGTGAGCCCCTCACTGGCTGTGATCCTTCGTTCCAAGACATCACCCTGACTGTCTGCTCGCCAACCCTCGAAAGCAATGATGTCACTACATCACTGCTGAGGCTTGGGAGTAAAGAGCTGCGTGGTCTTGCAAAAGGGCAAATGGCATCATGCAGGAACAGCTGAGGAAGGAGCAGAAGACAGTGACAGAATCTGTATAAGCCATGTGTAAAATAATTTCTTGCGCTTCAGAAAAATGTGACAATTTACCCTTTTCACTTGGATTTCTCAGTCCAGCAGAGCCTTTAAAGCAGCACCTAATATCCTCTCCTTCCTCCACACAAAGTTTTTGTCCTTGTCATGGAAACAGTTTCTCCCTACCCATTCCAAGCACTGCAGTACCTTACTATCACTTCTCGTATCTCTGTCTCAGACATGTGTTTCCCTTCCAGTGCTTTCAGCTGACATATTATGACATCCAGTCTCCTCTTTGCCCTCTTTCCCCGAGTATTACCACGCTCTGCTTCAACAGGAGTATGTGCAATGCAGAACACAACCGGCTATAAACCTCTCTATGCAGCAGGTGAAAAGGCAAATGCAGACTGCAGGGCAGCACGATGAAGCGGCAATGCAGCACTTGCACCAGGACAGTGCATTGTAGAGCTACACTTCAATCCATCAGAAACCTCTGAAACCAAAGACTCAGGCTTCTGCACAGATGGACATTTATCATCTTGCTTTGCTCCCTCTCTTCTCCCTCCCTCCTCCCACACAGACAAAATGCAAATATAAACTTTTTCCTGATCTTCTGCCAAAGAGGCAACTCAGAGCATCACAGGTCTAATTCCCTCAGTGTTCTCACTCAATTCTGCTCAGAGGCACTGCAATAACCTTGTTTCATTCCACCTCATTCCTGCATTCATGGGCTATTATGTGGACGAGACAGCATCCACTGGCCAGCTACAAACAAATGAACAAAGGAGTAAATAAATCATTCGTGGAATGCTGGCATCGGCATTGTTTAGTGCCTTTTGTTTCGGTGCTCTCATCTGCCCCTGCACACAGAGCCCCCTTGACTTCTCACAAGCCATGGATGGCTTCACCAGCAAAGCAGAACACAGCGACAGAACAGACCTACCTTTGCGGAAACTAAAACACCGCTTAATTCTCCTGTAAGTAGTTTTAGGAATGAAGGGAGCTGCTGCTAAGGCACCTGGGCTGCGGACTCCAGCATTTCTGTCTTCAGGCATCATACAGGCCAGAGCCTCCACGTCCCTCCAAAGCTCTCCTTCACCAGCAGCATCCAGATGAAACAGCACAATTGCTCATCATTACTGACTGCTGAGGAGTTTTTATAATAGTGTATTTTCCTCTGGAGCGAGGAGATTTGTGGTCTTCTAGATCTTGGGTAGGGGTTGAAATGATTTTGATGTTCTTTTCCCTGCTTCAGCTTTGCTTTGGGGAACAATTTCCTTCCATCTATTTCCTTTCGTTTCTTTTATTTCCTGCGGTGAGACAACTGCCTATTATGCAATGTCACAACAAAAGAGTTTCAGCAAAAATGTATTTTCCATTCAAACAGAAGTGCCTGCATAGATGGAGGGGGAGAAAGACCTCTTCCTCCCAGCTGGAACAGGAGACTGAGCAGCAGAGACTCTAATTCCACAGCAGAAGCTCAGCACTGTGCAGTGTGCAAGGGAAAAGAGAAGAACAATACCAAAAAGGCCACGGAAGAATCCTCTAGGATACAACACTCCTCGCTGGCACCCTTTATTTCTGCAACTGAGAAGCAAAAATAACAGTCCCTTCGCCCGAAAGGCTCTTTGTCCATACCAGATTCCTCTCAAAAGTCCTTTTATACAGCCAGCTCCTCGTGCGATGCTCTCTGGGGCTTCTCGCTTGTTTTATTGCCTTCCAACTACCAGGAGCTCTCCCGGGAGAGGCGCGTCAGCTGCAGCAGCAGCGGCGCATCCTTGCCGGCCGGATCCCGGGAGCTGCCGAGGAATCCGTGCCCACCGCACGGGGGATGCCGTGCAGGCTCGCTCGGCGGGCGCGGGCAGCGGGGCCGCGCCGCTCTCGGTGCAGCAGGTGCGGGGAGCAGCAGCCGCAGCGCAGGTTTGTGTCTCCTCGGGTGACTTTGGGTTGACTTCAGGCGCCTGTCATGTGCGGCGGCTGGGAGGGAAAGCGAGCAGGCTGTGCCTGGCTCCTGCAGGAGGTGCCAGACCTCACACTACTACCCCTGCTAAAACGCTCATGCTCCTTCTCGCCTACTCCCTCCCCCTTAGTTGCAGGCTCTGTAAAAAATTGCCTTTTTAATCTAATCAGGAAGGGAATTTTATGTGCAAACAAGCATTACATGCCCTGCCTCATTTACATTTCTTTTCCCTTTCAATTTTTTTCCCCCCACAGTCGCCTTATTGTTTTGGTGCAAAAAACAACGTGTTTCTGATGAGCTTAGCAGATTCCCACCTGCCCCCCTCCCACCTTCTCCTTCTAGCACAGGTTAACAAATAACAATTTAATGATAAGGTTAATAATTTACAGAGCTCCTCGTTCTGGTACCAGGAGTCCTCTCCCACTGCCAGACAAACTTTAAATATTAGTGGCTCACCAAGGCTTGTACACATCCGCTGCACACACACACAGAGCTTACTTACAATACTTAAAAGAACCAGAAAATTCACGTTACTCAGAGTGGCACTTGACTTGCACGACACCAGGCTATTGTGGTTTACCATTAAGTACTGAAATTTAGGAAGCTGATATAAAGCTAGTGCTTTTGATTAATTAGCTGTCTGAAATAATTTTGTGTTGCAAGTAATTATTTGTTACTGGCTAGTCGTCATCATGTGATTGCAACTTTCCTGTATCTTTTTTACAGCTATTAAAATATACAAAACCATTTTTAACTTCAGCAGCTACAGCTCATAAGGGCAGGCTCTTAAGACATATTAAGCCAGAAGTGCCTGTCTGAAGGAGAGTCAGACTTGCAGCAGCTGTAGCAACATCCACGTAGCAAAGGATAATAAAAATAGGAGTGTGTCTGGTCATTCAGAATTACAGAACAACTAACAGGATTTACTTATACTTGTTAAGATAGCTCAAGTGTTAATAAAATGGGGGACATATTGGAAACTTGGTTCGTAATGGTGACACATCCCATGATACTGCCTTTGCCTTATCACAGTCAAACCTCCTGCATGAACACTACACCCTAAATTACGTTCCATCTATTTTTGCGTTTTCCAGGGAGTTAACTGTTTGCTCCCCAGTACAAACAACCCTGAATCACTTGCTCAAGAAACCCCAAAAGAAAAACAAGAACATACTTCAAAGTGTTTTAACCACAAATGAATTGAAAAGGTAATGCAAGGATTGCACCCCTCTAGTTTTATGCAAATCAGCAAGCAAGGTGCTTCCCTCAGTAACTGGCATTAAACATTCCTACAACAAGGATTGTGTCCTGAGAATTTTCTTGGTGGCTGGAAGGATTCCCAGCTGCAAATCAGAAATAGCTCTTGCCCTATAAAAGCAAATGAGGAGCTGGTGAAGAAAGCACAGGGTCAGGACTTGAGAGATTTGGTTTCTATTTGTAGCCCTGTTCGTGGACTTGGGCTAGAATTTAGTTTCACCTAATCACAGCTCCCTGCCTGTGACATGTAGAGACACCTCCACTTGCAGAAGAACAGCAAGGCTGCCTTTCCTTATTATCTGCCACAGAAAGATACTGTGGGTACAGGAAGCCAAGTGCAAAAATCCACAAAGATACTCTTTGAAGAATCCACTTCTGCTAAGCCACCAAATTTATTATCGCCACAGCAGCTTATGCTGCTACTGGACTGGAGTAGGAGAACACTGAGGAGCTCAACACGAGCCCTGCTTTGCACAGAGAAAGCTGAGGATAGGTAATCTTTGTGCTATATAAAAATCCAGGTTTCTTACCTAGCTTAATTACAGAAGACTGCTCCTCATACCTTCCCTTTACCAAACCAACTCCATAGACCTGTAGCAGTTCATGCCTTTTAAGATAAACCTTTCACTTTGTGAGTTTTGGGTTTTTTTGGTATGGGGGTTTTTTTTAAGCATTCTAAGATCTACATTGCCAGATTCAGGACTGTGCCATCTTATTTAACATAAAGGGCCAGATACCAGTGAGATGACCGCTTTGCACCATCTTTTCAAGGCAAATTTCGCCAGGAGAAGCCAAGGCAATCATGTTTCAGAAATGTCACGCAGGCCCCAGCTGACCAAGTCCCTCAGTGCAGCCCACCAGTAAGGACGAAGTCCTCTCCTAAACACTGTGTGACTTGAATAAAGCATAAAGGAAGATGCGTGGCTTACAAGAAAAGTCTCCTTCAGTCTCTCCCTCCTCCTTCCTGTGGTCTACCCAGCAGTTTAGAGAAAAGACATCTGAAGTCAGCAATCACAGTTTTCAGTGGTAACTGCACTTCTTGGTCGTGAAACAGCACACACAATCCTGCCCTCCTGAATTTTTTCCTGCAACTTGCAGACAAGAACAATCATTTGCTGCAATACAGGTGGTCTTCCACTGTAGGAAAATATTTCTGTCCTCAGACTCAGAGATTTAAGAGCTCCAAGGAACAGACTGATTAACATACAGACATTTTGTGCATGTGTATCAATCATACTCGTAGTATAATAGAGACATTATCACCAGAATAGTAATGATGAAAATTATTATAATAATTTGCAGCCCATTCAACATAAGAGAGCTTTTTAAAAAGACAACTAGACTCCCAATGACAAATTTTGGTTCAGTCCACTACTGAAATCATCGGAGATGCCAATCAAATTCCTACACTGTTAGTGCTAATATTCAGAGGCACAGCTTTATATAATACTATCACTGGTCTTAGCTGTCAGTGGCAGGAGAATCGCTGACAGCTTTTCGAACAGGCATTTAAGAAGCACCATGGATGGTTTTTCAGCTGGTGACCAAAGGAATTTTTTTGCCTCTCCCTGCAGGAAAGCCGATTTCATACAAGACCAACCTTCTGTGAAAACTTCCCCTCACGCTATCATGTGCTATCCTCATCAAGGGAAGTGGTTCCAGACAGTTCAAAGTCTTTTAATTGAGCCCGCTGCATGGCAACATGTTTACTCTGCTTTTCTGGAAAGATCTAGCCCATTATCCACTTCAAAACTGGCTGTGACAGAGATAACAGAAGAACCCCCATGAGTCTTTGTGTATCTGTGAGCACTGCATGTTCCCTGAGTGACTCACCTCCTCCAAACGGTGCCCATATAACCCTGCGGATGGATTTCACCCAATCCTCCATGTCATTCTGCGTGCTCGCCATGAGAAGGTAGGTCTCATGATTAGCTGTCATCCGCTCTCGGTCTCCTCCTGCAAGAGAAGATAATTGCACTCAGAAATCCTTTTACTTCAGTGCCCAGCCAAGTTCCTGCCAGTCTGACTGCTGGAAGCACCAGCAGCGGCTCCATAGCAAGCAGACATGGATACTGTGCAGTGCAGTGCTTGCTGTCAGACATGGCATGAAAAGAAGGTCCTGTAAGTACATTCCCCATGAGACAGTGAGAAGCTGTCATGCTTCCAAAAGGAAATGAGAGGATAAATGTCATCAGTAAACAAAAACAGCCCCATGCTGTTCCAAGAACCACAGGGGCCTCCACTAATCTGTAACTTGATACATGCACTGGAGATTTTGCAGCAGTTACTGTACCACGATGGAGAGAATAAATGCAGAGACAGATAAGGGTGCTTTGAACAAGTGGGGATGACTCCATTCTTATTTTCAGGAACACACTGTGCCACCTTCATGGCAGTAACACTTGATACACCCAAGTGTTGCTGTGACTCTCTAAGGAGAAAGCAGACAACACGGTACAACCCGCTGCCTTCTCCTTAGAGAGGTCTGATGAGGATTAGATTAAAAGGGAACACACTGACTTTTTATCCTTTATTTAAAGCATGGATCCACACTAAGAAGGTCAAAACCAGAACCTGGCTTGCCACAGCTCCAGGTTTTCAGACCTGTAGTACTGTTTCACCTCCATTCTAACATCAGGTATGATGTTAGTGCAAGGGCATGTGGGGATTCAAACCACCTTTCCAGCACTGCAGAGTGCCAAACCCTTCCAGAAAAAGAGTGGCATTTTGAAACCCTTTTACTGAGCCAAGGGCAGACATGAATACTTCATGCACACATGCAATGCACCTAGAAATCCTGTCAGTCCTGTATTCACATCTTCCCAGCTTCTTACATTCCCATTTTTTATCCTAGTAATATCTAAAGTAAATATCTCTGTTCATTACAGCAGGAATACTGCTCCTGGAAGAGTGCCATGCTTAGTGCTGGGGATTGAAACAGCTAGGTTGCTAAATAGAAATTTCTTATGGGCTAGAAAATCCTGGCACAAATATTCTGAATTAATCTACCTCTGTAGACCACGCTTTACAGAATTAGAATACACAATTGTAAAGGGGACTTAACTGAAACTGGATGAATGCAAAAGCCAGACACTGGCAGATTCTACTGCAAACTTATTCTTAAGGATTGCATTATTATTCAAAACTTAAATTTGAACTTGGAGGTAAACAGACACTCTGGTTTTCTACAGTCAAAACACAGCCATTCATACCCCATATGCCCCCCAAAAAAGCATCCAAACAAGTAATGCAATACTGCAATACAATTTAGACTATACCACAGATTAAAAGTCTAAAGAACACTGTTTTTTTTTCCTAAGATATAGTAAGGTTGAGCCTATTTTATGTTTCAATACTAGAGAAATACCAAGATGAATTAAACTGCCTTTTTTTTTTTTAAGTCTTTTCAGTGACTAGCCCAAAATCAGTACAAAACATGGGTCTTACTTCTATGCTATGTTCCATCCTTTTTTCCATGGAGAATGAGGGTATGGGGACAGGGAAGCATTAGCATCCCAAACCACAGCACTCCACATCAACCCTGCCCAGCACAAAACACGCAGTCAGGCCCTGGAAATCTGCTCCCCATTTTTACCTTTTACACAGCCATTCTAACCAGAACAAGGACAGATCTCTTATTCAAGGACAAAGAGGAGACATGCTACTGTCTTTATTTAAACAGGCCTATTTTACACATCATGTAGAGTTCTCATTCTAAAAAGACCAAAAAAATAAAGATACACGCATGAAACCTCAATATATTCTCACAGCTATTAAATAAAACAGCAATAAACAAAGTATAAAGAAAAATAATGTGCCACAGTTGAGTCCTTTCTGTGGCTTATAAAAACTAATTGTTTATCTTATCATATTGCACTGGAGCTCCTTTTCATTTCAGTGAAGTAGAACCCTGCAAGGTGCCACACAAAAAACAGAACAAAAAACATGCATAAATATAATACATATCAGATCCAGGAATAAAAAAAAGGGGTGACCTGATTTTTTCACTAAAGAGACAACAAAAAAGATGACATGTGATGGTTCTCCTCTCAGGTGCTGCCAGATTGATCCATACTCTTTTAACAGCCTGTATATTTAAATTCAACAGATTATGTAATATTTGCCTGGCTGATTATGCAGTATTTACTGAGTTACCATGTTATGACAAATTGGAGGGTGTTCTCCAGATAGAGTGGACTAATCCCAGAAGTCTAGCTAGTTTATTTACAGTGTGAATTCCAGAGCAGTACTTTAGCTCAGGTAAGCACCCAGTGAGCCACTACACAATCAGCCTGATTTTGCAGAGAAAGGGAGCATAATATTTGGTTACATTACCTTGTTATGAGAAAGTGAAGCTTTCCTAACAGAAAGAGCTTTACCATTTTACAGCAATTCTGGATCTACTTTGTAATTCAAATCCCTTTCTTTCACAACACAATACTGGATCTTGCAGGCTTCTCCTACTTGTGTGTTAATGTTTATTATTCATTAACTAAAGCCTCATTAAAATATTTTTTTGGGACACAGTAGCACTTGGATTTGTGTTTTACTGCAAAATGTTAATTTTTAGTGAGACTATATTTTAAAAACAAAATTAACAAGATCAGACAAGAAGAAATGACCATGATTTGGAAAAGAAGTCATCTCAGATAAGAAATATGAGAAAAGCAAAAATAGAATAAGAAGAACCTTTCTGAATCTTCGGTAGGTCTGCAGGACACTTGTGAAAGATGTTGTTTAGAGTAACCACTTCCACTTTTTTTTCCTTTTAATACTTTTGTTATTATTTCCATGAAGCATGCGCAGATCACCATCTCCAAAAATCAGACATCTATTCATACCACAGATACCAGCATTAAGCACATCAACTTGAAAATGGTGCTTAGCAAGAAGTCATATTGCAGATGTGAATCCATACTCTTTTCCTTGTGCAAACCACAATGTATTTTACCAAAATTGTTTTATAGCTTCAGACTATGCCTTCTCAAATTTCCTTGCCTGCATTCGCAGCCTGTGGCGGTCGCCCAGCCGGTGGCTCCGCCACCGGCCGGGTCACCTATGGCTCTGGAGACTACCTTTCAGCCTGCCTTTCCTATAGATCAAACAGACTGGGTAGACGAGACCTCTTGGGACAGTGAGTCCTGAGAGGTAGGCAGGCTGGGGGTGGTTTCCCGCCATAGGCTGCTGTCCATCAAGGCACCGTCCCCTCCCTTCTCCCCTCACAGTTGATTTAAATATTCATACGGTTGAGTTAATATTCATGTATTGCTAGAATGTTCAGTAGTTCTGTTTTCCCCATTGGTTTATTCAAATATGTCCCGCCTCTGTATTTCGTTTATTGGTTACTGTCATTCCCCTTCTTGCACCCCATTCGTCCATTCCCTTTCTCCTCCCCCTTTTCCCTTCCCTTAAAACCCCTTGTAACAGCTGTTTCGGGGCTCGTTCTGTGGCTCCCGTCCTCGTAGTGAGTTCTCCTGCCCCCGTCAGGGCAGGGAATAAACTCTTGGATTTGTCCACAAACGAGTCTTCCTTTCTTCCTTCGCCGCCTCCGCGTCGCTCCCGATCCATCTGCTGCTACCAGCCCCAGCCTGGGTGTTGGGATTTGCTACCAGCCTCGGAATCGCCCCGAGAAGGCTGAGGCGTTGCCTTGCCGCAGCACGCCTTCGTGCAGCGTGACAGCCTGTGTCCGGGCACGCGAGGACACTGTCGCCCATTGACCAGCCGGGCGGTCAAGCGGTCAGCGACAGCAGCCCAAGAAATGCCTAAGCCTATGTGATGTGGCCTGGTGGTGAACAGCCAACTCCAGGGGCTGGAATATCAACTCCACCTTCTTCCCCACCTTTTTCCCTTTGTTACTTTGCAGGTGTCACAGGAGATGGAAGGAGCAGACCCCAGTCTACCTGACCAAAGAAGCTGACTCTGGCATGTTTGAGATGAAAAGCTGCTGTTTACACAACTGATGTGTATATCTGGTATATTCCAGTCTCTGGAATCGGCCAAAAGTAGTTGGATCGACACTGTTTGCAGTCTCAGAACTACAATGTACCATCACATAATGCTACTCCTGTAGCCCTAATCAGACCCTAATCTGCTTTATTTTCTTGGCAGCAGCAGAAATGAATTCTGATTTATTGCAGGAATCCATCCATAACACCCATACGGGTGCCCAATGCTCCATCCTGCCTGCTCAGGGGCTCGGTGACCCACAGACTGACGCTGCTGGTACCCCCAGGATTTTAAAATCCCAGTGAGGGATTTTAAGAACACTTGCCAGCATCCAGAAAAAAAAAAACACCAAAAAACCAACAATCCACAACTACAATTAAAATACAGAGAGGCCAACTCCTGCAGGGATCCACTCTGCAGGGCAAAAGAGAGGCACCAGGCTGTGCCGCTGATGCAGCACCACAGCTCACACTCAGAGAGGCACGAGAGCAGGACTGCAGTGAAGGGGGACTGTATCCTGAAGTACCAGGCTCAACAGCTCTGCAGCTTCTTATCGCCCATCCATGAAAGGAGAAGGCAGAGACTTCTGGCATTTAGTCCTGAAAGGTGTTTTGTGGTTTTGTTTCTCTGCAGACTCTTCCTGTCTAAGTCAACACCCTTCCTTTACCTGGATGTACCTGGGCTGAACTCTGAACGAAATATTGCCTTTGTCCTTTTAAAAGTATCTTGGATTTCTTGTGAACAGGGGTTCCAGCATTCTTGAGAATGGAATGCAAAAGGATTAAATTCATACCAACTGTTTAAGAGAGAATTTTCTCCCAGGAGGAACATCAAAAAACTAGGATTAATCCGATTTTTCTGAGCTGAAAATGTCATGGCCAACCTCACAAGAACATTCACATTCTAAACACACACACAAAAAAAAAGTAAAATAAAACTGGGGACCAATTTCAAAGTGAAACAGTTTCCTACTCCCTTGTGCATTTCTCTTAGCCACAGTTTCTGAAACCCTTACTCTCAGCTTGGGAACTGAAAGAATATGAAAGGCAGACTGGCCTTACAACAGAACCCACTGGGTTTCTTTAGAAACATCCTCCTGCTTGGATGTTTTATATTTGTTTCCTCAGGAAAATGCTAAATAGTAAAATTTTAGCCTTCTGATGTTTCAGATGAATACACTAACTGCACCTCCATATGGTATTCAAACAGAAACTCCTGGCTACTCATCACTTCACAGCATGCTCTTCTCTATTCTGGTGGGTGATAAGACCCAGTTAGTATTTCTTCACAAGCAAAACACCAATAATTATGATAAAATTCATGGCTCTTCCACCACACTTTGCATTCTTAAATATTCCCCTTTGCTGCAAATGAACTGCACACTAATTGACATATTTAATCTATGTCTCTAACATACCTAAACACTAAAATGTTTTAAGTTCGTCCCAGCAAACTTGTTCCCTCTGTGTTTGGGTTTTTTTCTGTGTTTTTGTTTATTTATAATTCCTAAAAGCTTCTTTATTCTGCACATGCCTGGTTACTGGTTCTGTTCTTCCAGACTGTGTAAAACTGGACCAAGAATTTACAGCCTTCCCTCTTAATTTATCTGAGAATGAAGAGAGGAGTACATAGCCAAAGTTCAAGTCACTGCCCTCTTTTTCTTTACTACAAAAAAGAAACTAGTCTGGACAACCAAGTTCTTTATGATCACGCAAAAACTCATGTCATCGGAAGAATACTACACTTGTGTCACTCTAAAGCCTTGATGACAGGTACTAGATTGGGTTGAGGGAAATATACAACCTACAATTCCAGTTACAGTTTCCCAGGACTGCCCTGTTGTATCTGCTGTAGTTGTTTGGCTCAAAGTTGCGTAGTCATCTAAAGGACAAAGATGTGGCTGGAGAAACACTTTTACCACCTATGTGCTTTAACTGAGTGATGCCACCACCCCTGAGAAATCTCAGCTTTGAAATACAGAGCTATCAAAATCACCATTTTTTACTACCAAACCACATCAAGCGCACTATTTGATTTCTCTCTTCACAAAGAACTAACACACTTTCCTAGAAAGGGAATCAAGTAACTGTGAACAAGTCAGTAATGAAGATAATGCTTTTTAAATACTTCAGTACAAATACAGTCTTCTCTTGCTCATATCCAGCCAATCTTTTGCATTAATAATCTGCAACAGCAGTTTTCTAAACTCTGGGTGTATTTTTTTTTTGAAGGGGGCCTATTAGCTTTTCAGCATAAAAGCTGCAGCCTAATTTAAGTGCTAAATGGCAAAAGGCTGCTAACACCAGTACATTCCCTGGTGGGCATTGTGCTCTAGCACAATTTCCCCACTTACAGAATGCCTGGAAGACAGCAGAGCTTTTTCAACAGAATAAGCAGTTTTCATGAAGCACTGAACCAGCTGCTGTTGGATACCTGAAATCAGGCTCAGGAAATGAATTCCTCGTGTGTAACACAATGAACACTCTGTACAGGTAGGTCTCTCCTGTGCTGCAGGGCTACAACGGCAGCACCATCAGTCTGTAAGAGTAAGTTTAGTGTTTTGCACAACGAAAGCATAAAAGCAGTGCCATGGTTAAGCATTTTATGTTTGCATAGATGTAATTATTGCTTAAATACCTGAGCAAAGAACTGTGATGCTTGCTCATCAGCAGTTCTAACTGAGTGAGAAAGGTATCATTAATGAGGAAAAGAGATGTGAATTCAAATCATCCCTCGCACAATACAAGAGCTCCGATTTTGTCAGAGCACTTTAATCTTTTCAGGCATGTCTCATCCTTCTCCCCTACTTTTGCTGCCCCCTTCATTTATTCCTAGTTTGAACTTCTCCTATGCTTCAAACAGATTTCACAGTTCTCCACCTCATCCTCAGTCACAGATGCCAAGTGGCACCTATTTTATAGAGTCCGTTCATCCTACCATTCCCTGTCACTAAGATGTTGGTGCCAGCACAGTTCACTTTTATATCTTGCCCTTTCCCAGTACCATTCTCACTTGAAAAAAATCTCATCTCTCTTCTTCCTCAGGACACACCACCCAGAACAGTCTGTTTACAGGTTTTAACAGAAGTCCATCAAGCTGTGTGGACTCCATCACAGCTCTACACTTTACCAGTCCCTGAGCACACATTGCCTCTTGCAACAGAATTTCATGTGGACTTTTTTTTTAATGGGAAGATGGGAAAAGCATAAATAAACAAAAACCTGGAGACTGGCTGTAAGAAATCCACTCCTCTTTAGCCTTCACTACTACTAGGACTCGAGACATATAAAATATTGATTCAGTTAGAGAAAAAAAAAACTACACGCCACACTTGTCTATATAAATGTACAGTGCTGTTTACAGTGCTCTATTTCCAAAACTTCAAACATAAAGAGATTTCCTCTGAAATTTTGAGTTCAAGAAAGTAAAAATAAAGTAGAGTTTTGCCTAATGCCACAGACTATTAAAAATGTGTTGTGTTTTTTTTAGTTAAAACTTGTAGACACAAAAGATATCAAATTGTCAGGGCTTGTTTCCTGAGGACATAGACAAGAGAGTTTTCCTTTTTGAACAATAGCTTGGTTCCTATCAGACAGCAGAACTTGTTTGGGACCTCCTAGAATAAACAGCAGAGAAAGAAGAAGGTGAGTTTTTCAATGACTTGTGAAGGGAGGAGTTTGAAGGTAACATAGTGTCCAACATTAATAGTAGTTCAAGAATTTGTGGATTACTTCACTGTTAGCTGTTGTAACTGATTTATTCTAAGAGAAAAGCGTAAATTCACATTATTACAACTTATTTTCTTTTCCCTACATGACATCTTGAAGATAAATTACTGTCATTTAAGAATAAGAACTTTCTTTGAAGTATCTCAAGTTGGACACCAAAATGGCCATCACGTTATTTGAAATTTGGGTGATCTCCAAGTTGATGTTAGAGGAAGTCTCTGCAAACATATATCCATCTCTGCTTCTAAGAAGAGAGGGGGGAAAAGCCCCAAGCATTTGCTGGCATAGTCACAGTCAAACATGTAGAAAGACGCTTTAGAAGAATTTGACTGTGAGGACTCTCTTTTGGGAAAAAACAAGATCCTGAAGCTATTGCTGCTGGAGGAAATGACTGCCCTGCACTACCAAATTCCTTCTCTGCTTTTCAGCCTCTCATCATGAATTGCACTGAAGTGCAAACACTCAACCTGAAATGGATTTTTCAGAAAGGTCAGGTCCACAGCACATATTTGTATGGCATTTGATCTAGCAGGAAATGAAAAATTCTGATGATTTTAAGAAAGGAAGGATCAATACCTGAATGGAAGTCCTCAAGTGTAAATTCACCCAGGGACTGGTAGGACTTACTTATATATACACATTGGCATGTGAACTTCAGGCTGCAAAGCCAGCATGCCAGGATGTCAGAGCAAGGTTTTCCTCAGAGACTAACAAGAACAACATTCAAAGCACATGCTCACTTCAGCTCTCAGCCTCTACTCATTAAGCTCTCCAGCTCTCAGCATCTACTCATTAAGCTCTCCGTTCCTCATGAATATGGAATGTCCTGAGCCTTCTGCAGATAAAAATCGAGATGCTCTTTTATCAGTCTTAACATGCTCTTGTGTGCACAACACAAGGTGGAGAATTAACTCAGTACAAAACAGCTAAATTCATGTGGTATTTCTTTAGAGAGGCTAGCCAAAAAGAACTTTCATCAGGAGGTAACCATCGAGTATCCCAGGACAGTGAATTGTGGCTAAGCCATAACCTGAGACAGTCTTTAAAATTCTGTCTCACACAGTGGCCTACTCACAAGTAGAGTGATCTGCCCCAAACGCAGACAACACTGCATGCCTTCTAATTTTAAAGACAATTGTTTTGTAAACAGAGAGAAAAGAAAATGTCTTTCCAACAGCCTCCAAAAAAAGCAGTTTCCCTTCTTCATCAGGAACTGACCATACGCCTCCCTACTTCTGTACATGGTGCTTTCCAGTCTGCACCGAGTTAGGCCCAAACATAGAAAGATTTCATTTTTCCAGAGAGCAGCCAGTTCTGTTATCTCATATCTGTCTTCAAATTCGATCACAGATAAAAAAATAGCTATTTGTGGCACAGACACAAAACCGAAAGGATGCAAATATCCTAAATGAGCAAGTATATATTATGCATACATGTAATTTTATTGAAGCACCGCTCATTTAATAATGCAAATTCATGTCTTAGCAGTTCAGTAAATAAATCAAGAATAACTTATTCAATAAAGCATGTGGGCTAATTGATATATGCCAAAAACAATTACCTAACACGGTGCTAAGTCTCAGCATAAGACAACCTTCCTTATCTAAAGTAGCAGGAGATTTTAGTCATCAGTTCAGGACATTTGTTTCACAGCTCATCTAAAATCAACCATCTCCAGGAACATTGTGCCTCTTAGCACTATTTTGGGATATCAACTCAATATTGACTCAAACAAAAGTGTGCCGCTTAATGAATTATCAGCTCAACTCTCCGTCTCTGAAATGTCAAATTCAAGCTCAGCTTTCATGTGGAAAGAGCCATCAAACACCAGTTATCTGCAAAGCACAAGGAGAGCTTAGTGTTCTGTACATCTCCTTGCCTTGCAATAGAATAGGATGAACAGAAACCTCATTTCAGCCTTGCTCTGTTATATTTATGACACAGACATGTTCATAATATGGTGTGCATTTCCCCTCTCATTCATGAGCACAGAATGATCCCAGAGTGAATTTACTTCTAATCTAGGTAGGTCTATACCTTTGCCTTGACAGCTGGAGCCCATATACCACAGAATGTTTTTTTCACACAAAAATTACTTAGGTCTCATTTGTGGCAGAATGCACTGACAGAAAGTGCTTGCAAGGAGAACCACAGTGTATTCTGAAGTACTCTTTTTTAAAGGATTTATACAGTGAGTATCTACAAACCATTTACTTGTTAAGAAATATCAGTAAATCTATGAAGTAAATAATCTGCAATTAAGCAGAAAAAGTTATTGAAGACACTTGATTTTTTCCAGTAGGAAAGAAACAAAGACTTCTTATAGTAAAGTCATGACTACATGACAAACCTGAGAGGTTACCAGCAGGCATTTCTGATTTTGGCACACAATTATTGGCAAATTTCTGTACATCAGTGAAGGGATTCAAAGTCTGACAACGGGAAAGGCAACAAAAATCCATCACTGACAACCTGGGCAACAACAATGCATTAACCAACAAAGCCACACATTCACCAGACATTAGATAATACTGAAGAGACAGCATCTATTCTCCAGGTAATCACTGACCCTCTCGAGAAGCACAAAGCCTTAACCCAGAGAAAGTTATAAGCTTAGGATAAGGACCTAATGATGATATACAAATACCTACTACTGACAAAGTGGAGACAGGAATTTAACTGTCATCAGCTCCTTTGAAAAATTTGCTGTTTATAACCACCATGTGCACTTTAAACTGAGGCCACTCTATAGAAGCTGCTACAACTTTCTGATGTCCTCACAGTACAACAGAAGAGCATGGTAATGTTAGCTGGGAGTTAAACAAAGAGATTTCACTCAAGTTTAACAAGATTCTCCAGCTACATGGAAATCTACAAAATTGTTGAATAGTAAGTTATGTTCTTTTGGCAGATTTTTTAAAATTCTGTCTTATGCTTAGACTAAGTTTATACACTCAAAAGAAAGGTAATTCATTCACTGACAGGTTACCATTCACTGAGGATGTTATTTGCATATGGAGAGTATGGAATACCTTTTTGTTGAGTGTTCTGAACCCAGAGACAGCAAGCAACTGTCCCTAAACCATACAGCATATATGGCAGAAGATATTTTTATAAGAACAGGAACAAAACATTACGGTAAGATAGAAGTCAATAAGAGAGAAATATTTGCCAGTGAGATTACTAAGTGCATCGCCAAGATTCATCACCTATTCAAAATAGAGGGAACCATAGGATCCCATATCATGTTGTACACGGAAGTTGCCAAACCCCAAGTGATTTTTTGGAAAGGTGACTCTGGTATCTTAGAAATACTCTCAGTCTCAGTGGCACAGCTAGAACTGGCTAGTATCACAAAGTCTGGGAGAGAGACAGCTCTTGTAAGGTTTCCCACATTAAATCTTCTGACAGGGACACAAACTCTGATGCTTATCCTGGGTGAACTCCTGAGTCCCTCTGGGGTATACCCAGGCACTTACCATGCAGAGACAGGGAGGCTGCCCTCAAGAGCAGGGTGTTTTTAGGTGGCACAGCCCCACTAGGGGCACAGCTGCGCAGAAATCCCAGGTAAGCCTGACACAGCACTTGAAGCTACTCCTTCAAGTATTTTATTGTACAGCCAGCAGCTGCCAGGCAGAGAGAAGTTCCCCATTATACTGAAAGGGGAGTCACTTCTCCCATGTGCCACAGAACCTCCTCAAATTTTGTGGTCAATCTATCAGACACAAAGGAATTAGCCCCCAGTTCAAAACCACTTTCCCCTTGCAGTTTCGTCTCAAAAAACCGACACATTTAGTTTAGTACTGTTCTATGCACTCATACAGAGCTAAATTCCAATTCTAATTCTACCTTGTCCAAAGCCAACAACAAGTGGCATACAGCAGCCTTAGAACAGTCTGTGGGAATGGCTGTGGATTGGGGGTCTCCTTGTTTCTACACAGACATGGAGTGCAACCAGCCTCACCAAACCCTTCCCTGAAGGGCTGCTCAGCCAATGCTGGGGGATGCAGAAGTGCTTTCCTATGTACCAGCATCTGCTTAGGTTTTCAAAATGAAAAATGAAGGAGAGCAAAGGAAAATACTTGAAAGAGGATGCTTAGATGAGACCCAACCGTGTGTTGGTGCCCGCATTGCAAATTTCACTTCCTTTCAAAGACTTCTTCTTCAAAACATCTCTGTGATCCTTTGCAAACCCACTTCCCCGTGTCACTTTCAAAACTGTCAAGAAAGTAAATTGGATACAAAGTCACTTTGAATGTTCAAGTATTTAAGCAAACTCCCTGGAACCGTGTTCTCTGTGTTTCCTCCTGTGATTATTCTACTGTAAAAACACTTATTGATCACAAGATGAACAAGAATATGCTTTCCATCACACATGCTACATTTTGAAGTTAAAAGCACAAAACTCAGAGGAGAACCTTTTATTCCATAATAAAATCTTACAAAAAGAAAAACTCAAGCTGATTATAGCTAATTAAACAGGGAAAGAGACTAAAACTTACAACTTAATTTTTGCAGACTGACAGATTGTCACATCCAGTTAATCTCATCATGTTCCTCACATATTAAATACAACATCAGCCGATGCCCAGCATTGCAAATTACTCTGCGACTACACAGCACTGAAGTGGAGAAGCTTAGGCTTGGCAGCCCAGTAGGTGGGGATTTTTTTGAACAGAAAAGAGTTTCTTGAATGGTGTGAAAAGTGAGCCAATGAATGACCAAAGGACACCCTGCTAATAAAGACAAGAAGCCACATTTCTCCACCTGGAGCTGCTACAGTACCCACAAATGGAGAAAGAAGTGGCGTGGCTATGGGAGGAAGCAACTCAAACCAGGCTAAAAATCCCCACCTGGGAAGCAGGATCCATAATATAAGAACCAGGCTGTAATGAGAGTTTTGCTGGCTATGGCCAGGCTGCTCACCACAGCTGAGCAAGCAAAATCTCACCTGGGTACCCTTATGCAGCACTTCAAGAACACTTCAGAAAAATTCAGGCTACTCAGCCTCTGAGAAATGCTGCGCTCACTGGCTGTAGGATGGAGCTCCTGTCCGAGTCTGCTGTGGCAGGGGAGTGCATTTTCTGCCATGATTTCTCTCCTTACAGTCTCTGACTAGACTCACTTCTCACAAAGAATCACTCCCAGTGAATTAGGTTTTAGCCCTTGGATAGAGACTGAGTGGGGAAATGGCCCTTTAGACATTCAGATTCATCTGTTCTCTAACTGATATGCACAGAGTAAATAAACTTAATTTACATAAAAGAACATGATGATTTGTTCTCTAATGAAGTATTAACTATCAATGACATGAAAGACATCTGGCAGCAATAACCCATGAGTCTCTTCCTTCTTAGGGGCCTGGACTACTTACAGAAATAACTTCTGTTCCAGCTGACAGGACACTGACACATCAACAAATGGATTAACACAGTCCCAAAGGCTCACAGATTCAGCCCTGTGCCCCAGTGACCAGGCTGTCCTTTTCCCCAGTACTCAGCTGCTGTAGTAGCTATGCTGTTTAGGCCTGAATTACCATGTGAATTGTTCAATAATCACACACAGGACAAAAGAGCAAAACCTGTTTTCCACAGTCACAGAGCTCTTTGCCTCTGGTTTACTCAGGAATCTCGGAGAAGTTGTGTCATTTTCCTGACCTTCAGATACTCTAAATGGGGACAAATGCTTCTGCCTTACTCTGCTTATTATTCTGGCATGAAACACTGTTTAAATGCTGATAAAATAATTATAAATGAGACAACAGCCCATGGAAGAGAAAATGAAAATGGCAGCACGATCTGAGGGGACGGTATAAGTTAATTCAAAACGATAGTGGAAATATAATGATACAATTAGAGTGGTAAACAAATCTAGTGGTAATGAATCAATTTATTAAACTAAATGTCACTATGCATTCCAACCATGTAGGCACAATTCTCAGAAGAATGCCTCAAATAAATGGGAAGAACTCAAACATACCAAGATTGCAATTTAAAAAACTAACAGCTAAGTCCACCATTTAGGACTGCTAATAAGATTTCTGCAGTTTAATAGCTTTTCTCCCTAAAACAGATTTTGCTTAGCCATGTAACTAAGCTCACAGATCTCTGCTCTTGACCTTCTAGGGCAAGTTCCATGACTATACTAAAATATACACCATGCTCCTAGGTCTGGGAGACAGCTTTGTTGCCACAGAGGCTGGGTCACTGAAAGGTTAATTCTTTCAGTAACTGCTTCTCAGCAGGACTTGGGTACCATGTCCAGCAGCTCTGCTCCAGTACGCAGTGATGAAATGAAGGTGTTTATCTACACATGAATGGGTGGGTAGGAATGGAACCCTGTTTGTGGGGTGAAATCCCAACACACCCATCCAGACGTCAAAACTGGAGGCTTCCAAAGCAAAGATGGCCATAAATAAGGAAAAATCTCTTGCCGCATGATGCTCTTGAAGCCTAAGTCCTCATGAAAAAATTAAACTCTTAGCTAAAATGGGGAATGATATTTCCATGTTTGGAAGAGAGGCCTTGTTTCCATATAAGGTATAGCCACCTTTTTTTCTTTTTAATGTGATTAATTCTCCTGACCTCACAGATCTGAAGAAGTAACTCATAAAATGCAAGGCTATTATTACCTGTGGAGAGAGGCCACAAAAGACTGTGTTTGTGCTAAGATAGGATCTCAGAAGTGACCTCTGGGAATGGGATAATGGGGATGCAAGTTTCAGCTCTAAGGAGGCTTTACTGGACAGGGACACACATCTGGAAAAGCCAAGGGAGAGGTGGGTGACAGCAGGACTTATGACACTTTCTGTTTAGGCTCCAGATACATAAAGCACCTGGGATTCTCCACCCACTCCAGAATGACTTTGCATGAACCTTCCAGACACGTATATGTGAACAGCCAACCAACAATGAACTGGCTTTACTCCACTTAGCTCAGGTACCCTATAAACCCAACCCTTTGCAATATTCCCTTCCTTTAACTTTGCTACTGTTTTACTTTTCCCAGGCTGGAAGAAGCATGTTGAAATCTAACAACCAACTGCAGCACATGTGAAATAGCTTCACTCATCCTCCCACGAAATGACAAAACCCCGTGTCTCACAGAAGGGTCAAGAGATCTACACAGCCCATTCATGCTGCATGGGGAGAGAGAGGTACCATACTGGAACTGGAGAGGAGTATCTCCTTCCAGCAATCCTCTCCTGACAGCAGCACAGATCATCTCCATTACAGCTCCATAAAACACACCAGCTCAGGAAGAGATCTGCTCATCAGGTAACTGTGCCACCCTCACTGTAAAAGGTGATACAATGCTATCACCAACACACCAGCACGCTGCCACTGCACATCCCAATGTGCTATGGTCACATTAGCCTCATGAAGCTCCACTTAATCAGCAAATTCAGTATACATACAAGCCTGCATGAAATATTCCACCTTGTCTGCTGGTGTGTGACAGCTGCAACACTGGCATGTCTGACCAACACCTCCATTTATTTGCTTTTCCTAAGCTTTAAAATAAGGCTTCAAGACTATGGAAGCAGCTGCATGCTGCCTCAGTAAAACCTCTGAACAAGAGGTTGTTTACAAAGCAAACCGAATTTCTCTGGGACACTACCAAACAAAACTGAACCTCCCAGACAGCACGTCTATTCTCAGAGATGGCAACAGAACCACTTGAGTTCCCATTAGTATTTAAGCATACAACTGGGAAAAACTCACAGCTGGGCACCAAACCTGCTGTGTCAGAAGCTGGTGACTTTCAGACTTCCCTCAGAGACTGCTGCAGGAAGAGCCAGCCCCACACCTTCAGGAGATGGTAATTCTCAGCTGACTTTCATGCATGTGGCCTCTCTAAAGGCACTGAAAAAGAAATCACTGCACAACATTTCTGCAGAGCACTTCAGAGCCATCCTAGAGCAGGTTGTGCTCACCCAGCTCAGTTATTGTGTACTGGTACATGCCAAGAGAGCCCTTTTACTGCTACCCACGCTACTGCAGAGGCCATAGACACATGTCACCTATGCTAGCTCAGCCATGGCACACATTCTCTGGTCACCTGCCAGGGGCCCCAGCTGAACTTGCTCTGTCCAGAAGACAGGCTGCTCCCACCACTTTCCATCACCATCACAACATGGCTTACCACAACTCCAGAGCACCACAGGAAGCTCTGCATACCTTGCAAGCAGCTCACCTTGGCGCTTGCTCGTGTCCAATCCAGATGTGGAGTTCTCACAGAGACCCTGGCTGTTTTACACGTGGGAACAGTGAAACATTGCTCAAAATGCAACACTACTGTGTGCTGCCTGCAGCTTAGGTCACAAGCAACCTTCAAGGCAGCTCCACAGCTTTTTGCTCTGATATCCATAGAATTCACCTGTAGCACCTTGCAAAACACACATTTCTTTACAGTTGGCCTCTCCATTTCTCCCCTCCCTCCAAGAGACAAAGGAGGCTTATCATCAAAAGAAGACAGACATAGATATCAGCAGCCTACCAAATCTGCTTGAAGCCATGCAAACAACAGCTCTGACCTTGGAGGCAGTCAAAACAAAATCACATCTTATCTCAGTCCCAGCATGGGTATCTGATTAGTCGGAAGGACACTTAACATGGCGAGACAGAACTACCTTCACTGCACACAGGAAAATCTTGCCTGCACACTGAAAAACAAGCCAATAGTAAATTCAAGAGACTATATTTGCAGGAGTTAATTCATGAAATGTGGTGGTTGTGTCCTCAAATCAGCTGCCTGCATGCCATCCTACCACTAGGGTCACTTGGCATTCCAGCCTTAGAATTCAGTGTCATCATTATTTTTATAGGTACTGCTAGCCCTGAAAACATAGTTATTCTCTGGACAATTATAAGGTAGGATGGAATGGCTGAAGCTATTTCTCAAGGGTGAAAGGAGGTTTCTGGTGTGCGCCTGAAGGTGCAGGAATAACAGTGGAAGGGAAAGTGGGTGGACACTGATTCCAGTGTTGTGTTAGCAATATGCAATGCCATTAGAGAAGAGTTATGCTTGCAGACTACACTTGGGATAAACTGCTACTCCTACCCCAATATACAGGGCTGGAAAGAAACTGGCAGGTTGGTGTAATTTGCATCACAAACTATAGTGGTCAAACATTCTCCACAGTAAGAGGGTGAGGTGAAGCAGTTCAGCTGAGTGGAATGAGGAACTTCATTTTGGGGTTCAGGTGTACATCTGGGAATGGAGACGTAACTGTCATCTAAAAACAACTCTGCTGGCTATTTTGTTGGTGTGTGCATTTGGGTTTTTTTAAAGGAAAGAAATGCTATCCATAGAAGTTATCCCAGTGCATACAGTATCTAGTACAAGCCACAATCTTTATTATAAAAAGGGGCAAGTTGAGGGAGACTGTGGGATTTGCAGGAGCCAACCACTTTAAAAAGCAAATCCACTCTGAGGACAAACCACACTGAAATTGTTCCCAGGCTGCATTCAGGAAAGGGAGGAAGAATGCTCAAGTTCTGAAAGAAAACCTTGAATTTTCTCCCCTGGGCAAGTGTAGAGAGACTTCATTTAAAAACCAAGCAAACATGTTTTCTATACCCAAACCCACTTCCTCTGTCTTTAGTCCCTGATGTTAATTTAAACGTAAAGAAGTCCCTGATCCTGACCAAGGACTCCATAAAGCAAAAAATACTCAGAAAGCTGTTTTGGGGAGAGATACTGGAGCAATAGACAAGTGTCACAGCCGGGTTTTGGGAACCAGTAATTTCCTTGTTCATTTGTGGAGGCCAGGTCCTGAAAACTTCATTGCATTAGAAATTTATGAAAGGCTCATCAAAACACAGAAAATTCGATTAATAAAATTTCAGAGGACCATGTGGCACATAATAAATATACTGCCATCCTGTACAGCCGGTGATGACATTTGGGTACATTTACCCAAGACATACATTGTCCTTTCCATACCCTGCATGAACACACTGCTGGAAGGCAGCACAGTTTTCCCCATGGCACTACCAGAAGATCAATGCATGAAAAAACAAGGCTGCTATACAGACGTGCAATACAGCCTGATGACGAGACCTTTATTGCACACAATTTCAATATTTTTTCTAACATGTGAACTGCAAATGGTCAAAGATAATCAGAGATATTTAATGAAAAGGTCTGTGAATATCTCATTGCTTGTGATGACTTAGAAAATAAGGAAAATACTTCAACTGCTGATCAAAGTAAACTTCACGAGTGGCCTGTGAGGTTACAGAGAGCAACACAAGCAGAATTTACCCCTATCAAGTCAGCACAGACTTTTCACTGGCCTACCACAAGAACAGAAATTTACTGACACACCAGTTTTCTAGGCACATATGACGGTTATTGATATAAAAAAAGCTGCTTTCTGAATGAACTGCATATTGCATGCGGTCATGGAGCTATTCTCAGCCTAAATCCTCTGCTGAAAATACTGTAAACACACCATACACAAACAGACTGTGCTTGAAATTCAAAGTGAACAATTATTTGATTCATGAAAATAGAAACAAAAAGTCTCAAGCAATAACAACAGAAATCCCAAGTAAACCCAAAACATAACTCCTCCATCAGAGAAACCGATGCAGTTACAGACTCCTAAAAATAATGGCAAATTGAGCAAAGAACCGACTCAGCAGTTCTCCATGGCTCCCTGAGTGGGTAGCAGTGGAGGCATTTCAAGCTCAGTTGCTTAGTGGGAACCTCCACGCCATTCCTGGCTTCAGGAATCAATTTTCAGCAGGAAAGCTGAGCTAAGGAATCAACACACCTCCTGACTCCCTCCTGGCTGGTGGGGTGCAGCAGCCACACAACAGGAGGGAGCGACACTTATCAGGAGCAACATTAACTTCTGTGAGAACAAAAGCCTCAGGTATGTGCCACGGGAAGATAAGCATCTGGCTCCTTATGCACCGGGAATAAATGGCATTTAGACCCCAGTGCTTCCTGAAGGACAGACTTGAGGACTCCAGCAGGCTGTACCTGCCCAGCAGCAGTGGGGTGAGACCTGTTTCTGTGCCCTTAACCAGACCTAGGTCCTTGCACTCCCCTTGAAAGCACAGCCAGGAGTGAAACACAGCAGTAGGAGGGCACAGGAGGCACCTACGGTTTTCAAAATCGCTGAACAGGTGTGTGAGATGTCGTAGCACCATCCACAGCCTCAAAGGTAGAGGAAGGGCAGGTCCCAAGTAATGCTTATAAAGTCTGTGAGCAGAAAACTGGGCACAGAGAACCGGTCTGGGCTGAGAACCATGGAGTTGTGTGAAACAGCATGTGCTGGGGATATTTCAAGTTTAAAAAAATAAAGAGACAAACATACAACCAAATCTAACCATACCCAGGAACCAGAGATTGCAGTGATGCTACACTGCAATGTGGGGAATTGGGGACATAAATCCCAAAGTATTACACAGAAACAATAGTGATAATCAGTGGGGCACAGACCTCACCACGACAAGAGGGTCAGTCAGGGGCTGCAGTGACCCTGTGACCCAGTCCCCAAGCCATGCTCTGCTCACAGAGGCTGCCCAGGGTGCTCCTCTTCGATTTGAGACTTGCCAAGAATTTGTCCCAGCTGCTCAAAGAGGTGCTGGGGATTAACCTGCTCCTGAACAAATAAATTCCCCCTCTAACAACCTCATGTGCTAGACTGCAGGAGCCAGATGCAAGACATACAGGACATCCATTAACAGCAACAAGCATAAATTCATTATGCGTTTTACCACCTCTGGGTAGGTGATAGTATTTTCTCTTCTGTAATTCAGTCTATAGCAAATTAAATCCCTAATTTCACTACAGGGATTTGTATTAGCTTCCACCAGCCTTGACTTTAAGCTGCTTATTTCACCTCAGACATCACTGTTGCATTGATTAGAACATATAAATAGAAACATGTGTTTCTGCATCAAGACTTTTCCTGCATTGCACAGGATGACAGATATATTATGGTACTACACAAGAAGTAACCAGTCAATTCTAACCCCAACATGAAGTGCAAGTTTGCAGTATTTCCACTGAGAACAGTAGGGTTAAACTCGTCCAAACTTACTCGCAGCAGGCTTTTGCAAGCTGGTTTTTAACTTACGATAAAAACGTAAATATCACTCCTGTTTATTTCTCAAACAACTACTGATATCAATGGTAATCATGTCATGAAAGAATGCACAACTGAATAAACTAGAACAAAAAACATTACTCAAAATATCGTTCATTTTCAATTTTATGGAAAACACTGCAGTCCTTCTCATTTTGTCTTCACAAAAGATGAACAGATTTTTGGCTTTTAATCACCTGTAAAAATTAATTTAACTGCAAGAAAGAATCCAGCAGTCAGAGGCAAGACTGCAGCCAGCTCTTGCAGTTCCACTCCACTTGCACACTATGTCAGGATCTGCTCCAGAAAACCCTCTGGCTCAGAACCACCTGTGTACCATCGAGCTTGTTTAAGTGCATGAATGCTGGGAAACCAGGGCTGGAAACCAGGCACTGATCCATCCCTCAGTTTTGCATCACACCAACTCCACCTTGTGATCCCCTCACTGTCTCCTGCTGTCCTGACAAGCCTGGATGGAAGGGCAGGATGGGCCTTGCCAACAGCCAGGCTGTGCTTGGCAGTCCATGTGCCATTTCTGTGCAGGGAATTCAGGATACTCAGACTTACATTTGATGCTCTGTGCCTCTAAAGCTCACATCAACCGTGGTGGGGTTTCTCCCACCTCTTAAACATTAATTACAATATTTTCTTAAATAACCAGTTGAGTATCTATCCCTGAAACATATTCCAACATTTCTTAATTTAAACTGAAATTTGTAATCCTTTAAAAAGGACCTTCCAGGATACTCAGTTGCCCAGGGCTAGGCATTTTCATTGCACTTCTCTCTGGCGTAATCCCAGCTAACCAAGTTGCATTCATTAACCACAGACAATTCCTTAATCCACTATTTTCATAACAGGGGCCAGATCCCACACAATATTGTCATACCACATATTCTCTCCTATGACATGGAAGCATCAATACAGACTCTAACTGTTAGAGCTACAAAATGCTGGTTTGCAATAAAACTTCCTTCCTAGTTTGGGACTTGCTTTGAATCTAGATCTCAGTATAACATATGGAGCCATTGTGTCCAATGTTATGCCATGCTAAATATCCTGCTACGGGGTACTTAGGGCAGAACACCTTCCTAAGGATAGAAAATACATTTCTATTAGATTTGCTGCACACCATCTCTCTACTGGAAATCTGAAACTGAGTGTTGCTCAATGCTATAACCTTTATTCTGAATGAAAAATCTGATTTAACTATTAGTTTATTTAAAAGTCACTTTCTGCTTACTTTGCTAGCGCCTTAAGGAACATTGCAGTAATGGAGAGGCTCTGCAGAACTCCTGAAGGTCTTACAAAAATAAGAGATGATAATTCAGCAGTCCCTGTAGAAATCTGAAGTATTTTTAATAACATTATTACTGAACACTAATAAAGGAGTCCCTAGCTTGCAATACAGGTATGGTGATACTGCTGACAATATTTCATTAAAAATTCCTAGAGGGCAGCAGGGATCCAGCTATGAAGAAGACAGCACTAACATCCAGAGATCTGAAGGGAAGAAAGTAAATTTTTGGCTATCATTTATTAAAAAGGAGCTTGCCTCACCTCTTCTGCTCATTCAGAACTCATTCTTTCAGATATAGTTCCAGTGCTTCAGTTCATGTAAAGCACATGTTAAAACACACCAAGATGGCATTTCAAGCTGGAGTATAGTTGTCTGCCAGACTTTACATCATTAGACACTTTGCCTTGGTTTTGAATCATGTAATTGTCACACTAAGTTCTGGTAGACAGAGCAAAATGAAAAAGTCTTTTAACCATGCTATCCCCTACATATTGATATGACAGGTATGTTATTATTGCACAGTAACTGCAGTATCTATTGAGAATGATACTTCCAACTCAACACGCTGTGTCTGTAATTCAACTTGGTAACATATAACCTTCAGCATACAGTGGTATAATTGCTGAAGAAAAATGAGATGGAATTACAAATTTACTTTACTCTGACATATTTGAAAAAACCCCACAGCTGGTAAATTATGAGATCAAGAGAGTGGAGATTGAGAGCCTGAGGCTGGAAATGTAATAAATGTACCTCGCCTCACAGCACCCAGTCCAAACTTGCAAGTGGTCTGTGCAAACTAAGCTGGAGTGGACAGGCTGCAGAGACACAAGGTGGCTCCTCTGGCTCCAGGTCACCCAATGGCCACAGTGGCAAAGCAGTTCATTTGCTGTTGACCAGTGCATAGGCCATGTGCACCAGCTCTTCTTCTGGCACTAATCACAGGGGCTGTATGCCATGGACTTTACCTGCAAAGCTAAAATTAATGGTAGAGGGAGGAAGGAGAAGAGCGTTTCTGTGTTCACAATACTGAAGACAAACATTAACTGGCAGCTGCAATTTCTACCAAGTGCTTTAAAGCATTTGGATAAGTATGTGCAGCCATAAAGATTGCAGATGGGTCTCCAAAACCTACTGGCTACAGCACAAAAACCAGGGGAAGAAAGCAACTGGCCTAGAAATATGTGCATGTGCAGGATGATGTTTGGTCTTGTTGATGACAACGAAGGATAACAGGAGACAGTGTTCCTGGTGCTCAGCCCAAAGCTGGGACACAAAGGCACACAAAGGAAGGAGCACTCCATCCCATTAGTCAGCTACAGATGACGTTTCCAGTTTAATGAGGATTTTAGTCAGAATGTAACCCTGCACTACACCCAGCCCTTGGACGCCAAATGCAATGAAGCAACGCTGGGATTTACGGTCCCGAACCTGTATTATGTGCAAGAGTCTGACAAAACTCTTATTTCTGCTCTTCTCTGTTCATTTAGCCTCTCATTACAGATTCATAAAAGTGCCTCAGTAAAATGAGGCTATTACAATCCCAAGGAATTCTGATTTAAGACAACACAAATGAAAAATGAGAATGTAAAGTATTTATACAAACAAACGACATTTTACCATTTTCCATGCTAAAGTGGCAAGAGGGGAATGGAAACACAGTTGACACTGAAATTCCTTCTCCCAGCAGGCAGAAATTAGAGATCAATCATACATGACAGAGTTAAAAACCAAAAAAAAAGGAAGTCAAGAATTTAACCATGCCGTGGCTTGCATTTGCAGCTCCAGCCTCATTTCTTTGAGTATGTCTTCTCCTATATGTGCAGCAGAAAAACGTGCAAACCAGTCTCTGTCTTGGCTTCCTCATCCCCAATTCTGCTTCCATCTAAGTTCAGCTTACAGAAGGCAATTCTGAACATGACATGCCTACGTACTGCTGATGTGATGGGTGTGGAGATGCTTGGCTAAGGACTGCTGGCCCCAAAGGCTTGATTCCAGTTATGCTCATGGTTTAGCACAAGGCCCAACTACGCTGGCTCTTGAACTGATTGTTTTGTCCTGCATTTAACCCTTATGGTGCACAGTAAATACCTAGATTGTATTAGGAAGCCATTCTTAAGGCACATAGCTGCTATGGCAACAGCTTTTGTAGGAAGCAGATGTTCCACTCTCTCCATAAAGCCGGCAGCTCTAATGGCACCTTGCGTTCTTTCTCGGTAATACCCCAAGGAAATACTGCAGTCACAACAAGTGAACCAAGCAGCCTGTTGCCTGGCATCAGCACTGCTGTTTCACTGGAGACATCCTTCCTAAATAGAGACCCCTATTACAAGTTAAATAGTCAAGGCTGTCTCACATAGGGATTACTTCTAAAGTGGTGTGGAACAGCAGCAGCTCTACTCTATTCTCAGCACCTGCAAAAGGCATTAGCAACCACCACAACCAGCACAGTGAAAAGGCACAGAGGGGTGCTGAACAACTGGCTGCTGCAGACATGGATTATTAACAAACACAGGCCTTCCAAGCTGCTGAGCACCCCTGGCATATTTTGATAAGAGAGCAGAAAGGCAGCCACTTCTTTTCATGATTCCTTGCAGGGGCGCCAGCCTCATGCTGGCACAGCCATAGCAACTCAGACAACAACAGAGCATCAAGGCAGATGAAATCACGGACAGACACACAGAAACCATCCAAGTGAAGCATTTTCATTAGTTACTGCCCTGCACCAGAAGACAGCACCTGAGCCTCTTTCCTTAGAAACACTTTGGGAGAGCTGAGATGTGAATCAGGACTTTGTGCCTTGAGTCTGTGCTGCTTTTCGCATAACATCCACTGTAAACCAAGTGTTGTGATCACACAGGGAAGAGAATGTGAGACCTAACTCTCAGCTCTCAGGGTGACAACAACTACCTCAGCATAGCTCTGGCACACAGCTATTTTTTGTAATGCACATGTGGAGCTCCCCTTTACAAGAGGTCTTTGTAACTGGAATGACAACAAAAGCCTGTTATGAGAAGGTGAAGACTCTAGCTGCTAACAGATGCCAAGTTGCTAATGACCCCACAAAGATGAAATCAGAGCCAGGGCTTAACCAGCTAATAGCCTCAGCACATGCCATTGGGCCTGGCTCTCTTGGAGCAACAGGAGGGGATGCACCAGAGGCAGCCACAGCCCTGCCTGAATGGCAGAAGCCTTTGCGTGGCAGCAACACTGTCCAGCCAGCCTTACACCCACCCAGGCAGCTGTTCATCCTCTGTAGGGCTGCAAAGATTAAAAGAAGACGTCAGATCTCTGTTGTCCTTGAAACACTGCTGCTTCATTTCCATCAAACTGTATCAATTGCTATTTCAGAAGAGTCAGGAAACAATCTTCTGCTTACCTAAGAAAAATATTAAAGAAGAGAAAACAAATGGCTCCATCCCAAGCAAAGCCCTCTGCTCTACTGATTACATCCAGCAGCACAAACGTGCCTTTTCTCTCATCCTCTCTCCAGCCTGGTATCAACAGCCTGCCCCAGGATCTGTGACATAACCCTCCACAGAAAGATGTGACCTGTGACACACGAGGGTATTATGCTTTTATTTACTGAAATGCATTGGCAGTCCAGCCAACAAAAAGCAACCAAGTGCCCTGAATGAGGCTCTGAGGTAGAAGGGCAAACACAGTCATTGAGACTCCTGCAACATCCTGCCTAGAAAAGCTATATAAGGGGAGACTTGAGCAGAGACCCTCAGGCTCTGTATGCCTCACACACGCCCATTTGCATGGCAAGGAGATGAAGGGAGAAGGAAAACATGGTTCAGGCAGCTATAGAAATCAGATCTGCTTCTAATTGGACCTGCTCCTAATTGAGCAAGAGGTTGAGAATGTGAAGTCAGTATTTCCTTAACTCACCCCACACCTAGGGAGTGGATTCAGTCTGCTCTGTGTCACTGGGCACTCTGAGGGACCTCTGCCTTCGTTGCTGTTGTTTATGAAAATCTCTCTCAACAAATACCTTTGATCCCCACATAATTTTTTTTTTGTATATCCATCACAGGCTGTGGTCCAAAGACAACACACATTTTCATACCATCAGGTTTTTTTCTGTCATGTATAATTCAGTTAAGAAAGGAAAAGACACATGTGTGAGAGTATTTTTCGGTAGTTTACTGTAGACTGGGAAAGCAGTTATTTTCTTTAGCTGCTGCTGTTATAAATCAAAATGTGTAGATAGGAAAATATTAAGGTATTTATAGCTATGTGAATAAGTGAGTTTGTGGAGTGCTGGCCAAAGAAAGCCAAACAGTCCTTTCACTGACTGAAAATGACAAGCCTTTTGGCTTCCTTGGTAAAACAAAAGCGCAAATGCTCATTTCAGAGCAGTAAAAATATACTTTAATGCAATATTTAAAGTATTTTGTTCATTTAATTCTGTATTTTAATAGCAATCTTGATAATATTAAAAGCAATATGAGGTTCTTTCGAAAGGAAAAACACCTAAACCATTTTTTGTTGAAAACAACATACAAAATCTACTCATATTTTTCACCTGACCCATTTGGTGAACTCAGACGCACTTCATATATGGCTTTAGTTAACCAAGTGTATCAGACAAGTCTTCCAGTCCTCTTTTACTAGAGCACCCAAGTGTTGGGTAATATAAACTACCCTATCTGGTCTTGTGTGGTCAGGGCAATGCCCAAACCTCTCTGTGGCTGCAGGCAGCACCCAGAGCCTGAGCACAGCCACCACCATGGCCCCAGGCACTGACTCCAGCCACCATCTGTTCTGTTCCATTCCTCACATCCTCTCTGCTCTCCTCCACCTTCACCTGGTTTACTGACTGGAGTGAAATGAGTGTAAACACTTAAACATTCATTATCACACTGATAACCTTGTCCACAGGCACCCTGATCGCTATCAAGTTCTTTGGATACCACACCAACACATTATCTGGAACCTAGCTGCCAACTGTGGCATTTTGCTTATTTTATAAGCAAGATGACATTTTCTAATTCTAGTAACAAACCATTATGATGGGCAATTAAATACATGATATGGGGAATTAAATGTAATGCACAAAGAGCAGCAGCAATTTCTTTAGTCTGACGCTGTACAGAACCAGACAGATGTGTTTATGTTGTTTGGTTTAGCAGAAGGATCCCAGCAGCAAGAAAGGGGATGGAACTTGACTCCCTGGGCCAGCTGGGCCAGTCTGGGCTGAAGCCCATGAAATGCTGCCCAGTTTCTTGACCTGGGTCAAGTAACTACCTGCCAGCATGAAAGCTGATCTGAATCCTCAATGTTTGCAAATGATCTTTCTGTTCATAATGCAAACAAATGTTGCTGCCCTCCCAGCTTTGAACTCAATGTATACTCAATAGCCAAACTAAAAACAAAGCCATAATCACTGAGGTGGAAATAATCACAAATATTGTTTAATATCCCAAAGTGGTGCCTTTTGCCAGCTGAGCTCCAGGGGCCAGAACTAGCATGCTGTTCATTTGGGGGGCATTTCTTTGGAGGTCATCTGCAGCCACAGGAGCCAAAACTGCAGTACCTGGGCCCTCAACTCTGGCATTCAGATCTGACCTCCAGAGCTAATGCACGCGATCTGCAGCATCGCCCCTTTTCCTCTGCTCTGCCCCATCATCTGCCAAAGGCACCTTTGGGCAGTCAACAGCTTCTACTGGTCTCAGTTCTCCTCTCCCCCTCTTCCACCCATTCCCCCACAGGAACCCAGTCCTATTTTTCTCAGGAATGTTTCCATCACTCTCCACTACAGGGAGACTGTGTCCTAGCCCACAGACAGTATTTAACATATGGCAAAATGTTTATTTTCAACTAATTTACACTTGGTTATCCTTGCAGTCTTGCATCTCTTGCATTTTTCCAAAGTTCATCAGCTGGGAATGGAAAGTTAGATCCTAAGACTGTAAAACAAGCTTCCACCAGGAAAGGTGTTCTGTGAATTGCTCTTTTAACAAGCAGGGAAAGGATTTAAAAGCCAAAGAGAAACACAACAGTGACGACAGCCCTGACAGAAACCTGCCTGATAACTCCTGCCTGTATTTCAACATCCCCTCAGTCACAGCACATAATATAATCATTCTCTTCTGAGCAGACTCAGTCAATATTAATTAAAGGCACAGGCATTTTAACATAGACACCAGGCTGCTTTCTCTGTCTTCCTAACAAAGGTATCACTTTCTTGCTCCCCCTCTTCCACAGTAACCTCCATCCCTGGATAAATTTACATTTCAAGGGCAAGTGCAGAAGGTCTTCAAGAACCTCATTAAAGTTCTCCCTTCACCGGGGCAAGACAGATGTTTTTATCTGCCAAAAAACAGAGTTCCAAGCCAGGGGCAAACATCTGCCCCAGGAAGGAGAGAGATGAGAGCCTGCACTGGCAGGCAGGTTTCACTGTCTGCAATTTGCTTTTGCAAAAGGTTAATCCCTAACGTGTTTCAAGAAGGCAAACACCAACCTGCTGTACATGTGGCTGCACACAATGGAAAGATTTTTACATCCAAGGACAAAAAGGTCAGGGACGCTCATCACAGTCACATTTCTCCTGGAAAGCCAGGCTGAACAGCAAGCTCCTGAATATGAGCTTCTGTTCATAGTGAAACAAGCACAAACTAAGGAATACCAACCTGTAGGTGCTAGAAAAGGGGCAGGAAAGTACAATGTGCAGGTGCTGTAAGGACCTCGTTTGTCCCAGACATCCCATATCTTCCCTGTATTGTTCTATCAAGCTATGAAAAAAATGTGTCATTAATAATTTAATTTGGCTTATAGAACACTAAGACTTGAAAGGCCTGATAAATAGAAAGAAAAATGCATTTTTGTGAACACTAGAGCAAAGCAGGACATTTGTTGCCTCCAATACCACAAGCATTTAAGTTGAGCCTCAAAGTAGTTAGAACATTTTTTTAGATCCCATCCTTTACACAGCATAAGACACGATTATCCTAGGGAAATTCCTCTAGCTCCCAGTAGACCCAGTAAGCTAACTCTTACAACTGAACTACACCACACTATATAACAAAGAGCAGGATAAAAACAAGACAAGCATTCAGGTTATCGGTGCTTGCATGACTTTTACACATCTTGAGATCCTGCTTTCTCCAGAGGGACTGGCCTCAGCTGATCCAGATCCCATTTTAGAGTTTCCACTGGGTAACCTCAATGCAGATGTGGCAGGAGTGCTCAGGAGAGGCCAGGTGTGAGATGCCACTGCCCTCTCTCTGCACACACTGTACAGCCAAGCCCCTGAAAATGAGACAACTCAAGCATGAGATACCAAAGGAGTTACCAAGGACAAGTCCCCCTGCAGACTGCTGAGCTGCGGGAGCTGACCCATGAACAGAACTGCCTTCCTCAGCATCTGGGCTAGAAGCAAAGTCCTTTCTGAGCACAGTTGGCTGAACAAACTGGAGGAGTCAGTTCCTTCCAACTCAGCAGTAGCAATAAGGATGGAAAAAAAGCTTACATGCAGTGTAATACTAAAGCCAGCAGAAGGAAGACTGAAAATTGGGATGGAAAATATAGAGAATTTAATTATCAGAGCAAGGAGTATTTTCCATCCAGATGTAACAAGTTACCACCACACACTGAATGAGTACTACAACTCTTAATTTCATCCAGTGAGAGACTTGTAAATTTTGCTGAAACCATACAAAGTACCACCCCTGCAAATTACTCTGCCACTTTCATCTCTCCCCAAACCTCTGGAGCTCTGCTTCTGGGCAACTGTCCTGACCTTTGGTACAGCCAGGTACAGAGCTGATACAGATGCAGCCATTCCTTCCAGGTTATTCTCCCATGCTTCCTCTCTAACATCTCCCATCTCACCAACCACTCAATTCAGATAAAAAGGTTGACAGCTGAACTATAGTACTGGAAAGAAAAGGTGCCACAAATAAACCTTTGGGTCATCTGAAAATTTTCTCTGACAGACAATCACAATAAATCCCAATTTCATTCTTGAGTTACATTACCAGGTTTTTCCTCAGAGCTGTATATCAGAATACTCTGGAACACTACCACACTTCAGTATGTTATTTCCTGTCTATTTACAAGAAGAACAGTTTACCCTCTACTTCTTTTTCACTTCATCCACTGCTAAATCTGAGCATATCTACTTCTGCTGCATTAAAATCTGTCTCATAGCAAGTTTATGTTAAAAAAAGCAGTGACTTTTGTGAAGCCTCTGACAAAAAAAGCTGGCATTTTGTATGAATTATGAGAGTTACATTAATTTTCCTGCTTGCTGACAACTTTTCAAACTACCACAATTCTATGCCACTGTGGTCTGTAACAGCTAAAGCATGGCTGCAGAACAGATTTAACACATTCTTGATTAGTTCTAATTCTGATCTTTTTGGGGGGAGTTGACAGGCTTTTCCCTTAACCTTGTGATTCATTTCTGATGGGAAAAAAACCCCCAAAACATACCCACAAATAATCCTGCCTTTTTGTAGGACTTACTGAAACAATTTTCTCCAAAAAAGAAAAATAATTTTTCTATTTCTGCTATCTAAAAAACTGAAACTGCAAAACAAGGCTTCTCTTTTATCAGGAGCACTGGGAATTATTCATAGCACATGATGACATATACACAGGCTTTTCCAGTATGCACATAGTGGAAATTTCTCATCAGTAAGCACTGCTCTGCCCTTCAGCTGGAAGCGCATTATAGCCACAGGTCCCACATGCTCACTCCGAGGAACTGACAGAAGTTGAAATTTCCACATTACAGGTAAGTTTTAGCAGATCAGAAACAGATGCCAGTATATGCTGTCGGGTAAAAGATCTTTGTAAGACTACAGATCACAGTGCTGGCAAACCCATTCAACCAGAAACACAACAAACTTCATCTGGTGATATTTATGCTGGGAGAACTTGTAACTTCCAGTATAATTTTTGAGAAAGGGACTTTAGCACCTCACCACAAACATGTCTCTTTAAATGCTGCTGCTGCTTTTGCTTGCCCAGTACAAAACCAAAGAGCACATGGAGTACCTCTGCTCCTTACTGCTGCTGCTCCTTTCCAGTCCCAACCTCTTTTCCAGTTTTCCAGGATAGCGTGGATACGCTGGTTTGCCCCAGCTCAGCCCCACCTTCAGCTACCAACAGACCATATCCGTGCAGCTCTCCAGCACTGCTCCAATGTATGTTTTATTCCCATTAGGGCAGCTCAGACTGCTGCCTAAACAGGCCTGGACAAAGATTACGCTGCCACAGCGCTTTCTACGCGGAAGAGCCATTTCTTGTTAATGCCTCTCATGTCTGCTGCAGCGTGAAGCTGCTCCACACAGCCCTGTGCCCTGGAAGTGGGCAGGGGGTACGGGATAGGGAGGCCTCCCAGGCAGCTGGCTGCCAGCCACCGGAGAGCAGCCTTTCCTTTGGGGCTGCTGTTTGAGGTTTTTTTAAAATCCCACGTTAGAGAAGGCAGCTTTGATGTGGCAGATGTGAAAGTGGCCTGTGAGAGGGGATGGCTAACTACTTAATTCCACAGGGTTATACAGGTTTAGATATACTTACTTCTTTTATGGTATATGAATACATGATCACCATCTTCTCTGGATATTAAGTGCCAAGCAATGAACCTAAGGGAATTCTTTCACTTTAGTCATGCAATTGAGATCACAGTGTGGTTTCAGCTGCACTAGGAGACTATTTTGAGTGCTCTGAATATATACAATGCACTCAGAACTAGCCAAAATACTGATCCGATACTTCAATGAGCTGGTAGGTGCAGAAGTAGATGAAATAGCTAGAAAACCCACACGGGCATGTAACAAAAGGGATGGACAGCATGGCAATGATTTCCTCATCATAACACTGAGGTCGATCCTACAGATTACAGAAAAAGAACATGCCTGTCATCTGGTTTTGCAATGCTTGGATCTCAGTGCTGAAAATGCTCAGGTACCTACCACCAACATGGTGTTATTCAGTAAATTACATTTTCTAGACTAAAGGTACGTTTTCATCCTCAAGCCTGTCAGTTCTCCTCGAACTGGAAGCTAACAAAGCACCAAAGAAAATTTTTAACCGTGACATCTCAGCATTTCCTCTTCCAGATGCAATAATTAATCAGCTATGCAGTCCTGCATCTTGCCTGCTTATGACCAAGAAGCCCTTCTGATCCAGAGTTTATTCAGCTGTTAAATGATGGCTTTAGTCACATTAGTTACAGAAAAAGGAAAAAATTAATTATTCTTATTGTAGAATGTAGACACTCCACCACTGGGAATACTACCATGAAATCTGAAGACAGGTAGTCAAAAATAAAGGTCAGGTCCACTGTGTCCTGACCCTGGTTCCTGGCTGCTTAAGTGAACACACTTTCACTTGTTCATAATAAGATGCAAGAGGAACACTGGTTCTATCTGCCACACAGCAGACACAACATAGGCAGACAACAGGAAAAAGGGATAAGCAGCAGGAGGGTTTGTGGGGCTTTCCCCATGCCAAAAAAACCCAAGCTTTTCCAAGCTGGAAGAGTTCTTACACTAGGGTCCCCTGCCCATATTAGCAATTTCTTGCTGTCGCAATAAAGGAAATACCAAACTTTCTGGTACTTTAGGAATATTCAGTACCTGGAATTGACTGACAAGCACCCAGGCACTCAGCTTGCTAACACTGAATTATTTCCTATAGGCTTGACACCCAGTGGAGGCATGGCCAGGTGGGAGGCCCCAGCTCCTAATGCCTGGTTGCAGCACGGCCTCTTTTGGGTTTGCTGCGTCATCAGGTAACTATGGATGTACAGTCTTACAGTAAGCAACAAGTCACTTTGGCTGTACAAGTTTCATTTTACCAACTAAATCACTCTCACATTCCAAATTTAACAACAATACCCACAGGAGACAAGGCAGAGTTCCCCTAATGCAAGATCACTACACTAACTTCTTATATGGAACAATGCCTACCAAACCTACGTCGTGTGCATCAAGAGGCTGAAAGCTTCACCTTGCAGTCTCTTCCCATGCCATAGGTGATACCCTCGGCACTCCAGCCTCCTTCAGTTCAGCTGCAGGTCTGTTTGCTTATCAAGCTCTTCCCAGTATTTACATACCCGACAGACGACTTGCCGCTCTTCATTCTGTTGCTACTTTTGTCTGGGTTTAAATGAGTGTTACCAGCACCTGCTCTTGTTTTAGTTCATACTGTTTTAAGTCACCCCCTGACCTGTCACAGTTCTTAGCTATCAGCCAGAATTATCAGGTGGTAATTCTGTATCAACTAGCCAATTAAAGTCTCTAGGCAAGAATTCCAAACAATTTTAAGCAGTAACTGCTGTTTCAACAACTATCCTGTGACAGCACAGCTCGAGGCCACAGGAATCTGCAGTTTCTCCTGCCTTCCCTGCTTTAACGAGGCTTTCTTAGGGGGAAGCAGCTCTGCTCTCATGACAGGGACATGCTTTTATTCCTGATATATTGAGCTGACATAACAACAAATTGTGTCCAAGCCTTCCTTCTAGTGTCTCTGTAGAAAAAAGGTGATTTATTTTCTAGGAAAAAAATATGTGAGCTGCAAACGTCAAAGCAATAATAACCTGGAATTAACTCCTCATCAATGCTCATTTCACCTAAATCAGCTCATCCAACTTGTTGTTGCATGACTGCATTTACTATTGTATCTATTTAACATGTGCTGGGTAAAAGAAAGGGGTACAACCATTGCCAAGGGCTTCAGGAAATGAAGGTTTTGCCTTCCTTGTCCCAGCTGCTCCTGGCTTCTTTGCAACTTTCACAGTCAAGAGTCTGCTTTGTACAAAGCCAGAAGTGCTTCAGCTCCTAGTGAAGTGTTTCAGAGCACCAGCAGCAAGCACTGTCTCCCCATGGCACTTCTGCACTGCAACTCTGACATTGGTTCCAGCACCTTATTCCCTTGGGTCTCAACAACAGAGCAGCTTGTGCTGTCCCCTCTTGCCCTTGCATTCAGGATGTTCAAATGCAGAATAAAGCCTCAAAGTCCTTCCAACTTGTCATTAGAGCCATTCTACTTTCAGGACAAGTAACCACCAGGTACTCAAGGGTAAAAAAGAACTTCCATGTGGTGTGGTGCACGGTTGAAGGGACAGACAACTTTTTCACACAGCTGTGGAAGGACAATGATGCTCTGTTAAGCTTCCTTCCTTGGTGGTCCTTAAAACTAGGCATCATGGTTATATCGTTATCAGTACATATGGTAATTTCTGCTCAAGGTTTTATGTGCTGCCATTTTTCTGATAAAGTAGTCAACAACAACACAGTGGAAACCTGTTTCTGCTTTTACTCAGGAGAGAGTGAACAACATCCTTTGATCAAAATGGGACTGAAAATCATCTTAACACTGCACATTGCCTCTTCCCAAAACCTCCAGTTACTGGGCCTGGTACCAGCAGCCTTGAAGAAGAGTTTGTCCCCCTGACAGCCCGCTCAGTCTGGTCCCTGTTTTCACCAGACACAAAAGGCAACAGCCTGACAAGTGCATTACAACTTTAAGCTATCCGAAGTCAGCCAGACAGAAACTTTGTGTACAGACCCCCCCCCCCAGGGGACTCTTCTTTGATTCAGCTGCCTAAAAATAGCTCTTTAGAGGGGATTGAGGCTTTCAGGGGTTGCTTGTTGCTTTTTTAACCAGTTTTGAAAAGATTCCCTCATACATAGGCTTTTGTTGCTTTCAGCGACTTACAGGTCAAAAAGCAGAAGATGTACTGACAAAAGAAACCTGACCTACATCTTGCCTCACTCTGCTGGGTTACATCGTTCCTATGCATGCTTATGTAAGACAGAGAAATGGTGCACACCATAGAGGGCTCAGGAATCACAGCCTCTGCTCCTGCCTCTTCAGTAGCTGTTCACCCAGTATTGTTGAATTCCTTTAAAATTTCTCTACCGTATTTTCCCCTTTCTGCAAAAAGTAATTAAGATTATTTACTGACCTCACAGGGGAGACATAGTATTTCAGTTAATTAAAGCTTTTAAAGACTCTAAGAACACCCAGTGAAAGGCTTTATAGGAATGTGAAGTGCATCGTAAACTCAGAAAATGTACCAGCAGAGACACAAAGGTCATATCTGAAGTGAAGTGTGTCAAATAAATATCCAGTTTAAAGAAAAGAAGTTGTAAGTTAACTACAACGTGCTTTCCCGCCGTACCTTAACTGAGATTTTACAGGACACTCATCAGGAAAGGTAGCAATTTCACATGCTACTCGGTGAACTGGAAGGACTCTAAATAGATAAATAAGGTGATTTGCCATCAGTGATACCTGTCAGAAACCACTAACTATAAAAGCTGGTGTATTATCTGCTTTAAAAAGACACGAGTGAGGGCCCACACAAGCAGAAACAGAAATGTCTCTCACTACTACTTACTGCTATCTGTAAGTAAAAGCCTCCTTTCAGTTTTGGTGTTAAAAGCAGAAATCAACTCCTTTCAGTACAGAAGCTGAAAGTTGCCAGTGTCTGAGTTCTTGCAGGGTTGAAGGACAGGATCTCCTGAGCTGCAGGGGAGCAAAAAACATGCAGACTGGGGCAGGAGGGGTGTGCAAGGACAGGGGACAGGCTGCTGCTTCTACCACATCAATCTGCTGGGTTTGCTGTAGATTTTGCCCCCAGGGGATTTCACACTAAAGCAAAATCCCATGCCCCGACTTAACAACTTGCCAGCTGCCAGCCGGACCAGCCAGCATCACAAGTCAAGTCACGGATCAGGGCAAATACTTCAAAGGGCTTGATGTAATAATTACACAGCAGTGACTGCACCATTTCACAAGTACCCATTGCTGCCTCAGGATCCTTTTGCTGAGCAGAAGGATTCAAATTCAGTCGGGACCACAACTTGACCACCGTGAGAGAAGGAGGCCTGGCAGGTGAGGATGACCCTCCCAGGAGAGCCTGGGCACTAAACAGTTGTACTCCTGCTAGAAAGTTGGTCCAGAGAATGTTTTTGACAGTTCACTTAGGTGCCCTTAAGGTTACCAGAAGTTTATGCAATTTGTCATCTTCTCTGCCCCAAATCCCCACAGCATTTTTTTCTTTCCCCCAAGAGTCCTCTCTATACCACATATGAACCTCCAGGTGTTAAGTCAGGTTTTGTAAGGTTGGGAAGGAGTACAGGAGTAAGGTTGATGCACTTGCACAGCTGCTCTTCCTGTTTTGCCTGATGAACATCACACTGTTCAGGGTATTCAAAGCCCTTTATGAAGCAGATAGATCCCACCAGTAGCCTCATGTCCTTTTAGGACCAGACAAGGACTGCTTAAGGTAAGAACTTCTTTGGTGAAGGATCTCAGCATCTTCTTTCTACTGCTCCACTGTTTCCATTAGTTTCTTCTGCTCTTAGGCAGTGTCCTACCCCTCACCTCACAGAGCCACAAGACACAGGCTCTGCCATATATCAGGGTACCCCAGGGGAAAGGCAAAACAAGATCTGCATTTCTCAGTCTATCCTCCCATCTTCTGGAGGCAGAAAAAAGACCAAGATAAGCCCACATTCATTTGTTCCCCTCAGAACATCAGTACTTAAATGCACTGGTTGTGGTTCAAGATTCATTCCTGCCAGTAATGGTCACTGTGTGATCACAGTGTGATCTGGGTAAGGTGTGCCCCCTGATTTCTAAAGGAAGAGCATTCCTGCAGCTTTCATAGACTGCAGAAAGGCAGATGATACTGTGATTCAGCACTGAGGCTGCTGGCACTAACTCCTCACAATTACCTTGCTGTTTCTGAAAAACCCCCGAAACTTCGAGTTCGCTTAAATCTGGCCAATTGACCTTCTGTCGCTCCAGTGCCTCCTTCTAATGACTGCAAAACTTCCAACCACAGCATTTCTGATTCACTCATGTGTCCAAAAATCCTACTTACACGCTTTTGCCAGTGGCAACCAAGATGAAAAAGCTATTTGTGGAACTCAGAAAGACAAGATGGTGTAGAAGAGGGAAATATAACAACCAGGGCATAATCTAATTCCACAAGAATGAATTCTACTTTCAAACCTCCTCAAATTAAGTTTAAATGAAAAAAGTGTTTCCTGAGAACACATTTCTCATTTGAAGCAGCCACAGCTCTTCTGAGTGCCTAAATAAATATATTGCACATACTACTTTTTGTAAGAATAGATTTTTCCATTTTATCTTTTACCATTTATTGCAAGCTCCAATTACACAGCCATCTCTCCCGTATTTTGAGTCACCCTGGGCCTGTATTTTACACCTTCAACCTATCATTTTATTAGTTTTAATGTTAATAGCACGCAGTAACAAAGATGTCCAAAGCCACCAACCCTCCTTTTCTTTTATACTGAAACAAAGATCTCAATGGCAGGCCATGGGAGGACATGAACAAATGGTGCCAAAATACACTATCTCTTTCCTCTGGTAACACAACACCATCAATTGGCTCTCTAACTGGCTGAAGCTTAAAATCCACAGACAAGCATGGTGAATGTTTACTGTTAGAGGAAACATTCTGGGGGTTTGTTCACTTAATATTGGAAACCTAGTGCTTCCTCATTACATATCCAACTCATCTGCAATGGAGATATCCCAGGGGGAGAATAAAGAAAACCAAATGAAGCCTGAAGCAGACTGCAAACAACGAAGCTGAAGCAACTGCTGGATGTTGTTAGCTCTTCCACACATTTTCAGGAAACATTCTTAGCACATAGACAGATGAGTATTGCCTGTATTTTCCTGCATGAGAATGGTTGAAAGCTGCATTAGGGGACATTTAGAGAGGACATGGAAGCATTTCTTTACTGAGAGGGTGGTTAAACACTAGAAGAGGCTTCCCAGACACGTGGTTGATGCCACAAGACTGATGCATTTCGACAATGCCCTTAATAACATGCTTTAACTTTTGGTCAACTGAAGTGGTCAAGCAGTTGGACTGGATGAGCATTTGCAGTGCCCTTCCAAATGAAAATATCTATTCTATTTCTATTCTATTCTAGCCCATCCCATCTCTAAACATTCTTTGCTGCTTCTAGCTGCACCATTTTTTATTTTTGGCTAAGAGCACCATGTCAGTTCATGTATTCTCTGACACCTTTCCCATCCACAGAAACTGGGCTTTTTTAGTTTTGTGTACAAGGGTCCTTCTTTACCCTGCTGCCAGATGGGCTGAAAAGTGCACCGGTTTAGAATCTATCTGCATACCTGGAAAAGAAGAAGATTTCAGAGGCATCACAGAGCAGCTCTTATGACACCCCCAACGTGTTCCTGGTCATTTTGAAAGTCTGACACTTACTTTCATCATTAAATTTAAAAAAAATGCATTATTCACAAAATCTGTTGCCAAGAGAAAGTTATTATTGCTCCTTTGCCAGCAGGAATGAACGCTGACTACTCGCAACTTCTTACGTGCATGGTATTAGCACATTTCATAACTATATCCTGGAAGAAGAGGGAGCTGCAGTCTAGGCATAATGTTCAGGTTAAGCACTTCAGTAATCTGCTACCATCTGACACTGACAGACAGAAAAGTCAATGACTTCATTTAATGATTAAAATGAGTTTGGTTTTGTATCAGACTTGGCTGAAGAAGGATGAGCTGTATTCATTAGAAAATGATGTTTAATTAATAAGCCACTTCTACTTTAATTAACTAACAAAGATCAGGAGGAAAAAGATTAAAAAAAAAAAAAGCTGGAAAGCTGTTTTAAAAGAGATAACTGTGATTCATTGCTCTGTATTTATAGGACATGAGAATGAATTTGACAGCTGCTCATTTTTAGTCATAGCTCAGAAATCAGTATTTCTCTAAATGGACATTTAAATGACAGTGTCAGTCTGGACTTTACAGTTTGCTTTTGACCTGCATCACTTGGGTTTACAGCCTGCAAGAGATATCAGGCGCAGAGCTTAGGTGCAATCCATCACTTCCCAACTGGGACAATAAAGCCAGGGAGATACTTCACCTCCTTCAAATGAGATTTCTGCCCTGTCTCAGAACCTGCACAGACACTGAAGTACAAGTGTAACATCATTTAGGAAAGGGAAGGCCAGAGGCAGCAGCAGGCCATCCTGCAGAGCAGAGGAAGGGAGCTCTACAATATCCACGTGCAGCTCCAGAATCAGGGTGCTACAACACACCTTGCAGGGCCACCTTTTCTGACTGCCAGCAGCACAGCTTCTCACCCACTGACCTAATTAAAAGGCTTAAGGGTGCGGGGGAAGAGAAATTAGGGATTTTTTTAAATTCAAATATTGTGTAAACATATGTTCACTTCTTAACAGTTCTCAGAGGCATTGCAACTCCCTTCCCCTTACCTCTCATATTTGCACTACCAAAAACCAATTCAACTGCTGCTATTTGGAGCTGTCCTCAAGAAAGGTAGTGGACAGCATCTGTAGGTAGTTGAGAAGAACTGCAGTACCTCTGAGAAATGGGGTTTGTCTTTTGCTTTGAGGCCCTCGTGTCTCTCCAATACAGAGGTGCAAGAGTATCAAAATCAGACAGTGCAGTTAGTCACACAGAGTGTCCCCTGTGCCAGGCTGATTCCAGCACATGCCAGCCATGAACTGCACCGCTCACCTAAAAGGTATCAGGACTGTACTGTGCACAAGTATCCTCTGCGCAAACACAAACACTGCAACATACCAGTGAGTGTTCCTAGAAATAGTTTGTGTGGTACCTTGAAACACTCAGGATAACAGGAAGAGTAGATGGGAAGACACAACACTGACAAAGAAATATCCAGTCAGCCTTTCCAGTAGTTCAGAAAAATTTGTGTATTTGATCACCATAGGCAGCGCTTTCATCTACACTGGCATGTACAGCATCTCCCAATGAAGTGCCATAATACTAAAACATTTGTCACTGAACTTTTAATAAAATCTCATGCACCTCTACTTTTTCCCAGAAGAAAACCCAACTAATTAATCTTAATTACTTTGAAAGTATAACAAGTTCTACACCACGCAGACTCAGTTTACTGAATTCAGGCCATGGAGTAATTGACTTTTCATTCTACTTGCCTTTGTTTTAGTAACTAGTGCTGAAACTGGCAACTAGTGATGAAGACTATTTCTGGAGAATAAAAATCTGGATTGGCCAGAAGCAATGAGAACAAGGTATTTAAATTGTAATCTTTGAATTATTTTTTTAGACAAGCACCAGCACATTAACTATTTCATCTCACATGAGCATGACTGATTATCAGCTAATTATCTGAACTCAGTTCATGCAAACATAAGCCAACACATGCTATAGGTACTCTGCTTACACCATCTGCACTGTTAATGTACAAATGCACAGATCTGGCAGGACTACGCTGAAAACCCCATAATGGAAGTGCTACTTCACCTGTCTTTTCAAATGTACCTTAAGCACAGCTAGGGCAAAGAACGTGACCACAGCAGCAGAGAGCAGTTTGGTAATACACATTTCTAGTACACAGAGAAGGCTGCTACAGCAGCTTATAGCATGCTGAAAACCTAGCACGATCTCTAAACACAGAGTTCATGGGAATCCAGCAGTTCCCCTTCCTTGTTTTTTCTACCAAGGAACTCAAGGGAGGCAGCACATAGTGCTATTTTAAGATAATGGTATCATTAAGGGTGAAACACATGTAGTTATTTTAAAACACAGCAATGCAGCTAAACTGCATCAAGGCTCACTCCAAAGTCTGGGTCTGACTCTGAAGCAAGGAATTCGCAAGCGATGTACAGCCGAGTTGAAACAAAAGGGTGCAAATGCGAGACAGCCAAGCACTGCCCCGCTCCCCACGGCACTTTACACATGCACAACTCTCCCTGCCGAGCCCAGCCGCCGCTCCTCTCCCGCAGCTCCCGCGTCCCCAGCAGGCCGGGACCCTCGTTCTTAAGGCACGCTGAGGCAGGGGCTGTGACACAGCACCAGCTCTTGGAACCGGCCCGGAGGCGGGCGGGGGGATGCAGCCGGCGGTGCCAGGGCTGGCGCTGCCGCCCCGCCGGGACAGGAGCGGCGCGGAGCTCCCCGCGATCACCTGGCACCGGCCCCTGCCGGCGGCCGAGACCGGGGAGCCGCGGCTGGCGCGCCCTGCCCGCCCCCTCCCGTCCGGGACTCCACGGCCCCGGAATGGCGACCACCGCGCCCAGGAGCCGTCCCCGAGGCCCCCGGGACCGACCTGCGGGGAGCGCCAGGGCCGAGGCGGGGTCCGGCGGGCCGGGGGTCAGCGGCGCCGGGGGACGAACGCGCTCGGACACGGCCCGGGCACCGCTCCAGCCCCTCCGGCCGCTCGGACCGACCCCCGGCCGGCCGCGTCCTCTGCTGCGGTTCCTCCTTGCTGCCGGCTACTCACCCAGGCACTGCCACGGCGGGGCTTCCACCAGAGCACGACGCCTTCCGCTCGGGAAACTTATCTGTCTCCCGCTACTGCCATTTGCTAACTTGCCTAAAGATCCTGCAAAATCCCAGAAAAGGCTAGGAAACGAGAGCAGACGACTTAAAAGCTGACGGTCAGGACAGGAATTTATGGAATGAAATCTTTAAGGGCAGGAGCAGATAGAGCCAGCCAGCTAACGCTTTCATGCCCTGACTCTGGCCAGCAGCTTCATTTCGTGGGCAGACCAAGGCTTAGGAGGTGATTTAAAATACCTGCTCCTGGCGTGTTCCTCTGTGCATCAGCCGGAGTCCCTGGCGTAGCCAGCACGCTGCCGTGCCCCGTCCTTCTGCCTTTTCCACAGACCCCTCACGATCACGGTGTCACAGTTCCCCAGGCCTTACAATCAAGCAGTTTGTTGCAAGGGAACTAAAAATAGCACTGAATTTTTCACTGGAGCACTTACTTGAGTGAAGATAGTGCCAGTCAGCCCATGCATTAGTGAGCCGTACAGACCTTTAATACAGCCCAGATCCTCCTGGAAAAATGGCCATTGACTTTTTTCAAAAGATGGTTTTTTTCTTCTTTTTTTTTTTTTGAAAGACAGCACAAAATAAATCTTCTTTCTGACCACTAAAAGACAAACTGAGTGGGGTTGTTTTAAGAATATCCTCGGGAAAGAGTGAGTCACTTAAGCTGCTTTTATGATAAAAGATCCGTGGAGGAAATATATCTTCTTAGTCTCTGAGCTGTTCAGAGATCCATATGTCCCCCTGCAAACCAAAGTTTCCCACTGTTGGGTTTTTCAGCTTTGTGTTGTTTGTTTTTAATAGTATGAGCACCTGCTTCCACTGTGGAGTTAGTACTAGCACGGGAAACAGAGCAGGATTTTATCCTGGGTAACATCTCAAGAGCATCACTAACAGAAGCACGTCCTGCAGGACAGTGAATAAAGTCTGCAAAAAAAGTGTACAAAATGGCCCCCAAGGGAAGTTTATGGCACAGGCTGACAAGTCCAGAAAAAAAAATCTCAGGAGGAATTATTTTTTGCAGAGTTTTTCATTGCTGTGTCCCGAAAACAATCACTGAAGACGAAAGTTGCAGAAGATGTCATTCAAGACAAAGATGCCAGAGGTGCTGCTAATATCCAAGCTGGGATGCTAGATGCAGATTTGAATGTAAAACTTCCAGTCAGTGGATGTTCCAGTCAGTGGATGCCAGACTCACACACGTTCACACTGTGGCACACAAAGAAATGGGAAGGTGCAGATGATGGCTGGCAGCAGCCACTTGTGGCACTTGAAAAGGCTGGTAAAGCCACAGTGATTCTCCTGGTAGTTGCTCCAGCTATGAAGTGTGCCTGACAAGCCAGGCTGTCTGAACCACAGCAAGCTAAGTCTTACTAAGATACGTATATTTCAAGGGAAGATTTTACGATAGAAGTAAACACTAAAAAGTTGGAGATTTACTGGGAATATAGAGGAGAGATGCTGGGTTTTGTGTCACTGACTTTCATATGAAGAAGTTGAAAAGACGGACAATGTAAAATTGTCTCCCACACTTGTTTCCCCTCATAAGTCTTTGAGCATTCCTTCAATTTTATTTGTTCTGCAGTAGAATTGCAATATTTTTGCCCTTGTGAAAGGGCTGGCAAATTCCTTCTACTCCTTTCTGTTGCTGACAAAACATGCTGGAAGGCATCATGTAACATCTACGTAGCAGCAGAGGTAGCCACAAACATAACCACGTCTTTATTCCTGCTCCACTCCCCAGCTATTATTTATAGAGAGAAAGAGCATTAACAGAGCACAATGTTCTCACTAATTTAGTCTCACTTCACCATCTGTTACTTCCCATGAGTTGATCCTAATGAGAAACTACTTCAAAACACATTTGAGGACCAGCTGCACCCAGTGAAGTCACCGTAGGAGAGAAATATTCCCCTCCTAATACATCATAGCCCAATGCTACAAAGCAGCTTCTTTCCCTACCAAAATCCATGGGAACACTGCTGTTAATATGAACACAGCCCTAGGTCACAGTCTCTTGCAGTCATGTTGAGCAAGTACCACACTCAATATTGTTTTTCTGAATAATTCACAATTCTACCCAGTTAGAAGGGCAGTGAGAGAGCTACAGACATCATCCGTCCCCCAGGTCTGAGCCAGCCTGCTTTCTGCAGCTGCTTCTCCTCCAGTGAGTTCATGGAGTGATCATAGAAATTGGAATCTCCCCAGGAGCAACTTGTGACTCTTACCCCTCACCTTTTCCATGCATTTCCTTGTAAAAAGGGAGTCTCCGTCTTGGTAGCCACCCTTTTAATACTGGAACACAGTGATATAAGGCCTCCCCTGAGCCTCCTTTTCTCACTGCTGAACAGTGAGAACAAACCCAGCTCTCTCAGCCTTTCCTCATATGGCAGTCTTCCTAGTCCTTTGATCATCTTTGTGGCCCTTCTCTGGACCCCTTCCAGCTTGTCTAGATATTTTTTGTAGTAAGGGGACCAAAACTTAACACTTCCAGGTGTGTATTCCAGGTGTGGCCTGACAAGCAATGAGTAGAACAGGATAATGATTTGTTATCTCTGCTGGTGGTGCCCTTAGTGCAGCCCACCATCCTGTTGGATCTCTGCCACAGCAGCACTGTTTGCTCATACTGAGCTTCTTGTCCACCAGGACCCCTAGGGCCCTTTCACAGAGCTGCTTCCAGCCAGGCAGATTGCACACAGCCAGTGCTGCATCCCTGGATTATGTTTTCTGAGATGCAAGACCTTACACTTGTTGAACTTCATAAGGTTCACAGTAGCCCACTCTTGCAGTTTAGCCTGGTCTTCCTGCAGGGTGGGTCCCCCTTCTGAAGTGTCCCCTTCCCCACTCGGTTTGGAATCATTGGCAAACCTCATCAGGGTGCGCTTGGTCCCATCATCCAGGTCACTTGTGAGGATATTAAACAGTGTTGGGCCCAATATCGATCCCTGTTGGGCCCCACTTGTGACAGGTCACCAGCCTGAAGAGGAGCTGTTCACCAGCATCCACTGGGTGCTTCCTGCCAGTCAGTCCCCACCCACTGTGCAGACCACTTGTCTAGTCCATAATACATCTGTTTGTCCTGGAGGAGGCTTGTGGGAAACCATATGGAAATCCCCAGAGAAATCCAGGTAAACAATGTCCACTGCCTATCCCACTTGAACCAAGCAGTTCCTTTGCCATAGAAGGTGATCAGCTCTGTGAAGCACCAGTTGCCCTTGGTGAATCCATGCTGGCTTTTCCCAATCCCCTGCTTCACTTATCTTGTGATAGCTCCCAGGAGGATTCCTTCAGTAACTTTTCCAGGAGCTGAAACATCACTGATGGGCCCGTAATCTCCTGGATCCTCCTTTAAGTCCTTCTTGTAAATATGGGTGACTTTAGCCTTCTTGTGGCCTTCTCTGATGTCCCCTGATCTTCATGACTTCTCAAAAATTATGAAGAGCAGACTCACAATGAAACCATCCCGCTCTCTTAACACCCTCAAATGGGTATTGTCAGGGCCCCTTGATCTGTGGGGTCAAGCTCCTGAGGTAGTTCACACACCAGCTCTTCCTCCCCTGACATGAGTGGATTTGTGTTTGCACCAGCCGGGATTGTTGTTCTCAAAGCCTGGGGCCCAGCAGTGCTGGTGAGATGGAGATGAAGAAAGTGTTGAGAACTTTTCAGTGCTGTTGGTGACTAATTCACCTCTCCTGTTGAACAGCAAGCCAGTGATGTAAGTATTCAACAGTCAGACACTGTCCAAAGAGTCAGATGTTGGCTGACACCATGCATGGAAAGATGAATGAAAATACTGGACCACAGTTGCCAAGATTTAGAGTTCACTATTGAACTCGCAATGAGATTGCTACTGCCAAGGTCCTGCAGACAGCTGAACCACATCACAGCAAATATGCACCATTTTTCATTTGAATTGCTGAGGTTAAACCTCTCTGTCCTCCTGAGAAAATTCCTTCTGAACATCCACCTAAATCAGAGTACCGTGGTCCCATATAGTGGTGGGAGAGACTACAGGAGGAATTTGGTTGGAAGCCAGACTGTAAGACTATGACATATTTTGGTCAAAAGCACACGAGCAAGAATGACAGCCACCTCCTGGGCCCAAGGATGCTCTGGAAAACAATGGTTGTTTCTTGACTGTTTGAGACAAAATTCCAGAACTTTGTGCTATAGGATTCCTTATTACAAATCAGGTTTAGCCTTAATCCTCTCTGTTACTGTACCTCAGTCAACCAGCTGGGCTTGGGAGTGCACTGAAGAAACCCAGGGACAAGTTGTGCCACGAGCCTATTGAGTCCCTGAGTCCACTTGCTCAGCCCAGGGCTCAAAGTCATTCAGCAGACTCTGAATGCAAGTGATCACTGCTTAGATAAGTCACTGTTCCCAGTAAAAATTATGCTAGAAATAGCCTCCTTCCTACCTTTCTTGCAGTTCATAAAAAAGGCAAGAAATCTCCTGTTGCCTTTGTTGCTTCACACTTCTGTTCTCTGTTGCACCAGGGAGTATTTAGAGCAGTATTTTGTAAGCAGCACGTGTTCCAGTGGCTGGCGCAGCACTCGCCACAGCACTGTGGGGCTGCGTTCCTCACATTTTTGGACACTGGTGGACACCAGGGCCGCCTGGGCAGGGAGCAGCTGTGTGTGTAGGTGGGCAGGGAACAAGGGGAGGGACAGCAAGATGGGAAACATAGCAACTCTGCAGCCTGCAAATGTCATGGTCCTGACTGCAGCTCCCTGCATCCAGACTGTTCAACAAGTTTTCCTTCTGTGCCAGCTGGCTGAGGTGAAGGCAACTGTTTTGCCAGACATTTTGCTTTCTTCTCTAGTACCATCACCAGCAATAAATTAAATTTCTTAACTGATGAAACCAGCTGCTTAGAGATTTCTGCTCTTCCTCTAAGGTTTGGGATCTGCCACTTAAAGAATTTGCTTCAGATCCCACTGAAAAGATCCTTCCTTATTGCTGGAGAGTCTAACTTTGCACACTGGGATAACTTTAAATACTTCATGTGACTTCAGAACAAAATCTTTTTCTTCACAGTGCGTGCTTAACTGGGATTTGAACCTCTTCTCTTCACTTTTAGTAGTTTATGGCAGGAATGTTTTCAGAGGTGCCAGCTGGGCTACACCCACATAAAATGGGCGTAACACCCAGAAACGTGAATTAAGGATCATATGCTAATGCAAATTTAGCTGTTGAGCATATCCCTTGTGTTTTATGACATATGTTTAACAATATGACCACAAATATATTAAAGGAGGTATGGAGGAAGACAGCTATGCAGTGTAGGTACTCGCAGAACACTACGAGGGGGAATCTTTAAAGTACCCATAAATCCCCAACTGCTTGGGGAATTCAGTGTGACAAGAACACCTTGGGTTCTTTGTGAAGAGCTCCTAGAAAATGTGAGGATGTCCAGATTTGGATCAGCCCTCCACTTTATCAGCAAGTCTCTTACTGTCAATAAAATAACCTCTGCCAGAAGTAAAGCTGTCAGTTTGTCTCTCAACATCACTAAAGGCAGCATGACAGTGATAGGCATTACTAGACATTCCTAGAAGCAGCTGAACTGTTCCTTCAGTTACTCTGCTGGATAAAATTGCTGTACACATTTCATGGACAGGTGAAAAGTCATACACACAACCATAACAGCAAAGAGAACTTTACAATCACAGAAATTATTTCCTCCGTGATACAGATGCAGCATCTGGTTTTGCATATTCCAGAACATGAATAAATCTTCCAGAGTGCTCTCCTCCATTTCCTTCCAACTTCACTGCAGTCCAAATCCAGTTCAGCTGATATGTAAGAAATGAGTCTTTCTCCGTATGTTTGTGCATTTGGGCTTTGAATTGGTTATATTCATGCAGCCCTCAGGGATGCCCAAATAACTCTGAATATCACACTGAGATCTTCTCATGGAAGCTTCTGTCAGCTGTACCATGCAAAGGGCTCTCAGCTGCACACTATTTAACTTGCCCGATTACATTTTTGGCTGCTATTCTGCCTTGCAGCTTAGAGAAACCCTATCCAAGAGACAGCACAAAAAGGAATTGCCAAAATATGCTATTTTTCAAATAACTTACTCCTAAGGGGAATGGGAGATATAAGAAACATTATAGCAGGTCTGGAAGAAAACATCAGAAAAAAAAACCTACTGTGAAATTATAATCCACAACGACAACACCTTTTCTATCTTCCCCTTATATCTGCTTGTTGCATTTGAAATGAACAGGTTCATAAACACAGATGCATCCACAAATTGCCCTTCAGATATTAACTCCCTTTCAGTTTTGATGCTGGGAAAGTATGTGATGCATCTGTCTATTTGATATAAGCAAACACCAGCTGTTATTTCCTTGGTTTACGAAAAGAAGGAGTAAATAAAAATTTATTAATTAAACACAGAATTCAGAAAGCTCAGATGTGGATTCAAAATTTATTACACAATCATGTCAACTTTGAGTCAAGGAGAGCACATGGGACCTGTGTCTCCCTCAGGATCAGAGTGAAATGCTGGTAACAGCAATGTCTTCATTTCAAATCCAGAGAGAAAGTCAGAAAACAAGCAGAGGTTCTGAGGATGCACATGGTTTTGACGTTTTATCATGAAAAACAACCCTCTAGGTGAGCCAGAAGAGCACACTGTTTGCTCTTACATGGCAAACAAAACTTCTCAAACCCTCTGCCTTTGAGAAACAGACATCGCATCCTCTGGGTTTACTTCCCAGCAATTTTTCCAACAGCTCAGTGACACATGCACCAAGGTGGTACAGTTCATCTGCAATATCACAGTTATGAATCCAGCTCTTTAAAGCTGTTCCCTCCTGGGTCACCAGTTCAAACACAACCCTAGTCTGTGATGATTGAAACTTGCCATAGCCTGACGGGAGTAAATCAGCTCCAATGAAATGAGACTCTGGCTTCACTCCCATTGCTGCTGGAGAAGCACCACGATAAAAACAACTGTAATCAGGAGCACCCCTGATATCCAGCTCAATAAAAGAGGCTTTGTCTTTATAGATCATCTGTGGGACCTTCAAAGATACTACAAAAACCTGACAGCTGATTTATAAAATATTAATAATACACAAATCACACATATGGACTCCAGTAGTTTTCCTAAGTTACAGGATCAATGCCATGAGAGACTTGTCTCATCCTGTGTAACTTGGGCTTTGTCAGGAGATCACTGTTCCTTTCCCATCAGGGCACTTTGTTTATTCCAGAGGTTCTGGGAGAGGATAGCAAGGACGGGGCAAGAATTAGCCGTGCACCACCATTTCACAATGCACACACAGAGAGGCCCATCAGCTACAGCTTGGCAGCTAGGATCAGTATATTATTCCAACAACACAGATTCAACAGCAAGCTGGAAGGTAAAGATAAATTTCTGTGCTTTGCATTGCTCTAACTTTGAGAAAGGGTCGAGGGAGAACACGGGAAGAAGGCAGGAATCTCTCTTCTGTCCACAGAGGCTTTTGTGCAGTTCATAAGCTGAGACTAAAGAACAGTAGTGAACACTCATTTTCTGTATCCCACATAGGTAAGTCCTAAAATAATAAATGCCTGCTAGGTATAACTGTTGTCTTCCAGGGACCAAGACAATCATTTTTCCTGTGGCTAATCCTAATAAAATATATTTGAGAAAGCAGTTACATAAACAGATTATTCCTCTAGGCTGCAGTAAGCAAGTAAGTATCTTTATCTCTTTTCACAAATAGCAAAATGAATGCATCATAGAATCACAGAACGGATTGGAAGGGACCTTAAAGATCATCGAGTTCCAATTCCCCTACCATGGGCAGAGACACCTTTCACTAGACCAGGTAGCTCAGAGCGGTGTCCTGGACTTTCTGCTCTGCTGGGGACCAAAGAGTTGAGTATGTAATGGGGCAACAGTGAAATACCTAAAACAGACCTGAGAAAGGCAGCTCCAGGAACAGAAATGTGGTTTATTTCTTCCCTATTTGTTGCAACTACTCACTCCATCACTAACAAGGCTAAAAATAAATTACATATTTGCTTTGCTCAGGGTAGAGGCATTCTCAGCAGACGCCCCCCGTTCTGAAGTGATAGCAGGGTATAGCCATGAGCTTACTTCCAATTTGGCTTGCTCAGCTGCAGTATGGAGTGGGCATCCCTGAGGAATCCTGGAATCTACTGCTCCAAAGAGCCTCCTACCTGAGCTGCCCATTTGTGCTAGCTGTTGGAACTCTCCAACAGCTGCTAGCTGTTGGAACTCTCACTTGGAGCTGTCACACTCACTGCACAACATTTTTTTAGCTACTAAAAATCCTTAATTTCTCGGTTAGTCCAGGCTAGAGAAGAAACAAGCCATGAGTATCTTCCACAGGGCAGGATCAAAATGTGCTGAGAGCAGAGCCCTGTCAGAAAATATCTAGGCTTGCTGCCAGTGCTTCATGAAGGATATATTTTACACCCAAACAGAGGCTTGGGGATAGATTCACTGCTCCAGTGATATTTATGAGCTTTTTACTTTGACAGGGCTCATTAAAACCTTCCCCCATGCCGTGCTCCCCTGACCTGTGCAGCAGGTTCACTGAAACCCTGATGCCTGTGGACAGGAACACAAGATGCAGTTTTGCCTCCTCCTCTGGGAAACACAATTTTTTAGACTGTAATCACCACCCCTAAACGAATCCAATAGAGTTCCATGGTCTTATACTCTTTAGATGACCTTTTCCTATAGTTCCTTCAATTGCACACTTTTCAAAGGAGATATAGCAGTTGGTTTTCCCTTTACAAACAAGTCTTCCTTAGGGAGCACTAAGAAATTAAACACCCTGAAGCATGCTACATGCGAAATGCATCTGTGTCAATTACAAGCAAGTTGACAACTTTGAGGAACTAAGCCAAATCAAGCTCTGTAAAGCAGGACCAGTCTCCCCAAGTGAGATACATGCACATAAACAATCCACAAGTATAAGCACCCACAATGCCTTGGCTCAGGTATTCCATATGCATCTATATACCACACACTACCACACCAGGAGTCACAACTGTTCAGGAACATTTGGAAGCAGCCAGTACTATTTACTGAAGGATAAATAATCAAAACGTTTCCAGTCAGTACACTTGTAGAGCAGCAACCTTGGGACAGGTTGTGTGACACACAGGATATGTGATGTCCTACAAAAATCCTTTAAATAACTTCAAGTGGAGTAAGAGGACTTCAAAAGCATACAGGAACTTCTCGTTAATAATACAAATGCAGCATGTTCCAAACTGCAGATGTGTATTCATTATCAGAAGCATAAATATCCCCTATTTTGTGTATCCTTCTCCCTGTTCCTTGGCTTTATACCTACATCTGGTAGCACAACTCCTTAATTTGATGCCTGTAGTGATTTCTCTTTAAACCCTGTCCAGACAAAATGTGTACACAGACACAGTACTACAGCCAGACTAACAGTACTTACAAAACCCCAGTGTCCTTCCCCACACTAAATGAGCTACAACCTGACATCATCAGGATTTACAAACACACCTGTCATAGCTGACGTCCTTCGTTCAAACAGTGATTACACAAAAACAGAAAAACAGCACTCAAGTCATGGGCATTTGTCAGGAAGCTTGTTGCCTCTTGGATAAAAGGTGGCCTAACTGATCAAAGACAACCTTGCTGCTTGAAAGCAGGTACATAAAAACTAAAGTACAAGCTATTCATTTTTCCAAGTGTCATTATCAGGGAAGAGAAAATCTGAAGCTGTTTTTCAGCACTCTACCCAGACTACTACATTTTATCCATAGCCTCCCATGTAGTTGTTCAGACCTTTTCAGACATTTAAACCTCTTCAAGTCCTGACAAATTCTTTCCTTTAGGTTCCTGAAACATTGGAGACACTGTCCTTCAGCTGAAGAGGCAGGAAGCAGGCAGCATTCAGAAGCAGTACTTTCAGCATCGGCCCATATGTTGCAGCAGAAAGATTATCTTGCTCAGAAATAAGAGTGTTGGCAGACAGGTAAGTATTTACTCAAAGTACAGGTAAGTATTGAACTCAAACTGGTCTGTATTAGTATAGCAGTACCAGCTCCCAAAAGGTTTCATCTGTTCACCAGATATTCAGTTTTGTATAAAGGGAGGCTAACACACCAGCCACACTCCACCTGCTACTTCAGCAGAAACTGACTGCTGCACGAAAAACTTGGATGAGCACGTTTCAAAAGCTTAAAGAAAATTGATTCTGGATTAAAATTATCAACTGATTTCCCTCTTGGCCTTTCTGGGAATTGAACCTGTCTACACAATTAAGCTGTATAAAGATTTTCTCTGAAGCTATAAAAGCCTTTTATTTATAACAGCATCTCACAGTATTAAACACCCTGCTCCAATCTATTACAAGTTGAAGGGATGACAAATACTACAGTGTAAGTTGAATACACTCAGCACATTAGGCATCTAAAGCACTGCAAAATTTTACTTATCAATTTCCACCTTAATTAAGAGCAATCTTCTCTTGAACTGACTACTTTGTACGAACCTAGCAGCACACTGCCAGCAGGGAATGAATATATGAACAGTGTGGGGGTTTTAAGGCACATCTTAATCTGTAGCCCGTCCTATCTATTGACTGAAGTTTAGTTATGATTAATAAGTCATTTTTTTGCTCCTTCTATTACCTGAAATCTACAGTAGCAGTTGTAGGAAGGACTAGGTAGTGACGTGTTAGCAAAACAAGACCTAACTGCCAAACCAAAATTGCAAAAGAAAAATTATGCAGCTCAGAAGTTAGATGCTGCAATATACCTCTTGTTACACACAGTTAGAGCCTGACAGCTTGCCTTAGGAACCCCAGAGCTCTAGGGTCAGTGTATCTTCCTGAAAATAACCAGGGCAGTGCTGAAATATACCCTAAATCTAAGAAACTGTGGAGAGAATTGCAAATATGACCCACCCGGATGGCACGATGCTATCAAATTTTAACATGTCAGTCTGCTCATTTAATTAAAGCCCTTTCATCTCCATGGTTAATGGCAGGTCTGTACAGCAGAAATGGCACCAGAACAGATGTTAGCAAATTTGTCAAAGCTGCAGGATGATTGCTCTGGCTTCAGTGTCTTTTGGAGGACTACTCTATTTACATTCCTACTGATCTCTCATGTCAAATCTGGTAAATATTACCTCTCCTTTGGCTGCTCTACAGGAAGGCATAAGCCAAGTTTCTTGGTGAAAGTCATTTGCTTTGAGAAAATACCATATGATTATAGACAGCCTTTTTTAGGATTTCAGGGGGAAAACCTTTAATGATGGAAAGCATGCCTTTATTTTAAACAGGCCTTTCTCCATATTTTCTTTGGTCTTATCTGTTCAGGATTCCTTTGAAAAACTGCAACCATGAGTTAAGACAGGAAAAATGTACTCAGAGAACAGCTTGGCCACTCAAGGAAAGTCCTGTATCATAATCCACATTTTGGTGACATCAAGAGTGTCCAGGGCAAAGTCAAACCTGCAGATGCACAGAAGAGTCTCACTGTGCATCCTGGCATCCAACCAGAGGTGCAACCCATGTGTGATCAACCTGTACTGTGCAGAGCACATCTGGACAAGGGAGGGCAGAGGAGCCAGCAAGCCTTTGCTCCAGGCACTGAACCACATTAATGAAACACTTTGAAATGCTTGCATTACAAAAAGCAATCCAGTTACCAGTGAAGGCAAAATAATTGCCTGCAATGTCAAAGGGGCGACACAGCTGTTTAAAGCAAATGTGACCCCATACTCTGTTTATGGAGCAGGTCATCTGAATTATGTAAGAAAATAGCCCATTTTGATGGGATAATAGTTTCTTTTCCAGTTAGGGAAGTTACAGTTCCAAAGGCTAAAATATGCAATGCGTCACAGTGAACAGTTTGATCTCAAAATACTGCTCAAAGAGCCAGAGGCACACAGGAATGCTGCAGGGTCAGCCACACAATGGAGAAGGGCAAAGGGCTTTCAAAAGAACCAGCCAGCACTGTCAGAGAAGGCACCATGCAGAAGTACAAGCCTCTCTTACCAGAGACCTGCCTCTGAACAAAAACCACTCCAGGCTGAGTAAGCAAGTTTCCTCATTTTTGTGATTCTATGCAAAAGTCTTTTGAATCAGAGATGCTCTAAGATGAGAACAACTATAGTTTATGAAAGCAATATTGATAGAGATATTCCCTGTCTTCCACAAGAATTGCTCAGAGAGCTTTTCAAGCTCAGTTACCATCACTTCAGTTTATCAATATGCAAATTAGAGCAATTAGTCAGTAAGTGGCTCACTTGATCAAGTGCATATTAAAAGATAATGAGGGGTTGAAAAACAGGCTGGGTCCATGCTAAGGTGATTCACAAGCTGTAAATATAAAGTTATGCTTTATAGCACTAGGGAAGGTGCAAAAAGAAGAGGATCAAAACCTCAAAAGGAACTTCAGCACCTTTCAGCATAACTGATCCTGCAAAACTCATTTTAAAATTACTGTACAATTTTTCCTTTTCCTTTAACACCCTCCTTGGACCATACATAGCTGGAAACCAGCAAATGCTAAATCATTTGGCATTATGTGAGCATGACTTACACAGAAGAACCAAATGAGCAGCTTCCTTTTGAAAGTTCTCTCAGACTAGGGTTTCAAGACACTGCTTGTCATCAGAGCTGCCTTGGCTTGGCCCTAGCTTCCCTTCCCTTCACGAGGTGGAGTTTGCCATGCCCACAGCACAGGGAAAGAGGATATGACCCTATTAGTTCATACACGGAAGCATATCATGGATGTGTTCAGGAGCTAGAAGGGATTTCTTTTCAGCCCCAGGGAAGTGTTTCATCTTGAGGGAGCCTGGAGATGAGCAGTGCACAGGCAGATAGATTAAAATGCAAAAGAGCAGGACTAAAAGTCTGGTCCAGCCCTGCTCTGCCACCATTAGGGAGCAATTTAGTGCTGCAGATCCACAAATCACAAGTTACTCTGCCATCATGGATCCTCCAGTTGTGCCCTGTATGCATAGTATTTTTTTTTTCTGCTCAGAAGTAATACCCCAAGGGCCAACATAAAGGGAATGAACATGGAGTAAGTTCCCTGGTGAATTAGGGACCGGCTGTTTGTGCATAATTTCACCAGCACTTATTCCTTCTTTATTAAGCACTTATTCTTAGCTACTTTATGACAAAATCCCACTGTGCTCAGCTCTTAGAGAAGATGAAGTACCTCTCTGCAGAAGAACAGGAGGTAATGCTAAAATGTCCACATCCCTCTAAGAGAGTGGGTAAATTATTCCTTCATTTTCAAGCTTAGTGAACGCATCTGTGTACTTCTGCCTCAGAAAACCGAGACCCTGTGCAATCACTTATTTTCTACTTGCTTCTTAGCATAAATGGGTATAAATGTTTCATGAACCATAAATGTTTCAAGAAAAAGATAAATGTTGAGCAATTACAAATGTAATCTTCCTCCATTTTAATGTGGTCTCTATTTGCAGTAAGGGCAGATGGATCACCTGAAACTATTCATTTGTATAGTGGCAGGTGAGTACCATGAGTACTGGGTAATAAGAACCCAGTTTTGCTCCCTGTACAGTCTGTTGTTTAAAAAATATTCTAAAGTTATTATTTGTTTGATAATTTAATAATAAAGACAATTCTAAGTAGATGTGCGCCCAGTTGTCACAGCTTTGAGGTAGGGATGACCATCTGAATCGAAGTCTGTTAACAGAGAAATTACCCTTGCAGGGAAATAGCTGAGCAGCAATTTCTTTGGATAATGTGTAATAACTGGGGATAATAGAGGAAGATGTGAGTGTAGGGAAGCACGTGTTCCAGCACATACAGCTCTCCTCAAACGTAGCTGTAAGTAAAATGAACTGGAATTATCACTGCATTGTTTTGACCTTGTATGGAATATGCAAATGCCTTGTGGAAGGGTTCTGACATAGCCCTATTGCTACAAAAGCCACTTGAATCTTCCCCCAAAACATTCCTAGGCCAGGCCTGCAGTTACCAAGAATATAAACTATCACCTGCTTTATGCTGCACAAGCAAAGGAAATATAATACATTCAAAGGCTTGATATTCATTTGTTTGGTTGTTTGCATTTTTTTACTACTTCAGTGGGTGTTAACTAATTTATATTACTAAGAGGCTTTTTTATTAATTGAAAACTCATTCAAACACTTTCTTTAACTCCGGGTAAAAGATTTCCAATAAGCGGTTTTAGAAAGCTCAAGTTGACCTCATTTACTTTAAGGGAGGAAAAAAAAAGTCAATACAGGACAGAGTAACCTCTCAGGGACATCTTGTTTTACTTCTCAGAACAAACAGGCACATCCCCACACCACTGAAAGAAGTCAGGCCACTCTTCCTATATTTTTCCTTTCTCTGGTACAAATGCTCTGGGGGAGCAAGACATCCGCTGGACTTTGGGGTGTAGAGAGTGCTCAGCTGTACAGTGATCAGATTCTGCAGTCAACTCCTGTGGAAGCCACCAGGCTACTGAATTTTCAGTGTATCTATATATTTGTGTGTGTGTGCTGCAATGTGAATGTGCAGACACAATCTCAATGGCCATCTACTGTGTTATTAAAATAGCCCCCAGCAAAGCTACGATTTCTATTAAAAGTAATGTCTGGTTAATATCTAATTTAAAAAAACCCACTGCAATATACCATTTTGCTATTCACAATTTCTACTGTCACTTAAACTTGCTTTTCTTCAAATTTAGCCACTGAAGCTTAGTTGAGGCAGCCTGCTCCCTTACAGCACACTGTCAGCACACTTGGGTTGTACCCGCTGGTCACGACAATTCCATAACTGTGGGACTTTTGAAAGGCCCATAGAGATATTTTTACTCATGCAAAGTTTTGAATGTGTTGTTCTACTGCAATCAAAGTAACAAAACAGCAACAGTGTTTGAGATGACACTGTCCTTCCAATCTAAGCAATAAAAAAAAGAATATTGCTCTTGCTCCCAGATGGGAGAGCAAAGTTCTAAAAAAAAACAAAAAAAAAACCAAACAACTTGCAATGGGAGGAAGAACATGGAAAACGGTTAAGGAAGTGATGTCAAATCACTCAGGATTTGATGTAAGATCATTACTTTCACAGATGTAATTTTTGATAGCTTGAATTCCAAGATTCAGCAATTTTAGTGGAAAGAACTCGTAACACACCGTGGGAACTGCTGGATTTGCAGCATTTAAACACAGGCATGGGAAAAGATGTTATGCTATGCAATATCAGGGAGTTAAAGGTATGGTACTAATCAAAGTTTTGCTAATATTAAGCTTAAAATGAAAATCTTTTCTGAAGCCTTCAGCAAATGGGAGATATGAGAAAAAAGAGTCACCTCCTTTCCTCTTTGGAGAGGTGTATGTCCCTAAAAAAATGCTTGTGTCAACCGCCCATCATAATTCATAACTCCATTTGTTTATTATTTCTTTTTAATTCAAAGCAGCATAAGTTTCTGATTTTCCCACGACATTTCTGTTAAGGGAAGGTTACAACATCTCTGGAGATCTGAGCATTTGCTGTTAATGGTTTAAATCAAACCTAGTGGCAGCTACTGATCACTCAAAACTACTACCATTACAACTTAACTGCAACTTACAGTATTTCTTACAGGAATACAAAATATTACTTTTCTTTCAAGGCCAATTTAATTCTACCTTTTTTTTTTTAATTATTCAATTAAGTGATGAGATAGAACAGTTGGACTTTACCTGCTGACTGAAAGTACAGCAAAATATAAGGTGCATTCTAACATCCTAAAATGCCTGTGCTAACTTCCAAAATCCTGCACAAGGACAACAGTAGCAGCAGGGGGCAGAGGATGGCACAGCTTCTTGAATCAGCTAGAAAAAAAGAGTGTTATTATGCTAAGCTCTCAGAAGAGTGTATCCTGGTGGGCCAACACAGACAAAAGTAGTGATCAGCCAAAGTCTCCCAAGAAAGGGAAGGAACAATAGGAGAGAGCCCTAGTTTTCACATGCATATGCAATAACGCCTTGTGATCTATAGATGTCTGATTAGCTGAAATGACAACAAGCTGTGAGCCCTCCAGCTGGTATTTGTGACTGAAGTTTAATGAATCAGTGCTGAACCAAAAAACAAGAGTCAGGGAAACAACAAAAACATAATATAAAAATATAGAAAGAAAAATCAAATTAAGTGTAGTTGCAATTTCCAAATGGCTAGGTCATGATGAGTAGGAAATTAGATTAATATGTGGTTGTGCAAAGGTTAAGCAGTGGGACTTCTCTTCCCACACTTGAAGGGGAAAAAAAGAAAACGAAAAGATTTTTCCAGGTCAGGGTTTGTTTACAGTTAGTATGATTAAAGGTTGAAGGCTTATGGGAAAAAATGTGCCTCTAAGTGGATAGCTTCCCCCATTTTTTGGGCCAGTTTAGTATGACCTGCCATGGCTGCATCTATGACAACTGCAGTACTGAAGCTGTTCTAGGAACTGAGAGGGCAGAGGGGAGAGCACTGTCCCTGATCTGCTCTGCATCTCCATTCACTTGGGAAAACTACAACATGTATTGCGTGCACATACAAGAAGACGTACTCAGGTTTTTGGTGACTGGCTTTTCAGTCTCATGCTCACAAATAGTAATGCCATCACAAATAGAGATTCGTGCACTTTGCAACTACACTGGTGCAGCCAGCTACTTTCTCACCAGAGCTTTCCAGATAACATATCCCCCTACCCCACCCCAATTTCCCTGTATATGTACTAAGTTTGCAGCCAGGTGTGTCAAGGGTGGTCAGCCAGCTGCTGTGAGGGAGAAAAAAAAAGCACTGACTTGGAAACCAGGATCATCTTTTCCTTAGAGAGAACTTAGCATAGCAACTCCGTAAGTATAATTATTACCAACTCAACCTCCTGGACATGTGCAAGGCATTACTCCTCTTCAAAATTCCCTTTTACATTCATGTCTTAAATGAGATTTTATAGATGCATATACAGAGGCAGCGTTATAAAGCACAAGCTCTTTCCATCTCAGAGAAATGTATTTTTGGTTTTACCTACAAAAGGACAGGAGGTCAGCCCTACACACAGAGATTGCTCAGTGTCATGGCATCTGCACCCTGAAACAATTCAACCATCCCAAGCAGACAACGCTTGGGAACCTCTGTGACCTCAAATGAAATTTCCAAGTACCACTGCCAAAACAAGAAGTGCTACAGGTCACAGAGGAAATGCTCTTAAACATATTAAGCACTGAATACTTTGTCCCCAGGGATTCCTTGTCTTAAAAAGCCTGTGCTGTCCTGCTGGGAACTCACGTCACATTCACAAGCTCAGAGCCTAAGCACTGCTGGTAATACTAAGCTGTAACATCTGATCCGGTCAGTATGACAAAAATATCCCCTCTTCTTTTCCCAAAATGCAGTACAGAGGAGAAAAACCAGTCAAAACTGCACACACTCCTTTCCCCTGACCTCTATGGCAGACATGCATGCATGCAGCTACGGCATTTCCCGGAGGGAGTGGAAGGAGGGTGCTGGCTATGGCATTCCCAGACAGCTCAGAGACATTCATCACATTATTACCCAGAAACTGGTTTCCTTCTCATGCCCAGGGCTGACTCACACATTTCAGCTTAGGCTGTATGAACTACACAAGTGTGTGGCATTCACCTACAAGGAGCCTTCTGCAAGACTGGAAACACATTAAAGTTTGTCAGGAAGATGCTGCAGGTCTTTGGGCATCCATGGGTCTCAAAAAGCCATTTGCTGACCAGGTACCAGCCAATCCTGGTCGTGAACATGCAGATGAACCTTGACGACTCACTTGCAAGGAAGTCTGGTCCTTGTGTGATGTTCTACATAACACAGAATTACCTGCATTTCCCAGCACTCAAATAACCAAAGGCAGACATGCAGTGTCTGAAGTTCCACTGACAACATAATTTGGTCTTTTAAAGTTTCATTTGATTATCTCTACTTTTTCATAGGGAAGAATAAAAAGGTCCTTGTAGCACTGGCAACAAGCTCTTTGTGCACAAAGTTATTTTTGCATCTAAGTAAAATATGAAAGGATTTCCTCAAAAAAACCCCAAAACCCACTGTTAATTCCTCCCAACAGGTGGCTGGATACTGTGAGAATCACTTGGTTGATGTCCACCAGCAGCTCATGGAAAAAATGCTTCAATTAGTTTTCATGTTAAACCACAGCATGGTGGTTAGACGGAATGCAATATATAGACGGCAATTCCTTAGATCCTCCAGAATTAGCCAAGGAAAAATTCCTAGATACGGCACACAGCAAGGTATTTCACTGTGCACGGGCAGCCTCAAAAAAGGCTAAGTTTGTCCTGTGCAAGAAGGAGAGAATTATTCATTGGTGTGATAAACTTGTACTAATCACCAAAATCAGCATTTGGAACCATGTGTCATGCACACTAGAAAAATTATTAAGTAGTGTCCAAACCAGACTGTTTTTATCACACAATTCAACTTCATGAGAAAACTGCAGCATCCAAATTGCAATGGGGACCCAAGCAACAGTGGAAAGGACCAAGGGTTGAGAGAGGGACCAGAGCAAAAGGTAGGCAGGACAATAGAGAAGCTGCATCATTATGGCATCCATGGTCATCCTCACATAATAAAGCTGTGTGGTACATTTACTGTGCTTGCTCAGTGTACCCCCACAAACTGCCTCTCCCGTACCATCATTAAGAAATTCAAGAGACACTCTTGTACTAGTGAGGATTTCCGTTTACCTACTCCTGACTGGAAAAGCACTCTACTGACTGTACAGTTGGAAGCTGCTGTGTCTTCAAGGAATCAAGGGAAAAGCATCCAGCCATTGAAGTGAATTACCCTGCTGAGTCCATAAAGCTCCAAGAGTCTCCAAGAACTGCAGCCCTGACACTGAGGAGCACCGAGCACCATGCTTGGACAGGACCCCTGTTTTGTCCAGGCATTACACAGATCCCTTTCCAGCTCCATTTGTCCACTCCAGCGGAGGCCGCATGCTGACTGGGCTGCAGACTGCATTCCTCAGCTCCCAGACTGTGCTGTTTGTTTTTCATCAGAGGCAACAGCCTAAAGCAATAGAAACTGTGGGAATTAGCTGCAGTGTGTGAAAACACCATTTACAGTACTTCAGCGTTCAGGCCCCTCAGACAATATAAATTCCTCCCATATGGATGCCTGTTGCTAGCTAGCCCCAGCTGGGGCACAGAACAAACCCAGAAGGATCCCTGGAAGCACTGAAGCTGAGTGAGAAGTCCTGTTCCCCGAATGCAAATGGGAACTAGCTGTCTTTCACAGAAAGGGTAAGTCAGAGTAGAAGGGAGGAAGGCATTGAGCTGCTGTGATGCTGTGGGATGCAGGCTTCTTTGATGGGAGCAAAATAAACATCAAGCAATTATACTAGAGCAAAAAATAGTGTGTGCATCTCTGCCTTATCCCTGTGAGTCAAAACTTTTATTCTGTCACCCATGGTATCAAAAATCTGCTGTAAAACAGTCAACAATATACTAATGCTCACCTGGGAACGGGAGGGAGGAAGCTTATTTCTGTATCTCTTCCCTTCTCTGTACCCTCCCTCCATCATATATCCACAGACAGCAATACAAAGTCCCCTTCATCCTCTGAGGGCTGAAAAGAGGCTGCTCCCTCAGCTTCTCCTCTTCTGTCCCTGCTCCAGCCATCTCCCTGACAATACATCACATCAGGGTCTTCCTTTCACTGGGGACCCCCAACTGGACCAGGCACCCTTCTTTCACCTACTGGTAGCACAGTTGGCCTCCCTTGTCCCAGAATGTCCAGCTGATGCCTGCTGGGCTGTCTGCCCATCAGGTCAGCATTCCTCAACAGAAATCTGGCCATAAGCTTCTCTACTACAAGAATAATTCTGTATATAAATCTGGAGTTCGTGTAAAATCCCTATCCTTCAGAGCACACTGAAAAAGAGGTATTCTGTATAATGCTTCACTTTGTTAGCTTCCTGTGGTCTGGATGCCAGTAGGATGTGGTCTGGGAAAGGGGAGATGGATTTGTTCATGCAGACAACAGCTGCCAAGTCAAGTGAGAAATGCAGAGCCCCACAGAAACTGCAGCAGAACAAGTGATGCTCATGCAGACTCCAAACTGTGCTCACCCAGCCAGCACCAGCCAGGCTGGTTGTGCATTCCCACTAGGGAGCACAAGTGTCTAGGAGATTTTTTGTGTTGTGTAATATTGAATAAATATTTTTAAAGCTACAATGACTAGCTGAAATCCCTTAGCACAGGAGGAAAGGCAGGAATTTCCATCTAAACTCTGGTGTACAGTTAATGTGAGCAGCCTGGGTAGACAACAGCACTGACTTAAGTGGTATTAATCCAATTTCAAAAAGCAATGGGAAAGCACTCAGTGCACTGCCCACCGAGGAATCAATGCAAAAGAATTCAGAGAGGTTGTGTGACCTTAAAAAATGTAGTGACAGACGAAATTACCCACACTTCTGCTACTTTTTGCTGTATAATGCCATGCTATTCCTGATTCCTAAATATACTACAGATTTTTAGAATTTATTACTATTTAGCAGTGCTCCAGGTTTTCCTGCTGCTCCAGGATGCAGCAAAAGAGCACACTGATCTTGTGACCTTTTCACAGAACCAGTTCATTGAATTGCATCTCTTCATGTCTGCCTTGTACAGGGTGGTATAACAAGAACATTGTGGGCCCAGAATAATTTTAAGTTTTCAAAATTAATGCCAATGAATGTCAGCACTGCTTCCAAGCCTTTTCCACAGCCTTCACAAACAGTTTCAATAGAGGGAAGAGGATCAAGTCTCAGACCACTGCATCTTCCAGTGTTAGGCAACTCCAGGTTGCTACTATTTGGCCCCCTGAATAGAAAATTAGAGAGTGGTAAAAAAAAAAAATAAGGGGAGGGGGAAGAAATTAATGACAGATGACAATTAAAAGTGGTCTGTAGCTTGACAACGCAAACTACCTTGCCCTTTAACTTCAACAGTGTCTCAAGCACAGGCACCAAGACGTGTAAATCAGTATTCTCTCATCCAAATTTTTCATAAACAACAGATAAGGCACTATTGTTCTTATTTGCTCATCCAGGAAATGCAGACCAGCAGAAACTCTGGGGTTATAGTAGGCAAAGTAACACAGGACAGATGAACAGAAGAACATTTTCAAATCCTTTCCTTCTCCACTGAGAGCAGTAGCAGAACAAGACTAAGAGGCATTACCTAACTTTAAAACAGGTACATTAGTGAAATACGTAATTTTTACTCACAATCTCAGCATTTTCACTAAAAACCTTATTAGAAGGACTCGATAAAGGGGGGGTTCAGAAATGCAGTGGACTGGGCTGATTAGTTATAGTAAATAGCAAATTGTGATATTTTAATCATCTTTTGCATTCCAGTGCATGCATATTTTGATGTCTTTAGAAATGTATGTGAACTACTTGTGTCCTCATGCACCACAGGAAACATGAGCTGTGAACACAAATCAGAAGACATAACACTATCAACACAGAGGGACAGTTTTATCTCTGACTCTCAAGTTCGAGTTACTAACTGCCAGTCTCTTCAGACATTAAATGCACAGCGATGCTCTGGAGACATTTTAATAGCCTAAAAGAGCAAGCATTTCTCTAAACAGCAACTAAGGGGAGTCTGGCTTACCATTTATTTCCCAAGCTTCCTGGCTTCACTGTTTTCTTAAACAGAGTTAAGTTCAACTAATTGAAATAGCAGACCCACGACAGTATTGTCTCCCCATTACTGAGATTTTTAACTGATACTGCTTCAGTCACTGATGCTTCAAGAAGAGAAGAAAAATTGTAATTTAAACATATTTATTACATTTTTGGAAGTGGAAATCAAATCATTTCGTGCAGGCAGTTTTATAGATAATTCAATCTCCCATCTTGGCTTGCTCTGTGTTGACTCTGAGTTCTCCAGTAAGCTACATTACTTCCCAAGTTTTAGGTCCTGGGGTTCCAATTACAAGAGTGGGCTTTTTCTGGCTTTTGCAATTTCCTCACTGCTTCTGGGAAGAAGTGCCCAATCCATGCTAACCTTCCTCGAACAGATTTTTCCACCAGATTTATTAACTCTAATTGTCTTTCAGTCTCCAGCTGGTGCCTGGAGTGTTGTGTGTCTGCTCAGGGGTTTCTGGTCTAACAGCATGCAGGTTCCAATACAGCAAAGACTTAGGCACACAAACACCGCATCCACATATCCCTAACACAGATCCATAAAAACTTAAGCATAAAGATCACAACACTGAAGCATTCCCAAGAACATACCTTGCCCTGCAATGTGTTGCCAGAGGATGATTTCAGCATCCTGTGCTGTATGCAGTCTGTCAATATCTAAGATGACTCAGTAGTTAGAAAGAGCATCCAGAGCCCAGAGTTGCACCCAGAGCCCAAACCTTGCTGCTCTCTGTAGAAACCTGCTACATTTCATAATCCCAGCCTTAAAATTGCCTGTGCTTACAGTTTTGGGCCCAGTATGGTGCCTCTTCAAGTCACTGCTTGGTCATTCACGCAGCTACTTGCGGCAGTGCCTTAAAGTCAGCACAGGAAGGGAAAAGGCAGTGAGTGTCTCTGAAAGGTATTTCTCTCTTATTTAATAAATCTTTAATAAACCCTTTAATAGAGACTTTTAGCTCTTTTATAAGGAGCTCTTAATGAGTAAGTCTGGAAGAACAAGGCTCAGCAGACTGGAAAATCCCAGCTTATATCGTGTTTTCCTCTCTTCCACACCTTATGGCAAATCCTTTATTGTTCAGGGTACCTAATGCCCTAACTGGTGCTAGGGCTTCCCAATGTCTTAAGGACTTCCACACAGTGCTCACATCCCAAAATCCTGGGGCACAGCTCATGCTTCACATGCAGCCAGGCTGAAGGAAAGCATTGTGCCAGAAAGGAAGGGCTTGTTCCACGCGTGCTACTAGCAGGGGAAAGACTTAGGGATCACACCATTTAATTCCACGCTTACAACAGGCTTAGCTGGCCACTATATGTACCACTGCTGTAAGGCAGCAAAAAAGGTTTGACCCACAGACAGAAAAAAGTGCTTTTATTTACCTATCTATCCCTGCCTCAGTCTGGTGATCTTTGAGTTTAATAGAACAGAGTTTTTAAGTAATAACAGAGAAAGCACAGCTCCCTTCTCCAAGCGTGGGCACACAGCAGACCCCCTGCCAAAGCTGCACTGAGAACTCACAATTTCACATCCTGGGAGCGCCTGTTCTTTCCTTCATGTGTGACAACTATCACATACCTCCAACAAGTATTTCAGTGTTTTTGATAACACACTTTATGGCATGCACAATACTCCACGAAACAATCTTTAAAACTGGATGCATGTTCATGTACAAATCTTAATGGCTTCCAAGGATCAGTTCCAGACACTTACAGAAAGGCAGCTGCAGGACATGTGGCTTATTTTCCCTCTAAAATGAGTCAGAATCTCTTCACGAATAGAATTAATAAACATGGTATGATAAAATCCCTCAGAAATTTTAGTTCTCGAAAGAAACAACGTATTAATAAATCAAATGATAAAATCCGATTCACATTTGTTGTGCATAATAATGCAGCATAAACTGGGATTATCTATACTGTATAAAAGCTTTCTACTGCTATGCTTTTACTTTATCAATAAAAAATTCATGGGCTACGTCTTGTTTTGGTCTTGTGTCTGCAATATCAGTCATGCAAACGTTCAAGCTTCTGACTGTGGCACGAAACTACTATCTGCAGGTATATCAAATATCCTATGAATGCGACTTGGCTCACAGTCAAGAGACAATAAAACTTGTAAGGAATAAACTTTCCCGCTAGTGATGCTAGTTGAATTTCTCTTATTTACTTTCTGAGTTAATGTAAAACCTTCAAATGGCTTCAAAAATATCAGCTTTGCAGAACACAAGTGTCCATCTGGCACCACAGTTTGCAGATACAAACTTTCTCTTCTAGAAATCAAAATATCTTTTCATAAACCTAAACTCCCTTAGGAAAATCTCCTGTACTAGAGCATTACTACTTCCATTTGTCAAGAAAGATTTGTCTTGGAAGAGATCAAGCTAACATTTACATGGCACCGAAGAAAAATATATTCTCCCATGCTAGATCTTTAGTCTACATTCCTACTCCCAGAAAAAAGTGTGTCTCCTTGGGAGAAACAGCAGGCAGACACAGTTGAAAAGACCTAAAAATCAGATAATGGCCTAATAATTATTATGCTATGAAAAATATATTGGAGGTGGAGGTTTTTTCAACTGCTGTCATACATTTTTGCAGATCTAAATAATTGGACTAATAATTATTTAGAAGGTCAAGCCATTTCCTACAGTGCAGCAAGTGAATAACCATCCAGGTCAGATGCAGACTCCAGACCCACTCTTTCACATGTCAGCAGAAACAGCACTGTCCCTCTGTTTATAAACTCTAGGGGCTTCCTAACGATGGAACTAAAACCAGCACAATTTTTACTTCCTGGGTTTAGAATTCCTTTTCAATCCACCACTTTCTGCTTTCCTTTTAGAGACTTAAAACTAATAAATGACACTCTCATGGCTCCCAAGCATGTTCATGACCCCAAAATAAAGGTGTCACACTAAATCCACAACCACTAACAAGCAAGGAATGACAAGGTCCAAGCAGCATTTGGAATAGGATGGCCACATGAAGAAGAGGAGGAAAAAAAAGGAGTAGCAATTTTTCTTACATTTATCTGGCCAACACTATTTCACTCCAGCAAACATCCATTCCTGAAGGAGAAATGTGCTTAGCTTTTGCTTCCTATCAGGCTGTGCAATCTGAAATGGGACGTGCTCCCAACACAGCTGCAGAAGGGCCACTCAGCATCACAAGGCAGCAGTGCTTGACCAACACAAGTGAGGTAAGGGGAGCTGGGCAGTCTCCAAAGCAAGAAAGCCAGGAAAGACTAAGGAACACAAGAAGATCCACAAGGGCTGCCCAAATGGGTAGCTGCTTGACAGTAAGTTTCAGCAACAGCACAAAAACAATTCCAATGAGATTCATGGCAATCCCACACACTACACAAGAAGAGCTGAGCACCCCAGTCACCAGTGGTGATGGTTTGGATACAACGATGTTCCCAACAAAAATTAAGAGCAAGAGGAAGAAGGTCCAAGACAAAGAGATGGCCCCGGGAGCAGGGGACACTGATAGATGGCAGTCAAAACAAAGCACCATGAGTGTCCCCAGCTCCTACTGGATGTCAGTGAGAGCACGGCCTCCCTGTTTGTGGGACTGCAGAGAGCAACTATTGTATTGAACTGCATGTTTTATTCATTTAGCATCCAACAGCAATCATTTAAAGGTCAAAAGGCATGCTTCCAGGATCTGTATTTCACCAGCTAAGTGTTGGTTCCAACATTCATGAGTTCGGAGAACAAAAGCCTATACATCTGCTAGAGATTTCTTTACCAGTTTTTTTCCCAAACCTTGAGCAGTCTTGTTTCCCAGACAGTGCAGATTGAGAAGGAGAAAGATCATGAAGCCTGCCCTTGAACTGCTAGACCTTATTCACCTGGACACTTCCCCAGCTCAAACTGTGTCTTCTTCACTTGGCCCCTGTAGAAAGCTGCTTCTAAAGACAACCAAGATCTAAAGAGTACTGTACAAACTCTGAGTGGCATTATATAATTTACTGCCAGTGTTTCTCAGAAGCTAGGAATACTCCCAGATTCTCTTCCCTGTGATTCCCAAAACAAATCCACTGAAAAGCATCCAGGACTTTTGAGACATCAGGTTGATGTTAAACTGCCTGCCCTTCGTGGAAACACCTTTGCCTGCAGTCTCCCAGTTACTCCATCAGTAATGAAGTGGATCTAATCACTCTGCCATGACTCGTTGAGCTGATAGGCTGTATTAGCGAGAAAGTACTGAAAGCAGCTGTTTATTTTAGTGCTATTTGAGGTCATTAAGTAGCTACACCACTAAATCATCTGGGAGAGAGAAAAAAAAAAAGAGCTTCGAGTGGGAAGCATTAATACATGAATGCCCTTTTCCTTTTTCTTCTGCTTCCTGCCATTAAAGGAACACAAAGTTCATCTTTGGCTGAGCCTCATGGGACACACTGATATGATTTCATAATATGCAGAACACTGTCAAATGTGCTGGCTGGTTAGATACAGGATAGGAAAAAAATATCTGTATTTCCTTATTAGCCCCCCTGAAAAATGTCAGCAATATCAAGGGAAAACATGCAATCACCCTCCTCACCACCACCCAAACCCCCAAAATAAAATTCTTCCAGTGCCAGAATCTTGTCCAATTCTAGGTACAAGCAAAAAAGCTAAAGAACAGCTACACCCTGTCTCTGAAGTGGTATTTCTGTAACTGTCAAAAGCTTTTAAAGATGATACCACACTTGCTTGCTCATTTTAAAATATGAAGTTTTTCTACATAATAACAAGTACGCAGAAGTTCATCTTTTAGGGAAAAAAATCCTTTGTACAGAATAAAAATCTTACAGTAGGTACAACACTGAATTGTCAGGTGTGTATTCATTAAAGGCAAAAGAGGTTCCCTGGAGGATGCCTACATAGATGATGAGAAGGAGTGGAAGAGTTGTGATGTTGCAGTGTTTGAAGTTTCTGAAAACAACCACCCTGTAGATGGATTTTACCAATAGTAGGCATAAATTCTGACCTCAAAAAGGACAAAGTGTTTTTAAACATATCATTACGTATATAAATAAACAATACCAAGTATACATACTTCTATTTATATATACACACATCCCTTTTGCTGAATATAAACACACCCCACAGATGCTTTCACTACTAAAATGGTATTGCTCATTGCTGAAACAGGATCTGATCTTTGTAAACTTTGTTCTAATCAATTCAAAAGAAAGTTTCAAGCCAGCCAAAGTGAAATCCTAGATACTGTTCTTATTTAAAGGTCAACACAGTTTACAGGTAACTCAACCACAGAGTCCTTTTTTTTTTATTATTATTATAAATTATAGGTAAGGAACATCTTAGAGAGGGCACGGCTGTGTGGGTTTCTTCTTTCCTGGAGTTCTATAATGCAATAAGCTACACAAAGAACAACAGACTAACTTGCAGTGTTTTTGTTTGATTTTCCATTTAAGAACATACTCTCAGAGCTATGGTATATCTTATTACATGTAAGGCTTTTGGATGCAATTTGGAAATCTGGAACAGACTTCCTGACCACATGCAGTTACTCGATTCCTTGCAATGATTTTACCCCCCAGAACATTCACGTGGGGAAATGGGGGAGAGAGGATGTTTGAACATAGCTGTTGCAGCTAAATTAATATTTGATACTTAGTAGTTTTCAACCTAAAATCCTCTTTCCCGTTTCAATGTATTATAGTATTTTCCATACTATCCTGTCCTAATTGGGCTGCTTCTTGTTTATATTAAGTTGCTGGGAACTTTGCCACTGGGATCAGGAGTCAGATGTAATGCTGCAAAATTCTAAGTGGTGGCTTTCCAGACAGAGGTCATCTCCAATCAATCCAGAAAAAGAGACTGTCAGATTTTTAGCACATTCGGGCAAATTATTACTGAAATCAGTGAGCCAGTCACAAGTAGGATCGACACAAAAGCATCTGACTAAGTTATGTCCCTCGACATTAATGAAACTGCATATTTTATTTATAACATTTTCTCTTCTGTAAATATTGGAATACTGCCAGCTAAATGTAAGAACAAGCAGGCCAAATACTCTCTTGCAAGGTGCTAAACCACAAAACAACTTTGTGACAGGATTCTGATTTGTCACAAACTTCTGTTCCTTTCTGGGGAAAATAAATAAATAAATTAATAATAATAAGCAGGAGCATTGCAGTACTGATAAAAATGTAGATTCATCTCCACTGAGAAGTCAATTTTGCCAAACATTTTGTTATATTTAATAGATGAGGTGTAGCAGCACAGACCAACACAGCTGCAGCTTCTCAGATCATAAACACTGACTTTCCAAAACAAGCCCTGATAAATCTGTCCACTTACTACAAAACTACATATAAAGAGAAGTGGTTCAAAGACCAGAAATAGTCACAGCACGGCCTTTGTATTCATTCAAGTTCTATTCCCATCCCTCTGCAACCTGAAGCAGGAGGCAAACAATTTCAGGCCATAAAATCACAGAATCTGAGTTGGAAGGGACCCACAATAATCATCAAGTCCAACTCCCGGGCCTGCACAGGAGTCACACCATGTGCCTGAGAGCCTTGTCCAAATTCACCTTGAGTTCTGGCAGGCTTGAAGCTGTGACCACTTCCCTGGAATTCCTGTTCCACTGTCCAACCACCCTCTGGGTGAAGAGCCTTTTCCTAATAGTCAACCTAAACTTCCACAGAGACAAAAAAAAAAAAAAAAAAGCCTGTATTTCAGTTATCCTAGTTTCCTAAAAGACTCAAGCCTAAATCCCACTATCTTTGAGAGAGTTTGGCATAACTTTACCAGTTTGCTGAATATTCCAACCTTGTAAATTGGGACAGATGCCAACTGCACTTGGGATTATTTTTTTAATGTGGTGTATTTCAATGTAAAAATTTCTTAAGAAGATTTAAGAGACATCACAGAAGAAGAGACAAAAAGAACTATTTTACTTTGCTCTGTAAAACTGCCCTTAAAATTTAAACAGTCCTGGGCACTATAGTACACACTTTTTTTTTTAACACATAGCTTTATTTATATTGCAGATATGTCAGAGAATGAGAAGAACTCCAGCTGAGCTGGGGCACTGGAGGCTGAAACCTGATCCCAGCGCCCCCAGAGAACTGTCATTTTCCCTCCAGCTCTACCATCCATTCTGCTTATTTTTAATTAATCTTTCATAGGATGTTTGAAGTAGATGTCAATCCCATCCACCCTGCCAAAGACAGACCCAGGACTGTCCCTCAGAGTGCACAGGGGAAGCAGCAGCCCCAGCTCCTCTGACAAGTCTGTGCCTGCATCCATGGAGCTGCACGCTCTCCTCCCTCCCAAGGCTGGGTATCCAGAGGGAAACTCTCCCACTCCAAGTTTGCCTTTTTGTTTTCGATTTTCTGTTACTTGTCTGTGCAATGGGGTCAGTCAGAGACAAGCCTGATTACAGCATTCTCCAGTTTTCCTGAGGCAGCATCATTACCCAGAATGCTAAAATATAACAAAACCAAAATCTACAAGCAGTCTCCTGTAAAACATTTCCAGAAGATTATTAGATTGCTTAGTTTAGGAATTATGTTTCTTTTGTTTACATCACATAGGTGAAATACTTGCTAGTATAATACAGCATCTGAAACATTTACCCTAACCATTGAATATTTAAACATTTAATAGCGGAATGGAAAAAGAACAAAAATCAAAACAATTTCCGAGGTGCCCAGAGGCCACTGGGACCAGACTTCCAAGTATTCACAGAGTTACACAGACATTAAGGTCAAGTGTCACAACAAACACTTAATATTCAGCAAACTTCAGTAACTGTGAGGGTGAACTTCTCTTTGAAAAGAAGAGTGAATCAACCTCCTCAACACAGGCTAGCTTTGAAATACAATTTTGAAATATATTAATACAAGGTAGAACTAATTTTATTTATTATTCAAAATGTATACACAGATATTTAATAAAGGCTTTTCTAAAATAGCTGCACATTCTAGGTAAAGAATCTACATCCACATAGTACAATCAGTCACAGGAATCCTGTGACCACAGTGTGCAGCACCTCTCTTGTGCATGCACAGTTCTGTGCAAGATACTAACTTTTCCCCACACTAACAGAAAGAATATGACAATATAAGCCATGTTTCAGGACTGAGTATGGTATTCCTAACCCAATCAAAAACACCATTTCCAAGTTACCCTTTAGCCTGTATGTGATTGCTGTGACACCACCTGGCTCACTACTCTGCACCAGGCCAGGACTCACTCAAGTGAGCAGCCCACACTGCCAGCTCCAAAATGAAGATGTGTTAGAGCTGGGCAGAGGACCACAAGCCTAAAAATCTTGGCATTTGTCAGGGACCTTGCTTCTGGAGATTCTTAGCAGAACTGGCTGCTTTGATGTGGCTGGGAGCTGAGGAAGCATACCCTCCAGGATTCTCCTAGAGAGACCTAGATGTAGAAAATCCTGTAAGACAGAGATGTAAAAAGTAAAGGTAAGGTTGTTTTTGGCGCTCTGTTTCAGCGTGAGCCAGTGTAGGTTCCATTCCCGCTGCTGGTTATTAGCCCAAAGTTCTATGGCAATTATGAAGCAGTATTTATGTTACAGTTTGGAAGTTTCTCTGCTCTGCTGCACACATCCCCAAAGCAGAGAAGAGGAGGAGAGCTGCCCATTGAGGCTGAGAGCAATTGCAGAAGCCAATCTGTTGAGCAGCAACACAAGAACAAGCCCACTAAGAGAACACTGCTTCTCAGGACATCCATTTGACTACTGTTCACAATGCAAAATATCTTCAGCACCTAAACACATGCACAAATATAGAAGAATAACTTTAATTTAGCAGCTTATGCATCTATGTGCATGACTTTAAAGAATCTTCTTTAATACCATCTAATTCTATAATTTTGTTCTTATTATGTTTTTTAATTCTTGTACTTATATTCCATTAACTACTTCCTATGTGACTGAACTACCAGCACCTTCCAGAAGGTGGACTTTTTCTGATTACCTTGATTTCCTTCTTATACGTAGGGATCAATTGGTCTTTATAACCTATTGTCTGCCAACACTTCTTGAAATTCAGCCTAGCAGCCAGACTGAGCTTTTTTTAAATCCTAGCTGTTCATCTCAGAAAATGGTTACAGCAGTTCCTGTACTTCCTCAAATAGTCTCCAATTTTCAAGTAACCCTGGACAACAAGACACCTACAATGTCATTAGCACAGTATCACTAAGCTATTATTTTTAGCTATAAAATAGCATAGAGAGCATTCAGGAGTACAAGTGCCTACCAGAAATGCAATTGGCAAGCATTTTATACAAATCAAGTGAGCAGAAAGTGAGCAGTCCACTGAAACAAACTTATATTCATATGTGAAAGGTTTTTGCTTGCATACATCAGTGGGTTTTCCAATTTCAAAATAATTCGTAATTTCAATGCAAATTGAAGAAACTGTTTATGTATTTGTTTTCTCTTCTTGTAATACATATATTAATTAAAGACAGATATATATGCCTGTCAAGAGAGAAGGAAAACTGTCTCTCCTCAAGTATATAATCACCTGCTGCCTTTTATAACTTGCCAGCTTTGAGAATATACTAGTGAAAAATTCTATTAAGCATTCACTGCCTTTGCTTTCTTGCTAGTTTTGCTTACAGGACCTGATACAACATTTAAGGAAAAACTCTCCAATTTTTTGGGCTGCTTCATACTCAGTGGAGACTTTTGAATGGGATGATTCACCTTGGTAAACTGCTGGCACAGCTGAGACCCACTAGTGTGACACAGCTCATAATATATGGAATCAATCCTTCCTGTCTTACCAGCACACAGCATCATAGTTTTATTTTAGCTACCAAAATACATGTTTTCTGTCTCTGTCAGCTGTACTCACAACTGAGTGTACAGAACAATAAAGTCAATATCAAAATTGTAGTCAGCACCCTACGTTGGTTCTGCAAATTTTGTGAGTTATCATTTCAATTTACTAAATTTAATACATCTCTGGAGTTTCCCTACTGGCTTCCTGAAAAGATTATCCTTACTCATGTTTAATTTCTGGACACAGAATAGTCACACAAGAAAAAACACCAATCATAAAGTCAAGAAACACTGCATGCTTTTCTGCTGAGAAACATGCAGTGAGGACATGATGGATGGATTAAAACTGAATTCCCCAGCCTAAAAGTCAAGGCCTGGCTCAATTCTTCCAAGTCATCATAGAGACGACTGTGGGACTTGACATAATTTATTAGGAAGTTGACTATGTTGCTGGCATAAGTTTAAATTAATTACACCAAGGCCAAACTCTCTTTGTACTCACAATGAAGAAAATGAAGGATGACTTCACACATAGACACTGTAACTAAGACTAAACACAAAACTTTCACATTTGAAGAGCATCTGTAGCTGAATGAGGACATTAAGTTGAACAGGACAAATGATCACTACAACTGTATACACCAGCAAATACAGATGAGGTGCCCAAGTGTATCTGGTCACAGAATACCATGTTCTTTGCTCACATGAGACATTGAATGAATTAAACAGACTTGATTATCCAAAACAGAAACAAAAATAGAGCAGAAAAATGTTGTTTGGCTTTTTCAAAGCTATCTCAACAGATTCAACTACTCATCTTCAGCACACTCAAGATTACTGCTGTGAAAAATACACAGAAATCCCACCTCTTCTTCAAAACATCATCCTAGTGCACAGTCCAGACAAATGAATAAACCACAGCAAGGTCATAGCACCTGTTTTCCCAAAATGTTTTTCTGTTTTCAAGTAAAGAAGTGTACTCCACAAAAATAAGCCATCTATAAACCACTAAATCTTCTTGCCGTGAGTTGCCAGAACTGGTAACAGGCACAGAAAGTGCAAACTTTCCGACAAAGATGAACAGGGAGCAAGGCACAGCTATGACTGTGTGTGAGGGTACCTACTCACCACCCCACCAGATGTCTGCACTGGTAACTGCGAGGAGCATCATTAACATGGGCTAAGGCTTAGAGCATCCCATGGAAACCTGACAAGTCCAGCCTGCTTAGCAGCACCAGGAAAGGCTGACTGGGGTGTACAACAGCCTGCCCTGGAAAAGCACATCAGCAGGGTGACGGCAGGAGCAAGCATTAAGATGCCCTTGCTGAGGTGGGCAGCTTCCCAGCCTTACCCTGCTAGAACTGCCCTAAAACAACTCCCCACGATGGCTGTGGCCACAGAACAGGAGGCTGCAGAGGGCAGCACTGCCATGCACTTGGCCTCCATTACCCATCCCGGCACAGCACAGGCAATAAAAATGAAACATTAACTTTATTAACTCCATGGCTGCATGGACCATAAAATTCCCTTGATTTTAAGGTCTCCCTGAAAACCAGTGGACTCTTAATGGTATCAGACTTTGTTCATGCTGACTGAACCGTAACTGGCCCTTCATGATAAAAGCTGGGACAACACTCTTTTCAGTTCAGCCCATAAGCCCCATTAAGAGACTCAGGAGCAACATTTTTTGTGAGGCTACATGAAGGCTTTGGTCACTCAGACCAGGGCGGTTTGCAAAGGGTAACTGGGGCATGGAGTGACCAGGACAGGACTGGGATTGACAGCTCGCAGAGAACACAGCAAGGGCAAAATCTAAGCTAGCTGTAAGGCAGGAAGATGTTGGAGAGAGGAAGTAAAAACTCATCAGGGATGAAAAGGGGACTGCAATTCTTTCCCTTAGCAAGACAAAGAGAGAGCTGGAAAAGTACAGGAACAGCCAAAGGCCTGGAGACAATACCACTGCTTGCTGTCACAGGATACAAAATCTGAAGGAAACTGGAAGCAGCAGCAAACAAGGGTGCCCTCAGCTAATCAGCTGGCACCATTATCACGGCACAGTTCAGTCTGTTTACAACGCCCTGACATTTGAGAGTTCTTTATGTACTACTTCGTCACCCACCTCAGCAGAAATACTGAATGAATTTAGAGAAGCTGATCTTTGAGTATTTAGATTAATTTTAAGCATAGAGAAACTATTCAGTAGATCTGTTTAGTAGGAGAGAGGCTCTCTGTCACACCACAGAACAAAAATGCTGTGGAGCACAGGGAGGCCGTGCATCACTGCCTCAGATGCAGAAAAAAATTCAGTTTGGATTTACACCTCATTTTGTTTAAGAGCTGGCCAAGATTAATCACTTAAGTACACAAATTAGTGATTACTGAAAGAACTGCCACACACTTCACATTATATTGATCTCCCCATCACTTTGCAAAAAGAAATTTTCACATTACTGTTAGAGAGATCACAAGTTCTGTTAGTCAGTAGGACTAACTCTGAATTGTATGAATTATCTGCTTTAGAAAATAATAACAATACTGATAGTAAAACAATGATCAAAAAAACATCACGGAATAGGTATGGTGATCAATTACAATTTTAAGGTCAAGTTCACATAACTCAGTAGCATTACACTTGTCTCAAATTCACTTGTAGAGAAAAAAACCCACAAAACACCTTTGGAAAAGCATTATGCATTACTGCCTGTATTTCAGACATGAGGACTCAGCCATGGGCTAAAATGGTTTGAGGGGGTGTCACACATGTCACAGAATTAAGAGCTGATGCACTAGAAAACACCTGCAGATCCAGCAGTACTTAATGGTAGTCTGGAAACATAAACCTCAGTTATCCCAGCTCCGGTGCTGACACCCTGCCAAACCTATCTGAACTGTGGTTTTATCACTGAAGTGTGTGGGAGTCCCACAAGATCAAAAGCTCTTTCAAGTGGGATATGACTTTCACGTTTGTCTTCTCCCGTCATATGCATGTGTGGACAAAGCCGTACTCCAAACAAAATAAATCAACATATACACGTACACCTACTACAGCACCTTTTCAAGAGAGCCCACTTCTCTGCAAATCTATGTGGCTTTAAAAAGTCTGCCACATAAAAAGCCTTTGGGGATTCTTTAAATAGGTTTTAGCACACTGGAGTCTAACTCACCTTTGACAAGGCTTTTAAATGAGAATCGCAAATATGCACTTTGAGTTAAGACAGCAATTACAGCATTTTCAACACAGGCAGGTTGGGTATCACAAAAATTCACAAGGATTAATAATATGGAAGCACAATAAATGAATTTGCAATCATTTGTGGCAAAATGCTACTCTTCAGTCCATAGAGACTGCCTGTAGAGATACACAGAAAGGACAAACCTCTCCGAAGGAAACACACACTTGTCCATGGGCCCAACTCCTGTCATAATGACAGCTTTCCAAAGTAGAATGCTGGGCTCTTTCCACTTTCGAGGAAGAATTACTGACTGAAATAACTGGGTATTCAGTGTATGTTGCACCATTTTCCATATTCACAATAGATTTTTATTTTTAATTAAAAGAGAATTATTTAAGATATATCTTGATGCCTTTTTTTTAATCACAAGACAGTACAGATGTAAAATAAGATGAGAAAAGTTTACATTTCAGTATCCAGAAAATAAAGTATTTGACAGGTAATCCATTTCTTGAATTGCACTATAGTTGAACATCTAGGTTCATTATTACTTTCAAGCTACATTCACGCTTTAATAATATCTCAAAAACTGTAATGTGATTATGCATATGATTCCAAGAAAGCAAATTACAGTTATCTGAACGGTGCCAAAACATATCCCTAACTATTCCCATTCCCCATCATTTCTGTACCACGTGCAGCAGTGAAAGAGGGAGAGACAGCAAGGAGAGATTCACTTCATCTAACACCTGTAGCTCATCACCACCTGCAGTATATCTGGCAATACACGTCCAAAAGAAAAATAGATGTCCAATAAACAGAAGGGGGAAATTTTTGGACAAGCTGCAAATGGCAATGACTTCAGATATCCATCAATGACAAAACTATGACCCCTCTACCAACATCATCCAAACAGGAACAGATGGAAGCTAAACGTGCTTTTATCCATCCCAGGCCCATAATGAACTGCAAGCTGTCCTCCCTGCCAGAATTCTCTTTTGCCATTCCAGAGCTGCTTCTCTGCAATATTGCAAATGGAAAGACAGCATGGGCATGCACATGTGCCTTGCAGGAACAGATTTTGTACTGGGGCTGTCCTTTAGCCTTTATCATAACTTGACTCTCAGTATAAGGAAATAACAAGGGTATGGCACAAATTATTTCGTGTTCCTCTGATGTAAATATTCCCCCTTTACATACCTTTTTAGTAGCCCACTGCTTAATTCCACTATTTGTTGTCCTTAGGTTCAGCCATTATTGTATCTCGTACCTTGATTTTACTGTTTGGCTTATCTGCTGCTAAAAGTACACTCTCCCACCTAAGTGCCATTTTCTTCTCATCGCTGAGACCATTAGTATTTTGTTCTCTGAGCAAAGACATATCTGATGGCTTAGGCAGTTTATTTGAAGTTTTTCCTTAAGCCCCTGCTTTCTCCTCTGTCCCTAGAAAATGAGGTGCACACCTAGTAAGTCACAACGCAAAAGGAAAGGCATGAAGCTGCAGGTGTCATATCCTTCCAAAGGAAACCAGCCCCTGGTGTACCTAACCTGGTTTGGGGACATTTATCCAAGTTCAGCAAGGTCTCCACAGAGCTAGCTCATTCTCTCATCAGCTGGTGGAAGCCTCCTGTTATTACCACTCTAATATTAAGAGCTTGAATGGTGTTATGGTTCCTGACAGGCACATTATCCCATAACCATTATTTGGGAGCCCCGTGCTGGCCCCACTCGCTGCTGGTGCAGCCTGTCCTGCCATGGCAGAGGGAAAGAGCCACATGCTGCCCGAGGCACCCTGTCCCTCTGCCCCAGGCCTTGCACCACTGTGGCATGCCAGGCACAAGACACGTTTGCCCTTTTACCACCACGTCCCTCCTGCTCCTATCTCTTGCCAAAGGCAGCATCCCAGCAGGCACGCTGCCAGCTCCTTCTGCCAAGGTCGAGGACAATGATGTGCTCTGTGGCCCTGCAGCCCCCGTGCCAAATGGTGGCATATGGCACCTTCCCCCCAGATCCTGTGCCTGCAGCGCTGACCTTGGCAAGCCGCAAAAATCACCCCTCCCTGGGTTTTCTCCTCCTCCACGCTGGCACGCAGCAGAGGGGCTGACAAGGCTGTCACATTTTCCACTGTCACCCTGAAAGAAGCCCTTTGCAGAGCAGATCCGGCAACGCACGGACAAAGGGCAGGCTGCTCCCGACACACGCCGCCTGGAAAGCACCACGGAGTGGGAATGTTGGCTGCTGGGTATGGCTTGTTTCAACCCAGAGCAAGCAGTCCTTCCTACTCCTCCCACAGCAGAGAATGTTCTGTCTGCAGCAGGAATCAACGTAATACTCCTTGACTTTATGCTTTCATTAATCATCACCCGAATTGTAGACTTGCTCCATTAAAACCTGACAGTCAGCCATGGGCTGGCAGTTTGGCACAGTCTCTTCACGAACACACATCAATCATGTGTTCCTCCTTGCTATTTCTTCCAGAAAATAAAACTTAAGTGCTCACTGAATTTATGGATATAGCAGGGATTTGAAATACAGCACAGAACATCACGATTTCACAAGTTATGCCCATCAGATTTATAAGAGACATAGTTTAATTAGCAGAGATTTCCATCTCCAGAGGTAGTAGTACAAGCTATGACTCCATGAGGAGAGATGAGACAATGTCAGCCTAAGAAGAGACATTCACATCCCACAGAAAGGTTTTCCTTTCCTGTCAAACAGAAGGAATCAGCCTAACCTCACTTTTAGCATGCTGCATAACAAATCAGCACCATGTACTAGTGCATGATGTAACTCTGAAACTGGCTGATATTCTGCCTTTTCAGCCTTAAATCTGACACCCATGCTAAAGAAACAAAGACAAGTGAGGTTCTTGCAGTCACCACGGGCTTGAAAAATTTTTCCCACCCTTTTAATACAAGGCTGGAAAAGAAGAAAGATGATGCTCTATTTTAAATAAGGATCAGTGTTCCCCAGGCATCAGTAATGCAAAAGGGACAAGAGGACTTCACAAGCTCACTGCCTGTGTCCTTTTGCCTCCCACATCAGGGGCACGGCTCTTTGGTGCATCGAGGAGGTGAGATCTGCCTTCAGACTCAGCCACCGGCTTTCCTGACAGCTTCAGGCAAGTCACCTATTCCCTGTCTTTCCTGCCATTTACAGTGGAATCCCACCAGCTACATGACAGAGGAGGTATATATGCATCTTAATTGAGTTACATTTTGCAGCTGCAGATGTCCTTGCTGAATATGGTAATGAGCATGGGAATTTTATTTTGGTTTTTATTATTATTATTATTACTACTACTACTACAGGAGACTGGCAGACATCCGTACTAGAGAATGCCCCATCAAATAATGACATCTTGAATGTCTATGCTTTGGAGCTTCCCTCCATAAACATCCCTGTCTCACTTCTTCCTACAATGCTATTTTCATTACTGAGTGTAATCGAGTACAGAGTGTCTTTTAACAACTGAAATACAGAAAGAGCACACAGACAATTGTAATAAAAACATTATTATCTTAGAAAACTTTGCATGTTGACTAAAGCTGATGGATCCTCAGTTCTGTGAGCAAAATCATCATCACAAGCCATCCAAGTAATATCAGTATGGGCGTTTTGGAACATCTTTTCTCAAGAGAAGCTGGAGTTACTACCGCCTTTGACTTTTCCCTTCTTCCCAGTACTTTCTTCCCACTTCACCAAATTTGTTTGGGACTCTAAGTTTCAAACTGTGCTTCATGATATGTCAAGGATATTTCTAAAAGCAATAATGAAGCAAAAAATTGAAGCCCTGAACAGGGTATCCCAGGCACAAGAACATCTATTCCTTCACTGGACTTTTTGATGTCGCCACTAGAGGGACTTTCACGAAGCTAAAAAAAACCCCCAAACAACCAAGCAAGCAAAAACACCCTAATTATCTGTCACAGATGCCCCTCAGGCAGCTGTTGTATTTAGGAGGAGAAAAGGCATTTTGCTTCTTTTGAGGCAAAGTTTATACTTGCACCCCAGAGAATGCCTAAAGTATCAACACACAGGATTTTGTACTGGCAAATAAAACCGTCATGGACACGAAGTTAATGGACACAGACCTTACTGATGACCTGCTGTAGCTTCACAGCTCATTCCAGCCATACCTTTGGGGTGCAATTTATCTTCAGCCCCACAGAGTCTACACAACCAAAGTTCAGGGATTTTCTCACACCTTTTAACAGAACAATGGAAAAAGCCAATATTGTGCTTCCCCACACACATAATTTGGTCCTCAAAACACTATCAGAAATGGTCCAAGCAACAAGCTCTCGTTCCACTTACCTTTCTCACTTCCCACAGATCACCTGGCTTTGTGGGAACTCTCTCTGCATTTCTGGCACTACTTAAGCCATTTTCCAACATTATTAATGATCATCAAAATCCAGTGCTAGCTGCAGTGCTGAGGCTTGAGAGAAAAAAAATCTCATTGTTGCTGTGATTACAAATGGTAGTATTTAAAATGGTGTGGGAATAAGCCATATCCCTCAATGTAATTTTCATTATGAGCTACAGCCTCACTAAGAGCCAATCTGGTGTACACACACAACAATGGTGGAAGAAGTTTATCACAAACTTGACCACTAAATTTGAGGGTTTTCCACCTAAGTTTTTTAAGATGCCACTGCCATTATGTTCCAAATTCTTCTGTGTAGCAGATGACCTCCAGAATGACAGAAGTGGGTCACAAATGATCAATATTCCTAACTTAACACACCTCAGATCACATGCACCACGGGCTAAGTAGGATCAATAAAAGCAATCCACTTCTAAATTAGAAGACATGAGTGAAAAAATAACATTTTAACTTCAGCTTCATACACCATGCTTCAGTAATGGTACATTTTTATGGAGTATGGGTGAATTTTTATAGTCTATGCAGTCTTCTGCCACATGAAATTAATGTCACTGAGAACAGATGATTAAGTTGAATTACTTTTGGTGAAACAAAATAAAGATACAAGTGTTCAGTGGTTTCAGAAGTGATTCACCTCTCTCACCTATTTTCAAAATAGACTCTAACTAGGAAATAGCATTCAGAAAGCAGGCAACATTACTACAACTTCTAATATAACTACACTTTTAGCCTATAGTCTGCACTCATTCACCAGGATAGAAGGGATTCAAGATAACAGGTTTTATATATGAAAATTTGTAGTGTTCCACTAAATATGAAGTTACACAGCTAAGTCATATGAGCCAGGAGAAATGCGTTTATTCTGCACATGCTGCATACCTCAGAGGAGATATTCAGAGAGGGCTCTTCTTTTATTTTTCTTTTAAATAGTTCTTGCATCTAGATTTAATTCCTTCACTTTGAAAGCAGATGGCCTCAACTTCTACTATCAGATCAATTTAAGGCTGAAAACAAAAAAAAATCTATGAAGGAATGTTTCTGTATTTAAAGAAATTATGTTTAAATCAGTTATTGCAGGCACTCCTTGCTAGACACCAGTGCTTGAGTTCTACCAGAAAAGTGACCTCATCTTCGGAATGGGAAAAGGTGCCTCATCTCCCTTTGCATGATAAACAGGACTTTTTCTGGTAGTTCTTTAGTAGCCCAAATCTCAGTCGCACCACTCTCAATCTTTAATCAGATGCAGTATCATGAGGGGATATTCCATATGAAGGGGAGGAGGCAAAACTACTCATGTGACTCTGGAAATACGTGTCACAATCTTAGTCTTGCCTCTCTCCCCCAAGCCCCTTGTATACAGGTTATCATTAATTCAGATCGACACCGTTAATATGCAAAGCTTGCACTGCAGGTATCATCTTAATTAAATATGCGTGGATACAAAGGTGCAAAAAGTTAGGACTTGGTCCAATGTCACAGAAGGAGGCACTGGAACAACAAAAAGCAGCCATCTTAAACTTGGTGCCCTCCCCCAGCTGTTGCTCAGTAGCCATGACAAGAAAGGCACAAAAACATAGGTAAAAAGGGACATTGCATGCACTGGCTTGTACAGAAATGAGCTTGAAATTAGCGGGTTTATGGTGGCAACACAACAGCTCAGTGGCATGACCCACCATCTCATTTCACAGGGGTGTAGGATTGAAGATGGTTTGGGTTTTGCTTTTCCGAAAACTGCTAAGGAGACAAAACTGTTATGGGCCCATCAGTAATTCCGCATCACCGGAGCTGCTGCTCAAGATGGAAAAGCATTCATTCCCAGTGAGCCTTCACCATTAACCTTGTGAGAAACGCGCAGCAAGGCTTCAGCCAGCTTCATTTCCCTGGCTCGCTGACTCCATGTACCTCCAAGACTCAGTTAAGAAAAAAAAAAGAAAAACAACCAGTTTTGAATCACCTCTTGAAGGATGAGAATGAGGCAGTGCATGCCAGTATGTTCAAGTGCAGAGAGGTGGCTCTCTACAGATACATTTTTGAGAAATGTATCACCCTTAATAAGGACGGCAATGCTTTCAGGATGTCTTTGACAAGGAATGAGCAGCGCTCAAAGCTGCTTTAGCGCAATACGCGATAACACGGAGATATCTGTGCAGCGAGGCTGGTGCCCATTTGATTAAACAGCCTGTCTGCTCCCTCCACAAGATATCAGAGGTACAATTAGTTCAGTCGGTGGTATCAGCAATGCCCTTGAGGTCCTGTGCTCCTGACGACTAATGAAGAGGCACTGCTGGCTGTCAGCACGTACAGGGGGAGGCATTCATCTTCCTGGCAGCACCAATTAAATCCACCCACATCATACCAGGAGTCAGGAATTCAGCAACAGGAACGAGTTAGAGCAGCCAAATGGTTCAACACTTCATTTTTGGGTTTATATCGCAGAGAAAAGGGAATAAATTGTGCTAGCTATGCTGATGGCAAAGGGAATACAGAAAATCTGCCTGACAGCAGAGGCAGAGAGAGCATCTCAGCACTCAGGTGTGCGCACACGTGCGCTGTGGAAAGGCTCTTTTTTTTTGCATGAGGGCAGGAAACCTCTTAACACAAAAACAATTTTCTCCTGAAGTCAACAGAACAGAATTTGCTTATTGCATTGTGTTGCCAACACTCTGCTAAGCCTTCAAGGAAAGTTACTTGCTGTACATGTGGGCGTATCCTCACTTAGGACATGGCAATTACTCTTGAGAAGATAAGGCAGGGAACTCTTGCCCCTTATTTCTTCCAAGGCTACATCCTTACAGAAAACACACGGTTCTATTTCAAAACAGGCTCAAAACCTTCTAAAACATTTCTATCCCTGAGACATGACATTGCATCATATCAGCCACAGTCAAACATGTCAGCTAATCATCTGCCCTCACTGTACAGCCCAACCTGTCCCATCCCACAGAAGTCCTGCTGTCAATATGACTTAGAAGACTAAAAAGTACAGATGTCAGAGGAGAAGGATATTGGAGTAGAAGCTGCAGTAAGCACCTGGTATCCAACCTGCTAAGGTACACAGGAGTGCTACAAAGAAAATTGCTTTTTTAGACAAAAAAGATGTAATTCCTGTTTTGTCTTACCTGTATGTCCCTTAGGGAAAAATGCAAGTAAACTTACCAAATCCACACTTTCCAGGCCTTCATGGACCCTTTGTTAAAACCACTGTGAATCAGTAAGTGGCAAATATTAGCACCTAGTGTAGCCTCTCATTTCAGGTGTTTGAGAACTCATGGCTTAAGTCTCAAAGGGCTTAAACTGCTAAACACTGTACAGCAACAGGGAACTCAAGAGGTTTTGGTAACTTCATAACAAACTGGCAGCCATTTATCTTCTCAAACATCTGTGGAGGCTAAAGGGCCTGTTTACTGACAGGGAGATCAATGCAAAACAGACCTCACCTGACTCTCAGCCATGGGGCCACAGACCTATCTATGCAAATCTCAGCTGACTTAAAGGAGTGAAAACCGACTGCAGTAGAAGCAGAAAAATAGTTTATTATCCAACCTTTCACGTAAAGGAAGCTTAAAAAAACCTAACCCTCAGACCAACCTCACACTCCCTACCAGAAGAACAGTTCATCTGCAAGAAATATAATTTGCCATACAATATACAATTAAACACATGAAGAAACAAAGAAAAAGGCCTTTGGATGTCCCTGTTCGTCTAACCAATGGAAAAAAAAAATTGTAACTATTTCAGAGTTCTGGGAATTTAGTATTTCACTCCCTTACAGAGGTGCTAATTAAGAGCCTGACAAACTGACCTTTAACAAAAGTGGACAGAGCTAAAGGTAATTCTTGCCTTCTGCAGTCTCCACCAACCATGACTCAGGATAAGATCTCGTGTTACCTGGTAAGATAGGAGATAGCCCAGGATCCACAGGCACAAGAAACAGCAGACACACAAATGCAGAAAAAAGCATCAGCAGAGACTCCAAGTGACTTTGCTGAAATAATACAATTCTTTCCCAAGAGTCCAAATAATCCCTAAGCGTGAAACTCTGACTTAAGCTGCAGACACATAACTTGGGGGATGAACTGACTTTGGTACCTCGGTATGACCACGGTGCAAATTTATCCACACAAATGCGCATGCTGGACTATGACACTTTGCCAGTGGTAAAAAATACAACACAAATGCACGAGGTTTACAAGCAAAAGATTCCACAAGGAATACTGAAGCTCAATATTTGGAAATTTATGTTCTTGTTTAAACAGTACTAACTAAATATTAAAACTCGTGCAACTGCAGAACTCATCAGAGAAGTCTTCAGGATATTTGTGTCTCTGAGGGAACTCATGATTTAGATTAGAGAATACAAACAGGTCACCTGCTAGTGAACGTGGTCCTGAAAGCAACCTTGTCCTCTTGTGCTAGTTTTTCATGAAATCTGCAGTAATACAGGACAGGGACAAAGAAAGATGTGATTCAGCAACATCCAAATGGTGAGGTATCACTGGAGTGATGATCTGGCTTCTTACCTGAGGCCAAACTGCAAAATGACTTATCTGACTCAGAGAAGGACATCTGCCAGCACACAAGGATCTCAAGTAACGACAGCTGGTGGGGTAGCAGCATGAGCAGCTTAGTTTCCAGGATCAAAATCCAGTCAATGATGAAGCACATTCCTTTGTCCATGCAATAACCACCATCTCTTCTAGATCAACTGCCTTCAGAGCCTCAGATTATTCTGAGCTGGTGGTGCTTCCTGAGAGCATCAGGAAATAATTCAAGTCCTTGGAGCTCCTACAAGCATCCAGAAATCCCTGGGAAAGCCACAGGCCTCTCCTGCAAGGCTTTTCATGATGCACATGCTCAAGATACCTTCAGGCAGAAACCCTTGCAAAGTCCAGGGGACTCTAAAAAAGACACTTGAGCCTTGTGTGAAAAACAGTGGACGAGCCCGAGCTTTCCACATCTCTGTACTTTGCTCCTCCTGGTGCAAATGAGGTGCAGGAATCATGTCTGCAAACCACCACACAAGCAAACCGCATTTGTGCCCCTGTCCTGCACCTCTGGGTGACACGCAATGTACTGAGACACAGCGAGGTCACCTGCCTCAGTTCTGTGGGAACACAGAGGCCTTCCTTCCCCCATTACACCTGCACAACAAGAGGAAAACCTCAGGTTTCCTTTATAACACACAGAACACGGTTTTTACCTACTATATAAAGCTCGTAACAATTAGCAAATACAGCACAATTACTTGAACAAATCTTATCACACAACATGGCTATATGTGCATATTTCCCCACACTAAAAAGGTATTCATTTAAACCCTCTTCTGATTTTTGTTGACTCTGAAACACTCCTCTGAGTGCAAGAGGAGCTGTTAATAAGCACAGGCATCACGAATTATTTTGTGGTCACTGACTCCAGCGCAGAAAACTCCTGCACAGAAGCGTGGCATGGGCCTCGTGCTGTACAGGAGAGAGTTTCTCCCCTGTAAATTAACTTTGTCAGCACACCAAATTTAAAAAAAATGGAAAAATTTTAAATATTAAATCAGGTAATGACTTAGGGAATGAACAGAATGTTTTCAAAATGCAAATTGAAGGCATCTGTATTTTAATTACAGCACCAAAACTGCAAGATACTTGTCTCCACACACATTTTTTTCATTCATCTTCAGAGATGGCTGCATACAGAGTATTAGTTTCATAGTATAAACCTACTCCCACGTACATTCCCAAAATAATTTGCATGTATTACCGAAAAACAAACATATGCACACAAGTTTTCAGGCCGCCCACAGACGTGATAGACAAGAAAAGGACTTGGCACTTTTGCTTTTGGGATTATAACTGAAATTGCTTCAACTTTTAATACAGGGAAACAGAACACAAGAGCAGCATGAGCTTCAGCACTATACATTTAGCACAATACTCAGTTAAGATGACAATGTTTTTAAAAATGTGCAAATAGATCCTGTTGCTACATAGCTGATTTCCCATACAAAAGCTAACAAAGGCTAAACAGAACCTTAGCTACAATACATTTTTCTCTGTTACACTCAATGAGCTCAGTTTTGGTGCTGTCAGCCTATAAAATTGACTTTTATACTGAGGCAGTAAGAGGATACAGATGACAAACAGCTCCATTACAGAAGGCTGACAAATACTTGCCTTGAGAAGCAACAGTGACATGACGACAGTGGCAATGCTCACTTCATCTCTGCATAAAATACAGTTGGCACTTCTACTTCACTACTACACATCTGCACTGTGATGCCTCCTCTATAGTCAGAGTCTTCATTTTAATTTCATCCCCCAAATACCAGTGCTACGGCATGAAATGTCCTGATTTCCCAAAGAACATTTTTTTTGGTCATGAATCCTTGGCATAATATGTCCAGTACATTTCGAAATCTCTATAACCACATGCTTGTTAGCCGGGGGAGGGGGGAAATAAACACACTGGTGCTATCCTAAAACACATTCAAAACCCCATTCTCAGAACTGAAAACAAGCAAAACAAAAAAGCATACCTGATTTTCAGGGATGCTCTAGATAAATACTGAACTCAGCGCAAAAGTAACTACAAATTACTTTTTAACTTGACTCCATAGCATGGTGGCATAACAAACATTTTGGGAAATCACAAGAGCAACTGTGCTCTTTACTTGGGCATGAAGGATAAGCATTCCCAGAGTCAGCATTTTCAAACAGACTAAGGTGTCATATGAATCAGGACATATGGAGAATTCTCTTAATTTCTGATGGAAACAAGATTTTAGTCAACTCCAGACTTGCAATGCTAATAAATAGGTTTCTTTCAATATTCTGAGCATATAAAAAAGAGACTTTGAGAAGAGACAGTGAGAAACTTTTCAAATCTGATTGATTGAAGACTGGGATGAGGGTTAAACCTCAGAGATAGCATACTGGCTGTCTTTGCATAATAATCCCTTATTACCCATGGCTTTCATAATCAAGCTTTGAAGTCTACTTCATATTTCTTACACTTTTACAATATATTATAACCAGGCACATCAGTGAACACAGCTCCATTTGTGCCCTGATCCTGAAATGATTTAAGACCAAGAACATTAAACATTACCATCTATTTGCCCTTCCAAATAGCCATAATAAGAGGTAATTTGAAAAGTAATATGGGGATTAACAGAACATATAAATAAATACACTAGGCTGACTGGATGTGGAAACAGAATTGTTTAGAGCTTGGAAAAGATTTAAAATCAAGTCCAGTCATTAACCCAACACTGCAACATCCACCACTGAACCATGTCCCTAAGCATCATATCTATACATCTTTGAAATAACTCAAGGTATGGCTGACTCCCCTACTTCCCTTCCACAAACCTGTCCCAATGCTTGACAATGCTTTCAGTGAAGCAATTTTTCCTAAAATCTAATCTAAATCTCCACTGGTGCAACTTGAGGCCTTTTCGTCTCATCCTTTCACTTGCTACCTGCAATAAGGTCCCCACTCAGCTTCCTTTTCTCCAGATTAAACCACCTGCAACTCCCTTAGCTGTTCCTCAGACCTGTGCTCCAGACCCTTCCCCAGCTCTTCTGCCGTTCTGTGTGCTCGCTCCAGCCCTTCAACATCTTTCTTTAGTGAGGGGCCCAGAACTGGACACGGCACTCAAGGTGTGGCCTCACCAGTGCCCAGTACAGGGGGACAATCCCTGCCCTGGCCCTGCTGGCCACACTATTGCTGATCCAGGCCAGGATGCCATTGGCCTTCTTGGCCCCCTGGGCACAGCTGGCTCATGCTCAGCTGCTGTAGAGCATCCCCAGGTCCTTTTCTGCCAGGAAGTTTTCCAACCACTCCGCCCCCAACCCACAGCGCCTCATGGAGCTGTTGTGATCCAGGAGGAGGACCTGGCACTTCCTTGCCCTAAAGAATTCTGCCTAGGGGTGAATGAAAAAATTATGAACCAGTGCATTAACAAATTAAACCTTTGTTTTTTTCCTTAAATTGAATCATTAATCACCTTCAGCTTCTGTTCTGGCAGAACAGATGTGGCCATTCATCACTGAGGACAAACTGCAAAGGCTTTTCATATGGAATAGAATATCCTACCTGGAACAACTTCAAAAAGGAACTTTCCTGGACTTTCTTCATTGCAGGGATGCTCAATTACTCTGTTGCCAGGCAGAAAGATGGTACCCTAAAGAAAAAAGTAACAACAAACATGGGATTAAAACTGCTACCATGCTTCCAATAGACTAATGTGTCCTCTTTTTGGACTGGGTTAAACATGAATTGTTCACTGTAAACACCTGAGCAGCTGATTTCCAAAGTGAGACTGAGGAGGGATTATCCCAAAAGCCAATGTCACAGATCCCCTTAACTGAGGCATTCGATAACAGCTTTAGGTTTTTTTAATCTCTGGGGTGTTTGATACCATGCAGAGTTTTGTACCTATCACATATACTAATCCCACTGTTCTGCAAGGAAAAATCGAGACTTAAAAGAAAGGAAGAAGTGAAGAGTTAGGAAGCTGCATGTGTGAGGCAGGTGAACTCACAAGCCAGGCTTCTTGGCTAAAGCAAAAGGGGGCATGGACGGAAGAGTAACCTCAGTTTGTGGGGTGCATACCCAGTTCCTGCTCTGGGCCTTTTTGCCATAGCACCCCAGGGAAGCAGTACAGAGAAAACATCCCACTCCCACCAGTGGCTGCAGCATGCCAGGCTGCTGGTGCTAAGCCACAACAGGCATAGAGAAAGTCCTGTCCAAAGATGTCTTTGCTACAGGCAGAGAGATGTCAGAAAATCTCTGTGATGAGTACTGAATGCCTTTATTACAACTTTACTGCCTTGAGAAGGCAGGTAAGGAATATTAGCTGTGCATATTTTTAGTAACATCAGTCACCAAAAACAACCTCTGAAACTCTCAAAACATTTCTGGGGCTGTGTTGAAGACACAACTTATTCCCTCCCCTTTGGTCTGGTGACATGGGATGGATAGACCACCTCTTTTTCATTTTTAGGAATTACAGCTCCTCCCAGTACCATTTCAGCCTCAGTCAGCAGGCAGTCCTTCGTGAAATTATGCTAGGATGGCTGTCCAGGGATAAAGTTTCAGAGCAGCATCCTAGGAATTGTATTAGGTACAAGCTCTCCACCACTGTTAATGGGAGATAACACCTATTTAGTAATATTCTCTGATTATTGCATAATGGGGCCCCCATCTCCAAAGTAAACAACTTACATAAGTTACACATCTTAAACACGGATTACCTCAAGGAAGTCAGACATGAAGCACAATTTTCCATAGTAGTTTCAACCCAACACCCAAATATGTGAGACCCCTCATCTAAAGAGCACTAAAGATATCCCTGTACACAAAGAACATCAATTTTGATATCCAGTATTCATGGCTATGACCCGTGACCTTCATTACAAGCAGAACCACTTACAAATATTGGGAAGTAGAAACAAGGGGAAACACTACAGTCTTCTTACAAAGGAGACCTTACAAACCACAGGAAGAGGTCACCTGAAAGAACAGGTAACCAGTGTTTGACAAAACCAGTATTTGTACCAGCTGATGTGGAGTCTGGGCTCTATACCAGCTTGTCAGTGCTGTGTGCCAGTGGGTACAGTGTCATCACGACAAGGCAAAGACAGGGTGCACAGGGATTTCATTGGAACATTCAAAATCACCTCCATTAAACACTATGATGTTTATTGCTGAAAGCAGATGAAACAGCACAGCTTTCTGCTGAGGTGGTACAAGCAGCAGGTATTAGCAGCTGTGGGCAGATGTCCCCACTCACTGCATACACAAATGTATTACAAGCATTAAGTGCCTTGGTCCAATAGCTCCACTTGGAGCTCCACTTCCTTCCTGCCACAAGCAGCACCTGCTAATAGATGTCACGCTCCAAAGCCTTCTGTGAAACACCTTATTAAGCAAGAAAAATATCATAAACAAAAATGATTATATGAACAGGAAAAGATAAGTCACAATGTAGTTCAACTTTTTATATTAACACCTAAAGAAAAAACAGGAAATACAAAGAATACAGTTTTTCTGAGAATTATGGGAGACCAGGAATAAGAATCTCTAAAAGCTATTTTAATTACATATATTTTTGTCCCATGTAATAGACCATTAAGACTGGCATAATTTTCTTGCCCACTTTCAGACTGACCTGGTTTTATCTAGAAGAAGCTCCACCCACCACAATGGATGAGCAAATCACTCTTCATACTGGACTAAGTGTCACTGTCTTGGGAGCTTGCATCACTGAAGGCATATTCAAGCTAATCATAGGTCTTGCTACCCAATTAAACAAAAATACAAAATTAATGAGACCTAGCCTACAGCACTGTAAACTAAAATCAATTCATGAGACAGTAAATGAAAACTGCATTGAACTCTGCTGTCAACTCATTAGCAACAGGCATGCTGCAGTCTCATTACAGTGTGATGCTCTCTGATTCTGTGATGCAAAACCCTTTTACCATTTACAGTGAGATCTCTTAATGACAGATTTTTGAGAACATAAGAAACAAAGGTATTATAAATGTAACTCTAGCACCTTCATTTCACAGATGAAACCTGTTTCATCTACCAAAAAATACAAAGTCTAAAGCCACTCACAATACCTAAGTTAATATGAAGAGAAACCAGACAGTAAAACCATACAGAACACTGCCGTGGTTTAAAAAGAAACTGTCCTCCAGTGGTGATTTTATTTTACTGTTTATTTCCAGTAGTATTATTGCAAACATCAGTGCACATGACATACTTCAATATATATATATGAGGGGTTTTTTAAATTAAAAAAATAGCTTTGTTTGTGCAATATGCACCTGGGTGCCCAGTTCCAGTGGAGAAAGCATTAAGAGAGTGATTGCAGCTCTCTCACTTCCCATTCTGTCTGCTTTCACACCCATCTGTCTGCCTTCACCACACAGCAACACTTCCCCCTTGCTAAGTTTTGTAGCTGTCTACATAACTGTACTGAGCTTGTCTGGAGTGTCCCTTCGCTCAGTTTCTCAGCAGCTGATGTCCAGGGAACACATCTGTACTGTCACAAAGCCCTGGCTGTGGGGTATCTGATATAAATGAGGTCCCCAGTCCACACGTCACTCTTGGTCCCCTTGCTCAGTTGCCTTTCTGGGCCCTTAAGGTGCAACATTAGGCCCGTCCTTACAGCCTGGATAGTCCCAAGAGTACGGACTATCAGTCAGTTGCAAAGCTTCAGCAAGTTTAGGCTCTGCTTTCTGCCTTGAGTATCTAATTCCAGGGGGAAGTAAGAGAAAACCAACTATACAGCCTTAGACACTTAACAAGATAGTAATTTGCATATAAAAGAGGAAGGTGATTTCCAGAGGAAATAAATGTTTTGACTTGGGTGTCAGTGCATGAGTGCATGCAAATGTTCCGTAAGAAGACTTCACATTGCTTCACATCAAACTCTCCAGCTCATTCAAGACATTTTAAAAAATTTCAATCCAAGAATGCAGATTGGACCAGATTAATATTTTGCTTTCAAAAAAGAAAGAAAGAAAAAAAAAATCAGCAGGGACCAAGACATATGGTCTATAGAAGTACAGGAAAAAGGGAAGTGGGAGAAAAATGTGGCCCTGACCCAAGTCCCTCCTGGCTCCCATTGCCATTGTGTTTGCGGGCTGTGCCTCCACCAGCAGCATTTTGCAGAGTTCCTGCTGCAGTAGGCCGGAGTTGTTTTTCGATTTCCAACACTTCTGTCCTTACCAGGGCAGTTCTGCTTCTCTAACTGAGCATTCAGGATGACTCACAGCATGCAGGAGCAATCTGGGTTGCTCAAGAAGCATTGGCCTTTTCCCTAACTGAATATCAAGCCCACTTTCAAAGGAGATTCTCACACACATGAATTTTTCTATAGCACACTCTTGCTTCAAACCAAAGATCTCCTAAAAAGCAGAGCAACAATATTTGTTAGAATCAAAAATCTGCATATATGAAGTGTTTAATATGAGAAAAGATACTGCTCTGTTAACTAAGTGCTTGATAAAATACTGTAGTGCAGCAAGAATGACATCAATCTACTTCGGATTAGTCTCACAGCGTGATACAGTCTTGCTCAAATAGATGTTTTATCCCATGCTGGTCCCTTGAAACATTTTCAGCACCATTTAGCAGCTGAACTTCAGGAGGAAGCACGGAAGAGGAGACAGGATGGCCACTGCACAAGTGCTTCATGAGGACCAGCTGACAGATGGTATTTCTGTTTGCATGCTCTGTGTAACACATTGCAACAGGGAGGCGACCCTGTGCCTCTTTCTGGCTCTGCTCCATTACTTTTCCCTAGGTACGCTTTCCCCAGCCTTGTTTAAACCTGGTTTTCTGAAGGAGACTTACCACCTTGTTCAAGAGACACCAGGTTTTCCCCAAGAAAGCTTATGATACAAGGAATTCCAATGCTTTCAAGATGCTGACTGGCAAATGTGAAGACAAATACATGATTTTCAGTATCTCTGGATGGATTTTACTCAAAAAGCACATAGAGACATGAGGCTGCTTTCTTGACAAAACAATGTTTTCAGGATTTATCCTAATACACTTTCCCAGGGCTATTTGCTTGCTGGTAGTTTGTCCTGCTACCCTTTAAAAAAGTTGGGAAGTACACAGTACCAGCAGTTATATCACATGCTCTTCTTGCCCTTCCAGCTTTGATTATTTATCAAAGATCACTGAATTCTACTTTGACTTTCAAGATATGTGCTGCATTTACATATCTGTTTTTCTGGTTTCATGGAAAACTCATCACATCAGCTCTCAGGGGGCAGGAAGGTCATCAGCCAGGAAAGAGGCAGCTGATGGCAGGGGGGGCACGAAGAGGCAGAAGGAATCTTTGGGTACTTGTGTCTTCTGTATGACTCACAGGCACATCCAACACAGCACTGTTCTGTGGTTTCTTGTGTCACTGTTGCTGTTTCTGGAAAGTCTGGGCTGTCATACTTTGGAACAACAGCGCACTTCAACTCAGATGGCATCTTAAACTGAAAAATAGTACTTTTAGTGAGTAATGTTCTCAACATCACTACTATTTACAAGGCCACAGCCAGAAAGGTACCCACTGTATTTCACAGAGAAGCCTGGTAATCAACGTAAATTAAATAACATACCTGATACATATGCACAAGTGTATTTCTATATGTATATACAGAAATGTATATGCAGTTTGACTGCAGTGACATTTTAAAAATTTGACTCTACTTCCACCATTACAACGCATTTCCAACATGCCAGTGAAATCACTCGCTGCAAAAGGGCACACTAACTCTAAAAGCCAGCCCTTTCATCTGACTGCCCACACAGAGATATCTGTATTTCAAACTGGGCCTGAGGAAGTTCTCCAGCTGGCTCCAAACCCCGGGTCAATGCAGATTTTTTAAATTTTTATCGTAAGAGTAGATTTTTATACCACTTAAGGAACCAAAGGAGTGGAAGAAGTACATTTACTGCAGGAGGTGATACACTCCTTGCCTTGAAGTTATTGCAGCCATCTACAATTTTGCATTATGTACAAGGAGAGAACAATGACTAAGGGTGACTAGTCAGATTTTAGGGGGTATCATACCAGGAATGAAGACAAGAAGGAAGGAGAAATTACAAAAAAATCCTAGGGTTGATTGGATGAAAATAAGCCATTGCACAGCATACCTTTTTCTGGCATAAATACTGTTGCATTTGACATTTTCATGTCCCACTAAGTTTACAACATTTCTAGAGTTTTTTTCTGTTGAAGAATGAGAATTGCTTAGTTCTCATAAACTCTGCAAACAGCAGCCTAAAAGAGATTTTTTTTTTCTTTTACCTAAAGAAATGTTCTAACCTACCTGATAGCTTAATATTCCAAAAAAAGAGGTAAATTCTTTTCTGTGGTGGTGAATACCATCTATACCATTTGGCTGATATTGAGCACCAAAACATTTATTCTGACATGAGAGAGCTGACAGTTTTACTATTATGTGATTACAGTTTCCTTGAAGATTTTTCTATTTCTCTCCTGCCAGATATTTCACTTAATGGTTGAGTGCTTCTCTGCTTGAAACTTCTTTCCTCAAGAATGAAGCAATCTCGGCTTGAGCAGCCACTAGACAAAAAAATTCCCGTATTTATTCCATAAGAGAAAGCAAGCTCATACCAAGTTAAGCTATTAACAGCACAAAAAATTAAGTTTGCCTAAACCCAGAGGCTAGATCCATATTGCATGCCCAGGGTTTTCATTTCTCTGGTAATGGCAAGAGAGAAGAGACAGGTATGACAGGACTGAGCTCAGGTAAGGGAAAAGGACAGGTCAAAGGGTTCAGGGGCAGGAGGTGCCTTCCTGAGGAACCCATTCTTGCAGCTGCCATATTCCTCACAGAAATGATCTTTGGCATTTTCCAAAGGCAATGCAAAAAATAAGATGCATAAATAAATTCAGAGCCTGAACTGAATTTAAGAACTCATAAATACAAGCTGAGATCTTTATTACATGCATGCATGGAAGGTTGATAAAATTAGGCTTCGCAATGGTCACTAAATTTCGATCAACAGAAAAAAAATTAAACTGGGCACTACTGAATTGTTAGAATCTTTACTACAGGAAAAATACTTCCAATAGCTCTGGTCAGTGAGAAATTCAGCTTTTAATTAGATAAAACTATCTTCCCAAGGAAAAAAGCCAATAAAGCACCAGAACACAAAGGGCCAGGTCTTGTTTTACAGATCACTTCTGCAAAGGAAATTTACTAACTTCCAGTCCTGAGAACATCTAGGTCAAAACAATGCAATTATTCCCCAAAAGCATAATATTTGACAAGGGGAAAATTTCAAGTATGACCTCTCATTTATATACAGAGCTCTCCAGTGACAGTCTGGACAGATGCAGCAATGCTGTGAGAGAGACTCTGGCCTGCTTAGGAGTCTGGTTGACAACAGTCCCTTGTGAGACAGTCCTGAAGGGCAAAGGAGTCTAGGAAGCCTGGACATATTTCAAGGAGGAAATCTTAAAGATGCAGAAGCAGGCTGTCCCTATGTGCCAAAAGATAAGGTGGTGGAGAAAACCACTAGCCTGGGAGAACAGAGTTTATGACCTTTGGAAGCAGGGACAGGCAGCTCAGGAGGACTACAAGGATGTGGTGAGGTTATGCCAAGAGTAAATTAAAGGCCCAAAGCCCAGCTAGAACTTCATCTGGCTACTGCTGTAAGAGACAGTAAAAATGATTGTATAAACACATCAGCAACAAAAGGAGGGCTAAGGAGAATCTCCATACTTTACTGCATCTGGGGGGCAAAAAGCAGTGGCAAGGGATGAGGAAAAGGTTGATGTACTCAATCCCTTCTTGGGATCAGGACCAGACAACGTGGATTTATGAAAGGCAGGTTAGCTAACTTGATCTCCCTCTATGACAAGGAGACCCCCTTTGTGCATGAGGAAAGGGCTGAGGATGTTTCTCTAAGACATGAATAAAACCTTGGACACTGCTTCCCACACCATTCTCCTGGAGAAATGGGCTGCCCCTGGTTTGGATGGGGGCACTCTCTGCTGGGCTAAAAAACTGCCTGGATGGCTGGGCACAGAGAACGGTGTAAATGGAGTTAAATCCAGCTGGCAGCTGGCTACAAGTGGTGTTTATCTACTGGAGAGTAGGAAGACTCTGCAGAGGGATTTGAATAGGCTGGATCCACGGGACAATGCCAACTCTGTTTTTTCCAGGAAACCTATATATGGCCAACTATCCCACCCAGGACAATTCACTTCCATGTCAATGTGTAGTAAAGGTTGAAGTTGCTGCACTTTTCCTAAAATTTACACGTAAAGTGCAACTTTTACAGCATAAAAAAAGTGGCAGAGACACACAGAAATGGGATTACAATTCCACCGAGGTCGGGTATTTTCCTGTGCAAATATTCTTGTCAGCATTTGTCTAGCAAGAACATTCCAGGGAAATCTGCCTCACTTATATAAGTTATCATCTCGCAGTTTTTTATGGGAAGAAAAAAATTCTGTTTCACATGGAAAAATTTCAGAGGTTAATGCTTTCTAGCATTTCAACTGTGTAAGACACTTTGTTGGTCCTTGTTTAAGGGATTACATTAAGTAGCAGTGATCCTATCTTGAGGGAGACTAGGGTCATGCCTTTTGTGCTATTTAAACAAAACAGGTGCCACCTAAACAATTAACACAACTGGAAAACTCAGATTCCCTGATTACAAATTACTTCTCTGGCAGTACTATTTGTGTGCAATAGATATTTCCACATTTTACTTGTAGTTCAGCATCTTCATTTGCGTCATTCATTCTGTGATACTGCTGCCAATTTGAAACTGGAGTTCTTGGACGGTTTCTCATCTTTATAACTGGTCTGAATCACACATTTTCATAGCTTTTGCATGAGATCTAGATGTTTACTATTAGTTTTATTACTGTATTAGTAACATGTTTTTTGAGGACAATGTTTAAATTACTTCCTATGTAAGAAAAGGTGCCAGATACCCCCAATTTAAATAACTACAAAATCAAAGCAGAGTTTAGTAGGAGTTAGTTTAGGTCAAGTCAAGTATCAATTGATCAGTTCAGTTATACAGAATACATGCACATTTCTGCACTTCTGCTTGCACATGTTTGGGTGAGGGTTTTTTGTGGTTTCTTCATAATCTTCAACTGGCACAGCCTGCACTCAAAACTATGTCAAGTTGTGGCAAGTTATAGACATCAGTCCAGCTCCATGAACTGATGTGGACCACAAAACCAACCTAGGGTAAGGCAACAACCACTCAAGGACCACCACAAACAATTCCTCTCAGTGCTAGTTTAATTGACCTATTGTTTCCCCTAGAATATCTCTTTTGACAGTTTGCTACTCCAGGAGGAATTTACCAGGTGCATGATTAAAATCACAAAGTCATAGGATAACAGGCTGGAAGGGGCTATATTCAAAAGATAATCATGGGGAAAAAAGTCCACTTTTCCATCTTTTATCTCAGCAGTTTGGATGTAAGGACACTATCGGAGAGCACACCAAAGCCAAAGCTGAGCCACAGATCTGCTCTCCCTTTCCAGAAGGACTTGCTTCTGCACTCTACCAGGGTCTGCAAGAAGGCTGACCTTTTTAATTAGAGATATCTTTTAAAAATAGCCAATATTTTTCAAGATGATGCTGTCTCAAAAGAGCACTTACTTCACTGAGAATAAATAGGACTCTCATAATCTAGATTTTTACACTGTTCTCTGAATACCACCACCAAAGTTATTTTACAACATTCTGTAAACATAGAGCAAGAATAACTGAGTGTACTTGGGCTTATGACAGCTTTTTAAATTTTATTTATTTAAATATCAAACCATCATTTATCTGTTTTTCTACAAGACAGTGTGACAAGCTTTCTGCAGACCTGTTGAGGGGGGTGCATCTTGCAGAGTGCCAGACAGTCTGGAGTAAAAATGGATTTAGGGTGACTGGAGGCCAGCATTATTAACTGCACTCTAGCAGCTGCTCTGTTCCAACAGTATTAATATAAATACCTTAGATTCCATGTTGCTATTTTAATAAGTTATCAAAATATAAATGACCATGAAGGCCTTCACGGTCTGCAGGAGAAACTGCAGACGCCTTTACAAAACCAGAGGACGAAGTGCTGTTTATGGAAGTGGAGAAATCAAGCAGTGTTTACACAGCAGGTGAACAGAAACAAAGCTCCAGGTTTTCTGGCAAACACAGTAATATTTTGGCCACTGGACTGCTCCCTGCCTGGAGTTATTGTTGAAAAGGGGCCTTTCTTCCAACTATTAAGAAAAAGTAGTTCATACCAGTCATCTGCTGTCAACACTTTGGAATCTGCTTTTTTTGAAAGAGACAGCTACAGAAGCTTTAAGCATTTCTAGATGCACATTTATTGCTGTTGCACATTTGTTTTCTCCTAAGTGACAACACAGTGCAAACATGTCAGATTAGTCAATCCACCAATCTGCAAGTAAAACCTTTACTTTGGAGCTGAACCACAAGTGGCCCCGTTTTCTGGCATGCTCACAGCTACAGAGCACAGTGACTACAGCTAGAGCTGGGATCATCATGGGAAACAGAGGTACCTATTAGGATGTGGCAAGAAAAAGAAGGGTGTGTCTCAAGTTTATAGTGGTATGTGAAAACTATCACTATTTTGTCTCATGGGACAAAATGTAACTCAGCCAAAGGTAAAACAGAAAAGCTCCTGAATTCCAATATCCACTTGCGCCACTGGCTTGAGGAGGCTTTCGCAGGCTGCTTGTTGAAGCCAGAATACACAACGAAGGTAATCAATGACATTTCATTCCCATTTTTAAAGGGTATAATTTTACAACACCAGTGCTGCTACCAATAGCTATTATTGATCATGCTCCTAACTTTGCCCATGTACCTCACAAATCTTTACACAGCTTTCTCCCTTGCTATCCCACCTCCTTACCCACTGCTTTTCCTTCTTCTGGCTCCTTTCTGCCCTTCTACATTCCTTCTACAACATCAGTGAGCTTCACTCTGGTCATTGCATAGCTTAACTAAAAGCTGAGTATTGTTTATCCAGCCAGAAATGTTTTCCACATTCACAGTAAATCAAAATCAATCAAGGGCACAGCGAGCATCCAATATGCTTCTGGATGAAAAGAAGAGTGCAAATTCACTGAAGAGCACAGGAAAAAGCATCCTGTTGGGGCTTCTCAGAGGAGAAGGTTCTGGGGAGACCTTGTAGTGGCCACCTTCCAGTACCTAAAGAGAGTCTAAAGAGAGATGGAGAGGAACGTGCAAACACTTTTCCCACTGCTGCAAAAAACTCTCCACCAAGCCAGGTCTTAGAGGTCTTAATACACTTAAAGGCTTTCTCTCTCTCTCTCACACACACACAAAACCATAACATCCTGGTACATTTTTGGTTTACTCTGAGAAACATATCTTCCATTTAGAAAATCCAGAGCAACTAATTTCCCATTAATCTAATGACATAACATGAGGTTGGGTATCCTTTGGCTCCCTGTGGCTTTGGACAAAAGGCCCATCCTCATGGCTGTGCTGCACAAAAGCCACGTTTGGGATTTAATGGTTTCTTCACTGGTTTGCTGAAATTTTAATTAAAACACCAGAGCAACACCAGAGCTGCTCCACTCAGAAGCATTTGCTACATATCTCAGAGTGCCTGAGATAAGGGAAGTCTCAGCAAAGGCAAGTGACAACATTAATTAAACTTTTTCTGTTAAATACAGAACAGTTCATTAAAACCTTTAACAGGTGGTAGGTTTGGCAGCTCTATTGTCTGCAGGCTCTAGACGGATTTATTATGCCTTTCATTTTAAAACATTTATGTGAATGCATTTGCTGAGATAAATTATGTTGTTCACAAAAGCATCCTGATCAAGGCTGCTGTTTGAAGTGTTACATCAATCAAATTGTGTTGTAAAAATGTTAGCATCAATTTTGACAGACAGCATCTCATATTTATAGCTTTGGCGCTCTCTCCATTACTCTCCTCTTCCAATTTTGGTATTTTTTATATTTTAGATCGACAGTAGTCAAGGAAGTACTGAATACAAACTGGCTGAGTCATATAAAGTGGCTGGGCAGATACCCCGAGGAAAGCAGACAGCAGGTGAACTGCTGCTGAATGTGTGTCATAGCAAAAAACGACATCTAGACTCGAAGGCAAATTTTGGAGTTTCATGGAGGGTTGACATGAAGGGCTGCTTTCATGGGAAAGCAAGATAGCAGCCATTCCAAGCCTTTTCACTCAACAGCTGTCCTTGGAAACGTTTGTCTAAAGGGAAATAGATCACACTGCTACAATTTCCATTTAGCTCAGAACTGGTATTTGTGTATGCACCCAAATGCACAAAAGCCAGGGTCTCATATCCCAGACCCCATCCATCCAGCTAGGAACCTTTCACAAAGTCTTTCTATTTAGCCCAACAAACATCTAAGTATATATACCATGAAAAACCAGTCCAACTGAGAAAGCCACTGAGCAACAGCCTAAACTTAAGAGAGAAGACCTTCAGATTAATTTCCTGCCTACATCAGCAGAGGTGTCTGAAGTGAGACTTGCAGCTATGCAAAATGAAGCAAATTATCAAAATTTCTACTGCTATGATCCGCTGTCAGAGCATGAATCAAGAAGTAGGACCCCGGGGAAGACATTTAGCAAAACAGGACAGAAAACCTCTCCAGCCTGAGAGTTCCATTGAATTGCAAGATGATAAACATACAGCCACTCAAACACAAGCAAGTTCATTTGAAGTCACAGTATCCATCTGTTTTTAGCAGGGTTGGTGTTAAGGAACAAAAGGCTTTTCCACAACTCTGAATTACAACCCCCCATCTCTGCACCATCTCTTTTCTCTCTCATAAGAAGGGTTTGTCTCAATGATTGCTCCAGGTCTCTTTTTCCTTTTCCTTTCTTTCCTCCTTCCCCTTTAAAGAAGAGAAGATAAACTGATGTGATGATATTCCACTCTAGCGGATTGAGTACATTTTCATTTTGAAACACAATTTTGTACCACAATTTAATGACCTCCCTCTTGAGTATAACATAAAGGCTTGTGAACCCATTTATACAAAGATTTAAAAAGTTTTGAGTGCTAAGAAGAACTGAGGATAAAGAAAATTATTTTTGAATGCAAGTGGCTTTATGATCTAAGACCAATGCAAATACCAAAGCCTGTAAACACTCCTGTCCAATACTCAGTTCACCGTCCTTGTCACTGTGTTTCAGGGCCTTTTAACTGATACACACCTCTTTTGCATCACATATTCAAGACTTCAGACATTTCTGATCAAGATGCCTTTTAAATATGAGTGCCAGCCAAACAAATGACACTCACCATCAGCCTTGCATGATTCTCACTGTCTATTGCACTGAGACAGCTACAGCATCTATCAAAAGGGTGGGTAAGGACACTCTCACGTTATAGACACTGTCAGGATTTTGGGGCTTCTGTCCCTCTTCATTATTAATACCATGCAAGTACCAAGGGAATTGCAGTCTGTCCTGGTCCCCACTATCCTGTGCAATGTCTTTGCTACAGACATTTGAAAGCAAGACAGCAGATGTTAGAACAATAACCACCAAGGCCTTTTCGGCACTTAAACTTTTAAAAACTGTTTCCCCCTCCACTATAAACTCCTGAATTTGCTAATCTTATTTTCTTAAACTGAACTACCCTCATTTCCACTGCACATAAAGGACCCATCTGATAAATCCGAGCTGTATAAAGGCACTGCTGTTGACCTGCTGTATTCAAGTTTCTTGTACTAACCAGGGCAGCACCATCTCAGTTTCTCTTCTACTGCACTGTGTTCTGTACAATTGTCACAAACTTCAGCTGTTAAAACAGCAAAATTATTTTTACGTGCCTTGTTGCTGATAGAGAGTTAAATGTCTTGCTTAAAGGTAGTCTGGCAAGATTCCTCTCAACACACTTTTACATTGTTTGGTCTATTTTAAGACTTGCAATGGTTCTTGATGGAGGCTCATGTCAATGACTTCACCAAAACCAGGGTTCAACCAATTAAAAACAAGTGAGCTTTGCCATCACAGAATTGGACTCAGCAGGCAGAAGGAGCTTGTTTTCCCACATCACTGACTGTCCGAGCTGCAAAGGGAATGAGAGCAGCTCGAGAAAGCCAGAGTCACTTATGGAAATATTTTCAGACTGCCAGCTGAAGAGTGAAGAGGATTTCAGGAACGCAGTTTGAGGTCATTCAGTTTTTCTCTACTACACAAGCCTGGCACAGAACTAAGAAAGCCTCTTTCCCTAGCAACAAGTCATGTTGTACATGCTGCTTATTCAGCTGCAAATACGGCTTTTATCCCAGAGGTAATGGACTTAGAGAAGGCTATTCTTAAGCACTAATAAGCTAAAATAACTCAATTATTTTAATTTGAAGACTAATGAGGCTCTCCTGTGAGCTATTCATTTTGCTACTTCAGGAGCCATGCGCACTTGTACCACATCCCAGTAAATAAAAGGAAGAAAAAAGTCATCATGACTCGGCCCTTTTAATGGACACAGACCTCCTACAGTGCTGAAACTCCCTTCAAACAGGAAAACAGGAAGATCATCAAAAGCCCATCACCCACACAAAGGTCAGGCTGTAGAAAAGAGTGATTATCACAAAACTGCTTATCATCCCTAATTGTTTGGAAAGTTTTACAGCATTTAGACTGAGTGGTGGGATGGAACACACTTGAATTCTGGTTTTCTCAGGCCACTCGATACTGACCTGATCATGATTAGTCTAAGGCACAAGTGCTCCTATCTGACAAGATCAAGGGATTATGTGAGATTACAAGGAACAGCACCACTGTTATTCGTAGGTCACCTTCACTCTGGGGAATGGGTCCTTGTGAAAACACACCCACTGTATCTTCCCCTGTGGCCACTCAAGACTGACTGCCACAAGCCTCGCATCACACCTTTAAAACCTTGAAACACACAAGGGGGTTGCTAAACCCCGGAGGACAGAAAGTTATTTCTGGTGTTTGAAAGCAAGGTGGAAGACAGCCTTTATTTTGTGTGGGGAAGGAAACCCTATTATGTTCTCAGTATCTATGCACTTTCCATATTCTATTACTCCTCTACCTAACAAATTCATTTAATTATTGGCTAAGTCAGGTAGTGATGATATGGTCTGTGCTGCTGCTAAAACTTAATGCTTTACTGAAAACATGAAACAAACACAGAAAAAAAAAATAAGAGAAAATTAAGACACCATGATTCAGTGCTGCACCTCATGCTACTGACATCAAAATAAAACTTCCATTTCCCAAGTCACTGTTATTTGATTTGTGCCCCTCTAGCTTCGTCTGGCTGTTCCTCATATAATGTTAGCCCAGCACACAATACATGGTGTGCCTCTAGATCCCTCCTCTCTCTGCTACCATGACAAAATGGCTCTCTGAGCCTAATTTGATTTCCTGCTAGCTCAGTCATGACACTTGAAATCCTTCAACCACTTTTTTTTCCCCTCATGGTTGTTTACAACACATAGATGCCAGTCTGTGAAGGATGCCTGCATGGACTGGAGAGCACAGTGATGGCCAGTGGCAGAAATGCACCACCATTCCATCTCACCTCAACTGCTTCACACGTCCTGGAAACCTTTTTCTACCAATTTTGCTTCATCTCATTCCCACTCTCATCAATTTTCCCAGCAAAATAAACTATAATAAAATACTTTTTACAGGCCTCAGACTCTAAAGTTAGTACTACACAGTCACCATCTTCAGAAATGTCCATTTGAAAGACTCCCTTTCAAGTCCAAACCCTTGCTGAAGCTCAAGCTTCTCTGCTAGGCAGAATGGCAGGCAGCTCAAGCAGACACTGAGCACTTGCCAGTTCAGTTTTGTACATAATAATTTCCGTATGGTCACGTGCTTTCTTCAAACCAACTTTTTTTTTCATCATTAATGACTTACTGAGGTATTTTAATTATCTGCTGTAGCATCAGGGCTGAGATGATAAAGCAATGAACTGTAGTGTTAGGCTTTCAACTTGTCTGAGAAAGAAGCCTCATTTTACATATAGTCTGTTTTCTTCTGAACACTGAAAACTCATCAACTATGCCTTCACAAGTTTATCCCAAATTTCATTTGCACATTCAGATAAGTAATTTAAATAAGCGAAAAGCAATCTGACTCCCAATCTAGATGCACAGGCTACTGAGTCTTTAACAAGTCAGTGTTAACATAGCAAGAAATGAGTATTAGTCTGTGAGAAAACATCAGCCTCTGGTGTGCAGTAGAAAGGGAAGCAAAATCAAAACTGCCTTATAAAACACAGCAGTTACCTACTAAAATCTATCTGGCAAAACCAACAGTCACCCCACAATCTGCAAACTGTGAGTATTGTCTGAAACCTACAGTCTTATCTCAGGTTACCCGGCCGTAAGTTATCTGACCTGGACAAGTGCCTGTGCTGCCTCTATGCAGGGGGGGGGGGGCACATGGAAGAATGCTCCACTTGTTTTTAACAATTTCTTCCCATCACTTCTATGTTATCTTAGGAATCCTGCCACAAGCTTCATCACCACAATCAAGGACACCCCTTCTACTCCACTGAGCTTCATTTTATACTCAGAATGATGAATGGTGACAGTCATCTCTAATTTATTGAGACGGTTATTCTCTCAATTCAAAACTGTTTGGAGCTGTCACCTGCTCACTCATTTTCTCGGTTTTAATAATATGGGACAAAGGAGACACTTCTGAAAAACTTCTGCAGGTGCTAGTAAAAATCCTGTGGTTTATGGTTTGATGAAATTATTCCATTGAATTCAACAGGGGATGATATATTCCTTCGAGAAAAGTTTTGAGGTCATTAAACATTTCAGTATATTTCAGAGAAACTTCCAGTATGAAAAAACAGTGAAATTTCTGTTCCATCCTTTTAATTTTAAGTGATAGACAACATTTCCATAAAGGTTATGAAGAATTTTGAGGTTGTAATAAACAGCTAAAAAATTTGAATGTTAACCTCTTTTGTTCCTCTCTTTAAGCAGAAACCAGACCCCAATTTCACAATCTGATAAAACAGCACAGTCACAGTATTTGCCTACACAAATACAGTGAAAAATTCTGTGATGAAAAGTGCTAATACAAGTCTCAGGAAAAGCAGAAGTGGTCAGGTTCCTGCAGCACTCATGCTAACATCCCAAAGCCATGTCCCTTTTACTTCAGAAATACATTAAAAGCATTTTTGCACAATACTCATTATTCTCTGTACATGCCGAGATGGGAAAATCTACAGGAACTGAACACCCACCAAGCCTCTACTGTCACAGTGCTAATATCTATAAAAGCATGCCTATGAGAAGAGGCTCATTTTAATTTATGACATAGGCTTAGACTAGAAGAGTGTGTATTTCCACAAATGACTGGATACTTTTGGCAAAGAAAGGGATCTGGCACTGCTCCATTACATTCATGTGATTTTTTTTCCCGGCCCATTCACCTCATATGATACTGGTAGAGTCAGTCATTCAGCCACCAAAAAAGTTAGGAGGCAAAACCAGAGCAGATGGGCCTCACCTGATGCTAAGTGACTGCATTCATCCCAGTATTATTATGCAATTCCTACAGATGTCATCTCTTAGAAAAACACTTAACGTAATTGCCCATATGCAAACACTTCATACACATTATTTCAGTTCCCTCAGTCACCCTTCAGTCACCAGCTCCCTCCACGAGACAGTGTGTAAGGTCCAATGTAATTTACCATTACACTCTACAGTAAAAAATCATTTCTAATCTCACAAAGTTATAAAAAGTCCTTCATTTTTACTGGCCCACAGCTGAAGGTACAGGGCCCTTACTCATTTATTTCAAGACAGGGCAGTCAACATCTCTTGCAAGAAATCAGAAATTACAACTTTACAGTAAGTTTTCTTTTCAGTTAACCTCACACAAAACCTATGGTTCCCTCCTTCAGGTAAGTGAAGTAAGCAATGCAGACCAAGGAAACTATCATCATACAGGAAAGTGCTCTAGTGAAGAGCTATAAAATTTCAAATGCAGATTTGCAGATTCCTGCCAGCTGTGCTTATATCCAATTCACTGCTGATTTAGAGAGAACACAGAAAGCATCTTACTCATCCTTTAAATGGTTACAGCTCTCCGCACAGGAGGCTAGGACAGAACTGTCACCACCAGCAGCCACCCCATCGTGCAGTGGAAGAGGGTATTATCCCAAAGCACCAGCTCACCCCATTTGTTTTTCCCACCTCTTGCATGCTTTCACCAACCCGTCAACATAAAGACGTCAACAAAACACATCCAAGCTCTTAACATTCAGATCTGCGTGTTCTTAAGCAAATTTAGAAAGGCCATTTCCACCATGGTGGTAGTAAGAGCCAGGCTGCAATGAATAGTTACCATTTTCACGGAGTCTTTATGGGGCACTCTGCCCTCATTCTCTGAGCCACAGGGAGCTCAACCCTCTTTGTCCCCTTACAAAGTATATTCCTTGGGTTTAAAAGCATACTTTTCTTCCAGGAAGCTACCTGTAGTATCCCCAAGTTCCTTCATGTGAATAAAAAATCTCATTGCTCTGCTCATTTTCACAGGGCTGGTTAGGTTACTTATGCATGCAAGTGCTGAATGCACGAAACTCCTCATTTCTTCTTCTGAAGGAATGTTTTCCCTATTTTCCACTAAAAGGCGGGCCTTGAGCAGACAACAACAACAACAATGTAATTCCTAGAGCTCCCTATAAAATACTGCTAAAAACAAAATACAGAAATATTTATTTGTCTATCTTGCTGAAGACATCCTAGCATTTGCAATTCTCCTGAAATGACAATCCCAACCTAGGTTAAAAATCAGTGTCTCAACTGTTGTAACACTGGTGACTTAAATGACCTGGTTTTTTCTATTTATGCATCTGACAGTTTTGAGAAGGTCTTACCTCATTTGAGTTTTAGCACGTCCCTGACAGTCTGTGGCTTTTTCTTAAACAAAAATCATTGCCACAACACAGTGCACAAACATGTGCATTCTACTGCACATGTAATCTGCAAATGAAACTGCATTAGTGATCATCAATTCCATTTAATTCTTCTTCTAATATTCTGCAAGCCTCTCACAAATTATGTCTGTGTATTTTTTAAATACTAAATACAACTGAATCTTCTTTTCAAATTGTATTAAAAATATTTGTACATGCTTTTAGTCATTTTGCAGTGTTTTTAAGATAGAAAGTGTTTATTAAATTATCCACACATAAAACTAACTGTGGATAATTGAAAATACCTGAAAACCACAAGCTTAGGCTTTTCCTTCTCGGATACTAAATTCCTCTCCACAGAAGACTGCACAAGCCTTCATATATTTTGCAAGTCACATAATAGGTAAAAGTTTCTGAAAGCACAGTTCAGAAACTCTCCTGTTCATTCAGACACCAGGCCAGAGAGTCATTTAAGGATGAACATTTGTCCAGATCTACGCCCTCAGCCTTCCTGCCCTTCTCTCTCCCATGACACTTTTGTTATGAACATTCCCAATACCCTCCAGACCCTGAGGGTTTTTTTGGCACTTTGTCCTTCTACTCCACTTAAACAACACAAGAGTAGGAAGAATATGAAACGACGGTGTTACCTGGAGTAATTATATGCTAAAACACAATTGTATCCTGAGCGTGCTCTGCATCAGCAAGCAAGATGCAAAATGGGACTTGTCACCCAAGCTACGTGACAAAGGCATTCTAATTTCTGCCACTCAGAACAAATAGAGGCATAAAAAGATGATCACTCTCCTCACACTCACCTGAAGAACACCTTTTTGCCAGTGGTTATTCCTCCAGTCCCTTTGCTGGTATGCAGGAAAAGCTGTAGTGATCTATTTTGACATTCACCCCCCATTCTTACTTGTGTCTCTTTAGTCTTACCCTTTGCTTTTATGCATACAAACAAGGCCAAAGCCCAAAGGTTGCTTCTTACCTATCTGGTTTCTAGAGCCTCTGTTCTGAAATTACTTCTAATCTTTTTACTAGGCTCTACATAAAATGGCTTGTCCGAAAAATGTTGGTTTTCTTAGAAAGGGTTCCCACAAAAACACTGGACTCATTTTGAAAGTAACATGAATTTGGATCTTCAAAGCATCATGCAGAATCACTTTCACTTCAGAAAGGAAGTCAAAAGACTCTGCTCCAACACTCTTCCATTAAAACACTATCTTCAGCATTTTCCTTTCAGACAGTCTTCAACATGTGAGCTATTCTCTCAGAGAAGCACAGCTTCTTTCCTCCTCCCCAGCTCAACTTCATCACTGCCCAAAATCCAACCAGATTCACAGGCAGTCTGAGCTCAGCAACCCTTCCTGAAAACTTCCTTCCCCCTCTCTTCCACATACTGCCCTGAAGATGCCAGGCAATAATAGCACTGCCTGCAACACTGCTACTGTTTGAGAGAAATGCAGCCATTTACGTGGACTTGTTAAAATTTCACACAGACCACTGTGCCCCTTAGGTAATCTCTTCCTGAAATGATTCAGGTACCCTACTTACCTTCCTACAACGTCACCTTCTGGGTTAAGTGAGAACATTGTCTCAGAGTACTTCCTTTTGCAGATATCTCCTTCTCTCCTCTCCCAACCCTGACCATTGTATCTCCCAAAGCAGATGATCAGAGTTTTCCTCTCCCAAGGGACCTTCTACCACCTTGCTGCTGCTGTGCACACCATGGCTGGATTATTAACTGTGTAAGCAGTTAATAGAGAAATCTATCACTGCACCTTTCTGCTGACTACACAGGCATTAACAAACTCCACAATGCGCAGCAATTCTTTTCTGGACATTATCCATTACTCACAGTCACCCTACATAAAAAGCCTTTATGCTCCTCCTGAATGTTTGCAATGCATTGGAGACCTGCTGGACACAGCCCACTGGATAACTGGCAGCAGGGTTGCCTTTAACTGCTTTCATTCTTCAGCAGCCATATGTCCCATTGCTAGCAATATCACCAATTTGAGAGAAGAATGGGTATTGTCCTAAAAACTCATTTTACTGTCTGGTTTAGCATTAATTTTCCACTGTCAAATGCTCATTTAGAAGTGTCTATACACCAATTTAGAGACTGTTTTGCAAAAAAGCCTTTTTGTCCCTATGTCTTCCACAGAGCATTCATGAGCTCTACTGTGAGTTGAAGGTTTTAAAAACAACAGAGCTGAAGTCTTTTAAGGGAAAACACTGCAAGCCAAATGCTGAACGTAATGCTATTTGCAGATGCACACTGTGGTCACAAGGTGAGCCAAGCACAATAATGCAAGCAAATAATTATCCTCTGAAGAAAACAGAAAATGTGAAGAATAGTGGTCAACAAATTAATGGAAGTTCTGCCAGCATTTTAGGTCTGGAAGTTTAGCTCTTCCTCCCCACACCTGCTGTGAAGCTCTGGTCCAGTTCTCCAGCCTCTCATTTAACACGCTCTTCCCTTGATCTCTGGTTACATTCCTTGAGCCTACACAGCACAGCTGAATTCTCTCATACAGCCCCCTCTGACCACTTCACCCTCCCTGCCAAGGTCAAATACTATATTCATGTCCAAGCTCCCACGGCACCACACTCAAGCCCCTGATCTGAGACAGCACAGCTCTCCATACATGCAATTAACCTCTCCCTGAAATTATCCCTGCTTGCACCCCCTTGACTCTGTCAGCTCAGGTTTGTAAGCTACAAATACCAACTTGACTAGCTCACATCTGAGCTACTACATACACAAAGCACTTTGCTGCAATCACAGTACTGGGCAGTATCTCCTGTGTCTTTGCACCAGCACTCCATTCCCAGCAGCAAAGAGATGGCAGGACCCCATCACCCATGCCCTGCAGATGGTCTGAGTCCTGATACATGAACGCTGCCAGAGGAAACCAAATGTGAACAATAATTAAGGGCCCATCACCCTTGCCTGTCTCCTATTTCCCCAGCCCTGCTCCTCTCCCAAAGCACAGTGCAATGGGACAGAGAGGGAGAGCAGCAGCAGCACACTGTGGATGTTTAAAGTGAAAAAAACCAATACAAGTTAAAACTACAGCAGGGACACTGTCTAGCAGACTACATACCAGTCAAGTATACTCTTCTCTTCAACAGTAGTACATTCTTTTGGTAGCCTGAAAGCTTAAGAAGGAATAATACAAGTTCACCTGTGGTGAACTCAAGCCTTTCAAAGTAAGAGAAGAGGGTGTGGAAAGCACCTTGCGTTTCAGAGGTCCTGTAGCATACTGGAGACACACAACTGCTGATCACTGTGCTGAATGCAAGTCACACAGCTGCCATTACAGAGAACATCACACAGCTGCAACCATGCACTACTTTTGAGAGCTGCACTACATGTCTGACACTTAAGCATATTCATGAAGGAAGGTATTTGAGAAATACTGGAATATTTGGGAGAAATTATTATTTTTTTGTAAATACAGTGAACATGAATCACTCAACTAATGAAAGTCTTTTAACTACTGAAACATGGTGTCTTTGAACAGCTTTACTCAGTTATACCCAGAGGCAGCAAACTGAGCAGGACCCCCAGCAATGGAGAAGACACTGAGAGACATCTATAGTACAGACTCCATACTCAACATTGCCCTAGCCAGAACAAAACTGCTTCAAGTCAAACAACCACTCACATATACAGCTATTCTGGATATTTTCAGAAGGACATAACCATAAGAAGTCTCAATGCTGTTATCTTTTGGGAGACCAAGAAAAGCACCAACAACTTAACCTAAAAGACCTTCCTTCTGTTTAACTAAACATTTTATAAGAAAAACTATGTACTTATTTATGAGTCATATTAAAAAAGTCCAAGAATACAGCTGTGTTGTGAATGTGAGCCAAGAATGGGGATCTTGGTTTTGTGTTTTCCTCATGTCAGCGTAACAGCTTAATTAGCTATACTTACTATGTTAAATACTCTCAGATTGAGAATTAAATCAGCCTTTTGTAACGTTCAGAGCAGTAGATGATTTTTTTTTTTCACTCAGTTAATTGGGTACTTCTTTCCAGTGTAGCAAAAGGACACCAAAATAATCGCTGTGTTTACTAAACTAACTATTGCACTAAAGAGGTTAAAACAAATGCCATCAGGCACAGTTGTTTGTTTTTAGAATTGGTTGTAGTCTGTTTCTTGCAATCACAAACAGACCTTATGAGAAAAACGAAGGGTCATAATGCACTGGTCCTAAAATCATGATTTCACACTTGAGTAAAATTTGTGTTTTCATGGTCCAAACTCACAAGTGCCTTGGGAAATATAAACCTCCAGCTTGCAGAGAAGTGCGAAGGACTGGGCCTTATCTTCCCAGTGAAAATTGTTCCACAGCCACCAGTGATAGCACTGATGTTTGCTAGATTTAAGTTTTTTATTGGAGCAAGTGCTTTAATAGAAATTGAAGACTATTTGAAGGAAAAAAACCCTCCCCATTTCGCCTCGAGCATGTCTTCAGTATAAGGTACATGAATCCTTGTCTCCAAATGGCTCAGAACAGTTTGATTACTCATAAAATGCTTTACCTTCACCTTGGTATGAACCCGAGGATAGAAAATTACCTTATGCATTTCCTCTTATTGTCACATTATAAATACCGAAGATTTACTTTCCACTGTACCTCCACCCTCAGCTTAGGTTAACCTATTAAAAACTGAGGCAATTGGCCAGAAAATTAAAAGTCAAAAACTTCAGAACATCAAAAAAGCTGACACACAGGATCTATGTGTTTTATTTTTCAGCTATGATTTGTACTTCTTTCCAGATAGTGTTGGTTATATAAATATTATATAAATACTGAAAGAAAATGAAGAAACACACCTGGAATAACAATCAAACCCATGAAGCAAAAAGAAAAGGATCTTCTGTTGATCCGAAGGTAATTAAATGCAACGTGCTTTACAGCCTAGACTGTGAATGAAATCTAACATTAGGCTTCTTCCAGACTAATGCATGAAATCCCACACCAACAACATACCTTCAGGAGCCCACCATCACACAGATCTTGCTAAGCCTCACCCCAGTGTAGAGCTTTTCACTCCAGGAAAGATTCCCAGTGACAGGAGAGTTGAGATGCTGCACAGAATTTAACACAACTTCCTTAAAGGAAATTAAGCCAGTTTGATGCTCATGAGACTGATCTGGCATTCTTGAGAGGTACAAAGAAGGTTACAGCACAGCAAACTTCTCACTGTTATATCTCCTTTCTTTTCCCAACACCACTGTGTGCCTCATCCAAGCTCTGCCCATGGCCAAGCTCTCTTCTCTTAAACATTTACGTAAGGAATTGCGAAAACAAATTGATCTCGGTCTGCCTTTTTTCTTTACCCTTTTCAGAAGCATGCTAACAGGACCTGTAACAAACACCAATCCGCCAGCATTTTTCATGAGGTGCTTTCTCAAAAAGTCCCTCTAGGCAATGTTTTCTGTGTTGAAAGGGATTATTTCTGTAACATGTAAAAGTTGGTTTATGTAGCACATCATCTGTCTCACCCACATAAAACCAAATCATTACACTGGATCTGAGAGCATGCAGATGAAGAGGTAATACTGCAGCCAACAAAAGATATTCAAGAAAAGCAATGAAGCTCACTCCAAGATAGTGATTCTGCATTAGACATGAAAGGTTTTATAATGAAGTGTACTGAGCAACAACTTCATTTGCAGAAAAAATACCAGGAGAAACACTGTATATACATTACCTGCTAAATACATTTTTAGCTTGCAAAAGTTCAACAGTTTCAGTAATGTCTGGTACACAGTGGGATAGGTATCACTTCCAAGTCCAGGGAGGGCTGGGAAATCTGGCATCCCAACACTAGGCAGTTTATGGCAAATAGTAACTTTAATAAGAATGACAGGCTGTAGTTTTAACAATATCCTTTTCCCACACAAATACTAAACCTCTTCTTCAGATGTGGAGCATTATTTATTACTCTTTAAGTGAGGAAAAGGAAAGGAAGTGGAAAAAAATGCATCTCTCATTCTCACTGGGCACCAAAACACGTAAATAATTCTCTATTTCTTTCAAGAAGTTTCTTCTGAGATCCCCACTGTAGTCTGGAAAATACAGTGGCTTACTAAGGCATCGGCTTATGTGTGTAATCGCAGCCTTGTGTCTGTTTTCTATCACCTGCATGACCAGATCATTACAGTAATGTTCAGTTCATGCCAACCAGCTTCCAAAACACAAGCCTGTGTCTATGAAAGTCCTTAGTACTCCTCTATTGCTTGTGGCTATTATTCAAGAGTAAAGGAGTGGAAACACTGCAAGTACTCACTCAAAGCAGGAGTTCTTTGTGGGTAGCTGCATAGACTTTTAATGGATTTTATTCTGCAGTCCAAGCAGTAAAAGAGAAAGTTCCTGTTACATCAACTTCTGTGCTGCAGGCCTGCTGGAAAGGATGTCCCTCCAGCAGTAGAAGTTAATTGAGCTGCTTCTGTTACTATTCAACCTCTGGACTCCCTTCTGAGGCTGCCAACACAAACACCACCTATGATGGCCATTCTCATAAACTTGTTCCATGCAAAGGGATTTGAAATGTCTGGCTCAGCTTGTCAGGGAACACGTGGCAGCCCAAAAGCTCTAATAACTAACACACAGAGGAAGGTGTTTCTTGCCCACAGTGTCCATGTTACACAGCATATCTTCATGTTGCTGTGTTCAAACTGGCATAGCATTCATGTCATTTTTCATGTGATGAGCATAAGCTCACACATAAGAGCATTTACACAGTCCAGCTGAATCAAGCTGAAATCAGTGGACCTGTACGAATGCTGCTAAAAATTATTGCTAGAATCGGTTCTCACTACAGCAACAACAAGTAAATCCCTTAGTAATATACAAGGAAATAAATAAAGATGCTTAGGATTTCTTTATTTAGGGATATTAACTGTGGCCTATGGAAGATAACAGAACCAGCTGAACCTTTCCACACCTCAAATACTCCCTTAATAGAATATGCTAAACTAAAATCTTTCAGCAGCAGCTTCAGGTTATGGGTTGATCAAGTTTCAACTGTCAGGCTCCAAAACAAAATATCCTCATCTATTCAGTATCCCACGTGTTTGCCCTTAAAGAAGACAGTCTTACCACATAGCCTCTGCTGCCCAAATTAATGGAGTAGGAAAAAAGATCAACTTTTACAATGGTTAAGGTTCCACAGTGCTTGAAAAGTGTTAAGGTTCCAAACTGCTTGAAAGAGAATGCATTAAGTTTACTTAAAGATTAATCTGGAGGCTGATTTTCACAGAAGTTCATCCTATAGCCTCACATGTGCTGTGTAGCAGTTTTCACATTAGTTGCTTTACTGCTAAAGAAAAACAGCTAGAGCAGACCACTGCTGGCTCACAGAACATGACACAAGGATTGCACTGCACTGGAGTTCATAACACAAAACCACTGACAGGATTAGGAATTTAGATCTCTGTCTTTCAGACAAGAAGGTGGTAGTAAGAAGACCATCAGTAACAACCATCCAACACAACATCAGGTATATTTTTTAACCAGCTTGACACCATCCTTACTCCTCTCAACACAAATTCATTAATCTGTTAAATATACATTCATTAGCATCCACCAGAAATACACTTTTCACTTGGAAGCCAATAAAGAAAAGAAAAAGACAGTATCTCCCCTTGCTTCCTTGTCCCAAACCCTGGCACAAGTCAGAAACAGAGAGGAAAGGAGGGAGGGAAAGCTGGTGTGAGCATAAAGGGAAATACAGCGCTCAAGAGAGCTACAGACTGGGCAGCCCCACCACGATGGAAAAGCAGCTCTGTTATCATGTAGCAGCTTCTTACATTTGGAAGTCCTGCCCATCCACAAAATGCAATGAAGCACACTAAGGATTGAACTTCAGCATTAGCCAGCTTTTACAAACCAGCCAGCTCCCTGGTCCCCAGGAAGAAAAGGTGGGGGAAGCTCTCTGAACATTTGGACTAAGCAGATGCATTGGCAGCCAAGACCTGAAATTAAGCTGTTGGCCAGTTTACATCTTATTAGAGCGCCTCTTTTCCAATCTAACAGCAGGTGTTGGCTGAGTCTAATTACACACACAGTTTATACAACACATGGTAGCATACTCGGGAGCTTCAGCTCTGAATGCACACACATGGGTCAATGGTGCTGGCACTTTCAGTCAGTGCCACCAGGCATTCTTGCTTTGTTCTATTATAAAAATATTTACTGGAACTAATTTCCCAGTTGGGATTGATTAAAGATACAGAAGTCTGGGAACATGTATTTATTGTTCTCAAACAGCTTTGAAAGAGGACCTGGGGCTGTAGTGACTGCCACACAAACAGGCAGACTCATGTGGGATCATCTTTTCTTTACCATCCTGCATTTTGAGTTTGGTAATAACAAAAAAAAGTCCCTGTCAAATGAGCAAGTTGAAACACCGTGAAAGGTTCACTTTTCCCATCTACAAAACTGTTTTAATTCAGTCAATTTTGAAATTCAGTCACTGGACCCATTATTTGAGGCCTAAAATGAGATAGACATGTTCTCAGCTTGGCACGGCATCTAGGCCCAGTGTTGGTTTTGTTTGGGGGCAGGTGGGCGTCAAAATGCATTAAAGAGGCTGATTATGGAAAAACCAAACTTTTAGTTTTAGTTTAAACTGAAGAGCTACTCAGGCAGCCAGCATGCTAGGGGCACAGGGAATAGGAAGGCAACCATTTAGTCTGTTATTTTCCAAGTTGTCAAATGAGATGAAGACACTGAATCATGTTAGGAAGCAACATTCATACAAGCTGGCCCTTTACAGGCACTGGAAGAGGAGGGAGGCACAGCCATCTCACCAGCCAGTGTATTCGGAGGCAAAGGAAAACCCAGGGGAAGTGGGAACCAAAGCTGGGTCTGAAGAAAGACAACAGCAGTAATGCATGAAGGATAAAGACTGCACCTGAGGGCTGTTTTGAAAACTCAGTCAAGTTCAGGGAGCATGAAAGGCTACAAGCCTTTGGGAATGAAGCATGCACAGATTTAAACAAATTGGTATAATAGCAGGATACAGCAGCTTGCAGATGTTGCCAGTACAGTCACAGCAATGACACAACTGCTACATGCAAAGCTGTAAAAAAAAGAGGCACTGAATACCCCTTGCATTGCACTCAAACCTAAAAACCATCTTCACAGGAGAACTGAACCTTCAACTGCATAAGCTTGGGCAAAGCATGGGCAAAGCATGGAGCAAGAACTGCCTGATTTTGGCACAGACTCCATAACCTCGCACAGAGTTTAGTGACACTCCCGTAATTAATGTGGTAGTTAAAGCTGGTGGAAAAACCTTTTTTATTCCTGTGAAAATTGTTAAGGCTCCTACGGGCCAAGCCCAAGGACTTCAAAGTTTTGAAAGGAACAAAACAAAGAACAACTACTGAAAATCCAAGTTCACATTTTTGATCTGAAAGAAGTAGAAAAGGGGATTAAAGTTGGAATTTGATCACCTCCAAGTTGAATACCTCAGTGATGGATCTTGTTGCTATTTGTCTCAGGCTGAGAACAGAAATTCAGTCCTGTGAATTTGAGGAACTTGTTCCCAGCAGCAGAATAATGGCACTAGAAGTCCCCTGGTTTCAAATAAACTCAGTCTTATCACACTAATCTCTCACGTACAAAATTCCCATGAGTATCCACTGACCAAAGTGTTTTACACCTTTGAAAGCACTTATGTAAGTCGTTGCAGTAAAAAAATGTGTCTCTACAAGTAAGTTGCTGAAACCTGCAGCAGTAAATTACTTAAAAACTTATAAAGGTGTTAGAAATAGCAGAACTTTCTACTGTACGTAAAAGCTAAGACCAATCCTTTGATAATCCTCCCTGTATTCCAGAAATTTCACTGCTTTAGTTGCAGAAGCCTGTTTATATTCATATAATTAAGAAGCCACTCACAGAACACCCATGAAAAGGGCCCAAAGCAATTTTGGGCCTTTCCCTTCACCTTCTGCATGGAAAAGCCACCATTGTAGCAGTTTACTACATGAGAAAGAAAAGGCTTTAGATTGCTTTGCCTGCTGCCATACCATGTTGTACCTGTTTCTGTCTCAGACAGAAAAGAAGCATACAACTCAACAGTAAAACAATCAGACAAGACAGCTGCTCTCACCTCGTGTGAAATGATTAAGCAGTTACATTTTCTTTTTAGAACTTGTGAGATGTTATGGTCAGCTCAAGAATGAGCAGAAAGGAAAAAAATGCACTTGCCACAAATGGAAAGGTATATTACACAGAGGCTTCTCTTCCTTAACTAAGCATTTCAAAACACAGGAAGTATCACTACACCAGGAACATGTGGCTAACGCAAAATCTGTTTCCAGTTGGCATGACATGCAAAACTGCAGCGAGCAGTACCTTCCTTTAGAGAGTACCTTACACAAAGTCAAAAGCCATCAAGAGAAAGGAAATAGAGGCAACACTCCAGACTGACCTTCTAAAAACATTCATCTGAGGCTTGCTGGACATCATTCCATTCCACTGCATTCATGTGAGCCATTTAAGGTGTGCTTTCTGATGGATTTTTTTATGGAGGTTTTTTGTTTGTTTTTTTAAAGTTCCATATTCACCACTATTCAATAGCAGAAAGTCTTTCTGGTAAATAGTTTGTCGTCTGGCAAATGTCACTACTGATGTCAAGAAAATCCTGTTTAACTTCATCCAGTATATTAAGTTTCTAGTGAAATTCCTGAGAAACATCTTTCTCTATCAACACCCCAGATTTGTTGTGACACCTGCATAATTTCATTTGATTAAATTCTCCCTTTACAGTTTACAATAGGTTTGCACAGGCAAGGATTCATCCTGCAGCACATGTCCATCCCAAAACTATTTCTACTTTCCTAGATAAATAGCAAGTATTTTGCCTAGAAATAGAAAAATAAAAAAATAATCATCAGTGGCTTGGACACTCCTTGCTGATTTTGCATCAAGTCCCTGAATTGGCTTTGTCCCATGCTTGGCTTTGTGGGCCTTGCTTGAAGATCCACAGACTTGGTGCTTCACACCCTTACCTTAGCAAGACTGAAGGGGCAGCTCTCAAAAATCACAGCAAAATCTACTGAGAAGCTCTTTCACTTTCTGTGCTGCTCGTCAGTATTTCCACAGAAGCTGGTTCTTGTTGCTTCTCAGAGACAAGAACCAGAGTGCATACTCTGCTCTCGCTGACTGAAAATGCTCTAGGCAGCAAGGGGAGATCACATTTCTTGTGATGCAGTTCTCAAGTGCATGTACAATTAGGTTTTTACCCTCCACACAGAACTGTTATCCACTCCCTTTTAACTTATAAAAAAACCATGATGCTCAATCTTTAATCATATTAAATACTAATACTGAGGGATTTCCCTACTGACAGGCTAAGTTACAAATTATGCAATTATCATAGTAATTTCTATTTACATTCATTAGACTCTTGATTTTAATTTTAAAACGCAACTGTAATTTGTCAAGTTTGCTATTAATGGCTATTAAATGGATCTACCAGTCGATGAAATTTTTACACCAACTGCATTAAATGGGAAGCACTGAACCTGGCAAGAGACGCAAAGAATAACAAAGAGGGGCTTCTACAGGTATGTTAATTAAAAAAAGAAGGTCAGAGAAGGTGTACCCACCCCAATAAACAACACTGGTAAACTGTTAACAACAGATGAGGAGAAGACAGAGGTACTTCTTGGCCTCAGTCTTCAGGGGCAATCTCTCTTTCCACACCTCTCCACTGGAGGGACAGACAGCAGGATGGGGACTGGGGGAGCAAAGTCCCTCCCACTGTAAATAAAGATCAGGTTTATAACCACTGAGGAAGCTGAATGCACATGTGTCTGTGGGACCCACTGAGAGGCATCCCAGAGTGCTGCGGGAATTGGCTGATGTAGTTGCCAAGCCACTTTCCATTATATCTAAGAATTTGTGGCAGTCAGGTGAAGTCCCAGGTGACTGGAAAAAAGGAAACTTTGCACCCATCTTTAAACAGGACAGAAAGGAGGATCCTGGGAACTACTGACCTGTCAGCCTCCCCTCTGTACCTGGGAAAGTCATGGGACAAATCCTCCTGGAAGCCGGGAGGGACATGGAGAACAGGGAGATGATTCAGGACAGCCAGCACAGCTTCACCAAGGGCAAGTCCTGCCTGACCAACCCAGTGGCTTTCTATGATAGAGTGACTCCATCAGTGGACAAGGGAGGGTTACAGATGTCATTTATTTGGGCTTCTGTAAAGCCTTTAACATGATTCCCCACAATATCCTTATCTCTAAATTGGGAAGAGATGCATTTGATGGGTAGACTGTTAGGTGGATAAGGAATTGGCTGGACTGTCACATCCAGAGGGTAGTGGTCAAGGACTCAGAGTCCCAATGGACATCAGTGACAAGGGGTTCAAACTGGATGATCTTTAAGGTCCCTTCCAACCCAGGTCATTCTATGATTCATTCTATGTTATTCTAAGGAATACTTCAAACTATATTCTGTTTGTACATCAGAGAACATTCTTTCCCTTACAGACAAAACAGTGACCTGTACTTAAGACTGCAGTTGCCACTTAACTCACTTTCAGTCAACGACCAATTCAAATGTCACATTTAAGATTGACACTTTTCCACTTCAGTTTTCTATCCCATCCCAGAGCCTGTCTAATGAGCCACTGAATACTTTTCAGCATTACTTAAGCTGAACAGTTAAGAGCTTATAAAGATCTTGAGGATAAAAACTGCCTGACAAAATGTTCAGGATGAGATATAAACTGAAACAGCAGACCATTATGAGCTTTCAGGCATACACCAAGTGTTTCCTGAAGGCTAATTCATAGCTTTTCAAGATCTCTCTGCTGTACACACCTCAAATTCAAGACCATAAACTAAGCTGAGTCTCAACAACATTAAAGAGGTGCCTAAAACTAAAATGTTGTTTAGACTGCATGAGTCTGCCCATTCTTGGTCATTCACAACCTAATACAAATGATGTTGCATCAGTACACGTTACCAAGCTTTGCTCCCACTTCCTCAATAACCAGGAGAGTGAGACAGCAAAACTGCAAAAGGAGACAATACTTCAAATCTCCCTTCTGCTGCTCACAAAACCACAGAAAAAGCACAATGTCTCGTGAGCAGGCACTGACTTCCTCCTCCTGTCTTCAGTCAAGACCATGTCAACCCTGACACAGCTGAAGAGGTTAACCATAGGAGAAAAGAAATGAAGAAATGAATTTTCGTGGGCTGCATTTAAACAACAGTTGTACTGTGGAACGGGGAATGTTAAGCTCTGATTTCTTTCTGCCCACATTTCAGGCTTGGAGAGATGACCTTCAGATCTAGCATAATACTAGCTTTCTAAAGCATAAAACAGCAAAAAGAATTAACACAGCAAAATCCAGCATCACTTCCAAGCAGTACAGACAACATGAATTTATCCGAAATCAGATTTTATTCCTTCACAAGGCTTGCTCACTTATTTGTTAGGGGGTTTTGTCTTGTTGAATTAACTATATTATTGTTATCCATACACACATCTTTAGTAAACAAAAATGTCATCTTTGCCAGATCCTCTGAGATGTTTCATTCATATCAGAGCAAAACATAGATGGTAATTTACTTATAAAACATTACAAGGGAAAGATTCATGTGTTTGACAATAATAAGAATCAATGGCAATTCACTGACCTTGACTGTAAGACTAACAGCTGTGCACTGCTTTTTCTTCTGTTGTTCTTCACTAGCTCTGTGTGCCTGTAGGCACAGGTTGGCAGAGGCAATTCCCCACACTCACACTGATAGCTAATGACTTTTAAATTTCACAGCCTTGACACCAAGGAGATGTACACACACTGACTAAAGCATATATGATAGCTATCTCTATTGCTAGCAGGAAATAAGCCTGCTTCAGGAATTCCAAAGCATTTACTGATGGTTTAGAGACAAAATGTTCCTCCTTCTCTTTACTCCCATTATATACAGTCACTTGGTAAATTTTGACAGATCATAGTATTTTTTCTGAAATTCAGTTCCATTCATATCACCCTCACTTTCAAAAACACCAACACCATGGCATAATATCTGGCGTAGAGTGAACAGAAGCCAAGACCACATGTTCAGCAGACTGGTGCTCAGGACACCCACTGAATTTGCACCAGAAACTAGATTCTGCTTTTCTCTAATTCACATTAAAATGAATATAAGTTATGAACATAAGCTCACTGGCTTGTCTTGTCCTCTCCTGCTATAGTTCTTCCACTTTCTATAAATATATATATACACAAGGTGTGTAATTAGAATATTCCTCAGTGCAAGTAATCACTGCTGTCTGCCTCCTTCCAAACACAAGCAACCAGTAAGCAAAAGAAAAACTACAATCTGATTTGGAACAAAACCTCATTAACTTTCTTCCATTATTATTGTCTAAAGGAATTACTGTACATTTATAAATTGTACAGACTGTACAATCCAATAGTAAACAAAGAGGTATTTATCCTAAATATAGATCCAATATAACAAAATATGCTTGCCGTTTCCTAATATTCCTATGCACTGAAAATTCATGGTATCAGTGGAGTTCTTTGCTTTAGCTCTCCACAGCAAGAATAACAGGGTTTCCAGAAGGTCATAGTGATTTTCTTGTCAAAGTTAATGCAGCAAACCCTTCAATGTAATGGGAAAAAAATAGTTCTGTATATGGCATTGAACCTGGGACATATTTCCAGCACTGACACTTGTGCAGTTTGCTTCGGAAACATTTCAAAAGCTACACCAAGGTGAGATATTGACTGATCCTAATTTGGACAGGCCCATTAATTTTCCAAACCCACTGGCATATTTTAAGTTACACTTCTCTCAGCACTTTTCCCACCCTACTTTGTATTTCTAGATGTCTTTATGAACTTACTTGAGACTCGAGTGGAAAATTCAAATAAGCTTTTAGTTATTTCACAAGCTGCTACCTAACCTACCACAAGTATCAGATCAGAATCACCACCTCCATTTCACAAAAGGGAAGCAGCAAAGTCAAGAGGATATTCTGAGGCCATCCCACAGGTCAGCAGGAGATGGACAAGATGATAATTTTGGCTCAGGGCTGTAGAAAGTTCTATGAAACACAGCATTGTGCCACCTCTCAAAAAGCCATTAAGTCTTTGCATGCAAACATACTGGCAGATAGCAAGTGCTAGGAAGCAGAGTTATATTCTGGAAACCCAGGATCTGGCACACAAACATTTTATTTTGATGGCTGCTTTTTACGTTCTTGATTAACAAAATACATATATAGTGGAAGATATGCTGTATTTCCTAGAAATTATTAACTATTTCATACTCAAAGTAGTCATCCTGTCATACAGTTTGTAAATATGCAGTGTGTTATTTGATTAACCTATACTGAGATAATTTTATGGGAAAAGAGCTACCAAGGCTGTGAAATAGGTACTTAGAAATTAATTCACACTTTGGAAACCATTATCTCAAGACTGAACACTTTTCTTAACATGTGCTCCATACTGCAAGCTGTAAAGCTCAGCCAAGTGTCATGACCTGTCCCATATAGAAAGCTGAATTAGATGGGTTTCACATCTCTGAGAACTCCCTGTGCAATTCCTTACAAAAGGTACACCATCAGAAATTTAGTAGCCATAAAAAATATGGGTGTGATGATCATATTTTACTGTCTGCACAGAAATAACTCACAGATGTCAAAGCTTTTTTCTGAAGCCACAAGCATCTGGAAAATCATTAATACATAAGGCTATCATACCCCTGTATGTGCTGGCAGGAGATCCTTACTCTCAAAGAGGCTCAAGCCTGCCCTGACCCAGGAGGCAGCACTATTTAACTCTGCTCCTATGACACTCTGGGGATAGGCGGCCCTGAAGCATGCTGGTGAGAAAGCTAAATAAATAGGAAAAGAGATGAGGGTTAAGGAGCAGTAGATCACCACAACAGAAGCAGGCAGACAGACACCAGTCTGTTCCATATTACAGATGGCAATGTGTTCAGCCTAGGGTGTTATTTGGGAAGACACCAAGCAGGGATACTCTGCATAGTAAGCAGCGGAAGAAAAAAAAAAAGCAAGCAGTATCTTTTCAAATACAGATTATTCATCTGTCTCGCTCAAGGCCATCTGATGATTTTTGCTACTTGAACTTCCTGTATACTTCTCTCCCCTTAAAATGCAGAAATGAGAAAACCTGACCTGGGAAAGGAAGCTTTAGAAATGAGTCTGATGGGGAAACCACACAAACTGCCAGGGGCTGACTCAGTGTTATCAAAATCCCAAATCCAACACTGAGTCAGTGACAGAGATGGAGAAGTTCTGTGCTTTACAGATCAGACAATTCTGCTTGCAGTAACTTACTTTCCTCCCTGATCTCCCATCCTATCTCCTCCTTTCACTTACCAATGGCTTGGTTTCATCTTCATCTTTGAAATAGTAGAGCTGGTCCCCCTTGAGGACAAACCAGCGCGTGTGCCAGGTCTTGACAAAGCCCCCCTGCTTCCGCAGCCACCCACACTTGATGGCAATGTGCCGCCCTTGGCTCAGGGCAGGAGTCTCTGAAGAGCCATTGTGTTCTTCCATGTTGGGAATGGGCCACTCTCCTGTTGGGCAAACGAGAGGAAAAGGTAAAATAATTAGATTATTATCCTGGCAGTAACTCACTCCTTTTAACACAGCTGGAAAAGAAACACACCTCGACCACAGAAGTGTGTTAGAAAAGCATTTGCCATCTGCCTGCTTGTTCTCATACCAGCACCCCATCAGCTGAGGGAATTACTACTGACCTATAAAATACTAAAATAATAATGAACTGCTAAAAAGCAGGCAAGAGGCGAAAGTTTTGTTCACATGATGTGCAAGGCATTTTGACCAGCACTGAAGACATCAGCTGCTTCTAGAGGTGAGTTTGCTGGATTACCGACAGTAACAAGGAAGGAACCTACACTACTTCCTCAGACTAAGGAAAGCAGCTGACTACTGGAAGTCCCCATTTAAAATTCCTTGGCAGGCTTGGGGCTTTCAGGGAATGTTAAAAAAGCCTCTGCTTCACCAAAACTCAAGTTTACCCCACCAGACAAGCAGGCTTTTGTTTTGTTATTGTTGTTGTTGATTTTACTGAAGTCTATTTAAAGGAATGGGGACAGTAAATGGAAGAACAGTTGCACACCACCTCATACAAGCAACCCCTTAATGAAGTGTGTGCCCAGACACTTGTTATAGACATTTGGCAAATCATGAAGAATTTTGTCCCGTCCTCACTTAAGGCACAACAACTGTGTCAAAACTAGAGCTGAATTGTGGAACTAAACTTGACAAAGTTTCATGTGGCACTTTCTCCTTATTAAAACTATACCTTGTAACAATTTCTGGAGAGTCATGACTCTTCTTAATGGATTTCGTACATATAGCCATGTAATAATGTGCTTAACCTTCATGATCAAAAGGCTTTTCTTGATCCCCTATTAAGTCTCTAGATCAACAAACTCAGGATTTTGAGTTGCAAGTTCTGCTATTTCCAGTTAAAATACAAATCAAACCAAAACCTACATGTGTCAAATAGTATTTATACCTAAGCAGAATAAAATGTGCCTATGACCACAAACACAGCAGTGTGCAAAATCAATGGTGAAATTTCACTGTCTGTAAGTGCTTGAAGAACATCACTTTTCTTTTTTTTCCAGACTACTACTGGCAGTCTTTCTTGCCTCAGCAGGAGCTTGCACAGCTGTTAGGACTCAGAAAAGCTGGCTTCATAGGTAGTTTTTTGTTTCTAAACATCAGGTTGGGAGAAGAATGAAATATTCTTGACATTGCAGGCAGCAGAAATCTCTGCCAAAGTGAGATATTCTAGATATTCTTAGTCAAAATAAGTTGGTGAGTCCAAGACTGCCAGTCATGCTCTGGTCCCCTACACAGCAACGATACCTTCCTGAACATAGTGAATGGGCATCAGCATTGCAAAGGGATGTACTCAGCTTCTAAGACAGACTAGAAATGCAGATAATCACTCTCACACAGATGAGACCATGCCTCTGACAATTAATACAAGTACTTTGTCTGGATAGTGTTACATCACTATAAAATAATCACAATACAAGAAGAAATCAGTAGATTCCAGTCAGAGGTGGTTTTCAGCCCTTTTTTCCTTTGGCTCTTTCTTCCTACTGCTCACACATCCTCCTTTGGAGCAACTTCTCCAGCTGCCACCTCTGCTGTGTGTTTACAGCTTTTTCTTTTAATACCCACACATAGTCTGCTGTCACATCCCTGCTTTGGGCTGAATCCTGGAATCTGATTGCTGTGATTGTAACTCCTCACTGCCCCTGTGCCACAGAGGTTAACAGGCCTCAACACAAGCACAAACGTTTCAGCAAAGTACAATCTGCAGGATCAAAACTTAAATCACTAGGTATTCTTCTCAGAGAAAGGAAGCCTTTCTCCTGCCTCTTTAGGGTTCACCTAGAGCCACCCAGAACACTTGCACTATGAGATTTACTTGAGCCCGGTGCCCCCACAAAACACACAAATGTGTCTGGCTCTCTGCACAGCAGATAAAGATTTTTTGTGTGTGTGCCTGTGGTTACAGGTGCAAGAACAAGAACGAACCAGCTGACAAGTCCTCAGACCACACTGTCCTCTCTACAAAAGGAAATGCACCCAACTCATAATTGGCATTTTTTGAATGCAAACAGAAATCTCTTGGATGCTGCTGGTTTTTGAGTGGACCACAGTAGATGCCAAGAAGCAGCCCCCCAGCTCACACCCTTAGAAAGTGAATTAGCAAATATTTTGTGGAAAGCATTGTAAACAGCAAGTAAATTACTGCAACTGAAAAAAGGAACAAAATCATTACCCATAGGCTACCCTGCACTCCTTGATGCACAACTGCTAAGCTGATCCATTCATCTCTGCTGCCCGTGCAAGCCTCAAGGCAGGGACAAAGGAGGAGTTTAAATACAGTATCTATGTGTACCACTGCAGTGCTAAGGACATTAGGTCCCTATTACACTTTGACCATAAACAAGAACCTAAATACTGACGTCAAAAACAATTAGCTCCTTGGATGAAAGACTATTTTTTATTTTGTTTCACAAAGTCCCATGCCAATGGCGCTGACACCAGTGTACAAAGTAAGTATATGGATTTTATCTAGCCAAGGAAAATGTTAATACATTTCCATCTCTTTGTCTGGTAAAATTTCTATCTATTTCTGCAGTACTAAAACAAATGAGGTGTAAGAGAGACAACAGTTCTACTGCTCCAAAGTCCTCACAGGACAGTGTACGATCTCCTTTAAAGCAGTAATATATTCTTGGACATGCTCTGTAAAAAAAAAAAAGTATTATTTCATTCATTAGTGATTTAATTCTCTTCAGCAGTTAAAAATTCAGCCACCTAACTTGTTTACATTTAGTCGTGAGATTAAGTTTATTTGTTGTTTTTCACATATGCTTCCCTTTCAATAGCTGCCTACTACAAACCAGACTTGGAATCAGAAATGCCAGCAGCTGGCTCACTTTCACTTGTTTTTACAGCTGTTTCAACACTAGGATCGTAAAAATAAATTGCAGAAATATCAGGGTGCTGGCACTGATGCAGAGAACAGTGAGGTGCAAACAGTATGTAAATAACACATGACAAAGTGTGGAATTACATCAACATACTCCAAGTCCTCTTGGTCTCATAAGACGAGGCAGAAAGCCATGCATTTTCAAGCACTAAATGAGAATATTCCTCAAACTCATCTTCTCAACAGGAAACACAACTTGTACTTGCTGCCAGAGTCAACTCTACTGACTTGGCCAGCCTCCAGTTTAGGTAATGACCAGAACTGAATAAATTCTATACAATATATTCATTTTGGGCTGCCTGTGGGCTCACTCTCCTGGGCTTGTCTGGACACTGGGAGTGCAAAGCAAACAAAATGAGAAATGTTCCCTGACACATTGGCTCTGCATCAACATCTCCTTGTCCATGGAGACCATCACCATCGACCACTGCTGGCCTCAATCCAACCTTTTTCTGCTCCCACTTGCCTCTCTCACTGGTCTGTCTAGAAGGCAAGTAACTGCACTTATGTTCTCCTTGCCAATGTGGAAGGTCTGTGCCGGCAGCAGGCACGGAAAGCAGGGAAGTGTTTCTCCTCAGCTACCACTCACTCAATACTTGCATTATGGAATTGGGCAGCTCCCCCAGATCCCAGCATTTTGCCAGGAAATAGTCAGAGAAACTCATTAAAGCACACCAAAATCCAGTTTCAAGAATAGTCACAGGACTGCACGAAGATGATCTGTTTGGCAAGAAACCCTGGTGGTTTGCAGACAATGTTTTTCTTCTCGCTGAAATTTCTCATGGCCAAGATAGCACATTTCAAGCACGCAAAACATCAGCAGAGTTCATTTCCAGTAACTCTTCATCTTTGCCACTGCTCAAATGCTGTTCTTTGCTGCCCAGAGTCAGCCCAGCACAAAAGGGATAAATGTGGAAAGCCACCAAAGTGCCTGCCCCAGAACCATACTCCTTCAGCCTGTCACATCTAATTCCCTTGCTCTCCCAAAAGGGCAGGCAAACAACACTGCACAGACATGGCTTCTCCCCATCAGACACATGGACAGATAGCCAGTAAAAGGCTGCAATTTTGCAGCAACAATTGGCTTGGTTATTGAAGAACATATCTACTGAATACATGCATACATGCAAAATTTATAGAAGTCTTTGTGACACAATGGTGCTACATAAAATTAGATTAATACTGCAACACTTATACCACTTTCCAAGTCATGTCTAATTCTGGGTTTCCTTCTAGTTATTTACAATGAGATATACAGATATACAGAGCCTGCATTTATCAGCATCTTTCAGGTACAGAGTTGCTTCCTCTGACCAGCGAGTTTCCTTTTGATTTACTTTTTATTTAGTCTTGCTGCGTAGCAACCTCTTAAAACCATTTAGTATGTGAAAATATTGTCAGCATTCATCTTGCTCGTAAGATGTCCCAAGACACCTGAATCTCTGCTGCAAGAGAAGCATGAGTTCGTAAGCAACTGCTGCAGGAAGCAGAAGACCGGCCTACTTCCCGCCATCAGGGTACTTCACATCAGTTGCTACTCACCTGTTGTGTCAATGGGATATTGCACATGGAAGGAAAAAAACATGGCAAAGAGGTAAAGACATGCTTAATAAGAAAGCTAACCTTCTGTTTGTGCTTAGCAACCATTCTTATATTGCATGGAACCTGTCTCAGTTTCTGTCACTGCAAGAACAGATTTTACAGCATTCCTGTCTTGTTCTTTTCCAAAACCTGCAGCAGTGCACTTGCCAGTAGCTTTCTTCCACAAACTTCTAGAACAGACATTATACTTTTATCCAAAAGGTTTTCTGAGACATCTGAGAAAACTCTTGTACTACTGGCAGTAATGTTCCTAGGCACAGATCATCAGGCTGTTCTGCATTCCTCACTCTCGCTTTTGTCCTAACAGGGACAGCCTGGATATATTTTGCTTGAAAGAATTTTAATTTCAAAGCCTAAATAATTACTCCTTAGGCAATAAAAAGCTGTGAGAGGTGTTATCAGCAGTCAGACTGTAGCAGGTGAGATTCACTGCCTGGTGAAGCTAAGGGAAAGACTTCCATTACTTTTTCAATGCATTTTGGGATCAGTTCGAAAACCAAGACCCAATAATTTTGCCAGAAAATTGAGGCCTTGGTCAAATACAACTCTTTAGTACCTGATCTGCATTTTCATGTCAGAACCATCTAACAGATATTCTTAGACTAGCCAAACCTTTACAAGCCTACTGTTTTCTTACAGGAATTCAAGCACAGGTATAAATAGCCCAAATAAAACGGGACTAGAGGATTTATAAAGAATATAAGAAGACATTCAACATCTTGTGAATTACAGCAGGAATTAGTTCACAAATTCTGTCAGGCACATTTGAAGACTTCCACTTCTGCATGTGTATATTTATTTTCTGTGATTGTGACTAGTCTTACTACACGTGTGTGCAGTTTTGTAAAAGCAAAGCAACCGCAGCAGTTCTGTTACTGCAGCATCACACTGTCAGACCGGCATTTGGAGTAATGTTCACAGCTTTAACTTTTGCTGCCCTTGTCATTCAGCCCTATTCTGTTTAAATCCACACAGCAGCTTTCGAGCAGATCCTTTCTTGTCCTCCCACCACTGCTGTGGCAGCACGACCCACAACAAAATTGTGCAGCTAAGAGCACTTTGTTCATCACAGATTCTCTTCTGACACCTAGAAAGGACACTTGGTTCTCACCATCACTTCCTTATCCTACTAACATTTTTGGGTGGAGATGGACTCCACCTGTAGAAGACTTGTGTAACTGGCAGACATTTGCACACAATCTGTCTGGGTACCTTTTCTCAAGTACAGCTATACCATATCTAATTTAGGAGTGGCTGCAAAATGCCACAGGATAGGATTGAAGAACTTAAGAAACAACTTCCAAGGATAATGCTGTTCCTGTCATGCTTTTGCATGTTACCCATTATGCTTATATCCCCTCAGCTTTTTCCTCACAAGGTAGCACACAGTTGCAAGACAAGGTCGCTGCTACCAAAGTGATTGGAAAAATGAAGGTGTCCCTGTTCACTGCAGAGGGGTTGGACTAGGTGACCTTTAAAAGGTCCCTTCCAACTCAAAACTGTTCTATGATTAGAATGGAGTGATCCTTCATCTTCCACATTTCTGCCCAGATTCCCATTTCAAGTGTCTTATTCTGCACAACTGGCAATGCTAGAGGTAAACTGCATACAGCAGAAAATCAGCTGAAACTATCTGGAGAAGCTTAAAAAACTACAGACAAAGCAATACAGAGCCTCTGATAGCTGAAAGGGTCAAGTGATGCGAGATGGACAAAGAAATGCAGAACAGTTGACAAGTCTCAGGGGCTGAAATACTGAGCAGTGAAAAGGTCAGTGAGCAAGTCAAAAGCAGCATCTGGAACAGCTGAAATATATTTCAAGTCCCAGATGTCTCTTCCAACCAAAGGGTAACTCTGCCTCTGAATATCTGACATTGGAAATACATAAACCCTGTTTACAGCTTCATACTTTACATGGAGAAAGTGACCACAAGGACAGCTTAAAAGTAACTTAATTCCCACATGTGAGTGGTGAATACTTCAGCACATACAACTAAGAGTTGTGACCAAGCATGATCTCAACAGATGATCTCTCAAAGTATAAAAATAATCTCTAGCACTATTCTTTGTTCTCAAAGACTGGTGGCAAAAGATATCTGAGTACAGATGTCAGCAGCCCTCTGACAGTGCATCACTGAGAATGAAACAAGGCTGAATGCTTTTTGAGGAAATCCAACACAACAGGACTTTCCATGTTGTCCTATTTACAGCAGTTCAGGCCTTGCACGTTCCTTGTAAAACCAACCAAGAGAATTAAGATGCTACAAGCGACATTCACTAAGTATGCTGCCAAGCAGCAAAAATACATTCTAGTTTGTCTACAGCAGCAAAAGCCTCCTCCCCAATTTGCTCTGCAAATCAAAGGAGCTCACAGGTTCTGCAGAAAGAGTTTGTAGTTGCTGGAGGGTGGGAGGAAGAAAGATGAATATTTGCTGCCTGCACCACACTTCAAACTCCTCCTTCTCCGAGCAAATGCAGTCCCAGCAAAGTCCCAACTTTGGCAAAAAGATTAACACAGCAAGTACTGGCTGAGAACATCTCTCTGGATACTCAGATGTTCAGAGCAGGAGCAACCTCATCTCTGAGTGCCTCCACAGAAGCCTCAGGGGAAACAAAGGAAGGTTCAACCCACCTCAACTCAGCCCACAACGACCTTTTAAGTCTTACATTAGTTTGCGTTTGACAAACAGAAATCCATGGACTTATTTTGAACGTATTTGCTGTGAACACTGCATGCAAAATTACTTCCTCTGCTTTGTTATGTACAATATAATGTTTATCCCTTTCAGATCAAAGAAGTTCAAGTAACAACAGCATTTGGTGATCTGCTGAGAGATTCCTCTGAAGCAAATGTCTTACATTTCCATGTGTTCCCCAGAAGGATCATGGCATCACAGACATGCACGTGGGAGCATCCTGCCCCAGTGTGTCAGAGGAACTGGCAGAGTTACAGCCTGTGCCTGAGCTGAAATCCACAATTCCCATGCCCATTTCCTACCTGTCCTATATGTATCCAAAGGAGTATATGGATATTAAGCAGGTAGGCGTGTAGTGCACACAGGTAGTGAGCACCCACCCAGCCTCAGAGAGTATCTTGGCACTGCCCCAACCCAAATAAACATGGGCAAGTCAGAACCAAAGGCTCGAACTTGGCAACCTCAGAGGTGCATCTGCTTCCATTCCTACTAAACTTAGTACCAGAGCCAAGATTTGTGTCCTCTCTGCGTGCCAACCCCAGCAGGACCTAAACTTTAAATAGACCTACTTTTAAACAGGAATCAGTATATTTTTAATGCTGTTCAGAAATGTTTTATATAAATGGTAATTGCCTCTGTCACTTAAAAACATTAACCATACTGACATAAATTTCCATGCTAGAATACTGGAGACAATATAGTCAAATTTTTTAAAAGCAGATGTGTGTCTTTCCACTGAAAAAGCCAACTCTAAATAAGCACCATTACTTTGTAGTTGACATTTCCATCTTCTACCCAGGAAGAGCATTGATTCATACATAGGGAACTACCATTTCACTTTTTAAAAACCAAGGTTGCATCAGAAAAAGAGAGTCCACAATGCTTTCTATGTATTTCAGAAAGCAGCCATATGTCATGCCACCTAAATTGTCTTAGTAAATGAAAAATTATCATGTGTTAGTAAATGAAAAATAACACCATTGTGCATTACGCTTTCCAGTAAAGCCCTAAGTGAAGTGAATATTGTCTCTGAATTCCTAAATCAGCACCAACACCAACATTATCCTTTAAGTCTAAAAGTAATTCATATAGGGGAAGGGAATAAATTCACGTGGTCCTTATCCTTTAAAAGGTCAATCTGAGCATGGATGCTAACACCTGCTTTTTCAGCTTGTACTGAAGGAACTATTAAAGGCAAAGCCAACTCTGCTGTGTTGCATCCTTCAGACTCTGCCACCATAACCCACAGTTAAAAGGTGAACACATCTTCTCTAAAAGTACTTTATGATCATGTGTGTCTTTCTGGTCATTACTATGCTGTGTGAGCTGAAGGAGAAGCAGAACTAAAGTCAAGAACACCTGAGCAAGTAACTGGTTACCTTCAGTGAGCTGAAAGCCAGCTAAAAACATGTAAGCATCTTTTTCTGACACTGCTCCACTCAAAATGAAAAAGAGAGAAACAAATAATTCACCTAAAAGGATTCAAAACCAGAAGACGTGTACATGTCACTTACCTACATAAAACTTAAGGAAAAAATTTCTTGTTTCATTTCTTTTTTTTAAAAAAAAGCATCAACTAGTAGCAAACAACATTGGGCACTCTTCAGGTTTTAGGTACGCTACAACAAGAGACACTGGCATTAACTAGGATTAACACTTCAGAGAAACAGATGCAAAAGCACAAGAAAAATAATCCAAAGACGACAGGTCCTGGATCTGCAGCCACTTTGAAACTGTGCTGAGCATGTTCATGTTTACAGAGCTCAAATTATTCAATTTATCTAATTTAAGGGAGGCAAGGTATCCTGAGAATATAAATTTCTCCTGCTATGAATGACAGAGGTCATTAACAGCATAAAATAGCATCAAGAACAAACCACCAAAATCTACCTTTTATTATTAACTCCCTTTATAGTAAGGACAGTCTGTGTTTTATGTAAGTCACTATCTGCAGAGGAGAACATGAGCATGCCCAAGGGAAAGGAGGTTATCACCTCCAGCCAGATGGCCTTACTATTTCACACTACTGCAGTCAAAACAGCAGAGAAGCTTTGCCATCCACATCCCAAAAATACCCCATCTCTCTGTGTATGGCCATCATGGCTCTGCACTGTTGCTTTCTTGATTTTTTTGTTCTTTATTTTCAGAAAGAAAAAAAGAACACCTTTTTCTGCCTTGCTTGTAACCTTCAGGTTATCTATAATCTGCACAAACACCACCCTGCATTTCAAAAGCTACATCTTTTACCAGTGCAGGAAACCAAGGACGTTTAAATCAGTGTCTCACAAACTCAAGCAGCTCCTTACTTGCCAAAGCACAGATTGTTTGAGGATTTCTTTTTGCAGAATAAGATGCATTCTGCAAAGTATGAATTACACAGGTTGACTGCTAAAAGAATCAGCACCACATTTTATTCCATTTGCAAAGCCAGTTCAGTAGAGCTGGGTAAAAGCTACCACTGTGACTTTTATTATTTTACAACTATCAGTTATGGACAATTTTTCCCAAGGAATCATACTTACAGCCAGCCTCCAGGACAGACACTGCAAAAAAGCCAATGTAAGGTAATTAAATTAATCCAGCCTTCTAGTAACTTCATACTTGACTTCTTTTTTTCTCTGTATCTGCAACCCTAACCACACCCTTACTTTTTCATCTGCTCTTGGTAAGATAATGATTTGAAAGTTAATTCTGCTCTTCTAAGTTGGAAGGTAAAATCTCTAGGGAATAACCCCATAGAAAGCAATTTTTACATGGAGCTGTTTTATCAGCTTGATCTGTCATTCACCCAAATTTAGGAACCAAGTTTAATTGGAACAGATGCAGATGGAGTAAGATTTTTTCAGCGTCTCTTCCAACAGACACAATGGTTCTCAAGACAATATTTCAACCTTTATGAAAGCAAAAAGCTAATTAACCTTTTAAAAAAACAAACAGATCAGCCAGTGCAAATAGACAACATTGTAGCAACAGTTGGGTTTTCTAGAAAACAAAGAACTTCCTACTTTGGGAGTTTATAGAACAGATGCCTTGATTATTGTCTTGTGACCTGACTTTTCTTCTTACATGAGCTCTGGCAAAGCTTTTCTAATTCTTCACTTTTTTGTTTTCAATTATTCCTAAGACCTTTGTCTTTTAGAAGACAGAATACTGCTGGTACCGCTTCAGAGCTCTTAAGTGTAAACAGCAAGGCTGATCAAAAACATTTATTTGACCTTGCATTTCCTAACCAAACAGTCAAATGCCCCGGAAGTTTCACATAAATAAAAAATAGCTTTATACACACAATTTTCAAGTTAACACACAGAAAAATAATTCAGCACAGATAACAGATGTCAGAACTTGTTTGCAGAAGGCATTCAGCTTCACAGCAATAGGCTGGTAAAGGAATTTGGACAAAACACACACAAAAGACACCAATGCCTACAACCACCAAAACACTTTGCCTCTTAGAATGATGAAATTTGCCACGTGTTTCAGCAAAACAAACAGGAAAATTGCTAACCCAGTTGCTATTTGCAACTAAGCACTGTAATAGAGCAGCATCACCTATCCACCTTGTGCATCAAGGCCTGCTGAAGAGTCTAAGTGCCAGATATTGAGATATCAAACATCACCAAGTATCCTTTGCCAGGATCTGTGAGAAAGCCCCAGGAGGAGTAGGCTCATTCAGGATGTGAGATTCCCAAACACCTGCAGCAGGAGCAGAGCAGCCGCAGGGCTCCTCTGCCCTACACCAAGAGCCAAGTGGAACTACAGCCGACCCGATGGCTTCGTCGTGGGCTCACTGCAGCCCTCCAGGCTCAGCCCACACCAAAGAGATATGGACCATAACCTATAAATAAATAAAACCAGCTAGAACTTGGACATCTCCGTTTTGCACAAACAGAGGAACAACTCCAATGTGATGCTTTCGCTCACAGACTGCTTGCAGTTATATTTCATCAGGAACAAAAACATGTTTCCAGCATTCCAGCTCTCTGCTAAATTGGATGCAGATGATGAAGGGGTTTTTTCCAAACATATGGAAGACAATGCAGCTGAAATCTCAGCTAGGCCTTGGGAGATCCTGTACATAAGGCATTAAGCTTTCTACAACATACAAGGCATCTAGGCAGCAACTGTTATGATTTCATTTCATAGTGTGATTTAAGATGATATTATGAGACAGAAATGTTAAAAGAAAGTAATAGAAGCCTTTCATGTACTCTCAAATAAAGTCAGATGTTCATATGCCATGTATCTGGACAACCTCTGCTTTCAATGGAAGCCTGATCTCCACTTCAAAGGGAGGAAATTCGACAAAAGGGAAAAGAATGTACACCTCTCAGTACTGGAAGCCCCAGGAAACCCAAGACCAAAGGACTAAATCCATCACTTTCCCAACACCCCCAAGACAGACAAGCCTACAAGATGCTTAACAAAGAGAGAAATTGAAAGCATAAGCACTTGCAGTCCTCAGTCTCATCCATGAGTATATACACCTTGCTCATTCTATTATTTGAATAGTTACAGCATAGCAAAAACCATTTCTGTACATCCACTGCTAAAGTAACGTCTGGTTTTTGCTGTGAAAAGAAGCCGTTCCCTCCACCAAGTGTAGGTGGTTTTCTTGTTTTAATTGGTGTTGCAGGCAGGATGTATGTTTAGTTTTCTCAATGTTTAGTCTGTCCTCAAATACTAACATAACAGTGATTGAATCCAAAACATTAAAAGCAGAGTTAAGTCCCAGGTTCTGTCTTCCCCTATTCTGAAAGTATTTTTACACATTAAAAGTTATTTAATGGTGAACAAATTCTTCTTCTGAAGCCCCATCCTTTGCTAGACTGCTTGATAGGAACTAGCTTGATCTGTAAGTTCTGTATGAAGTAGTTTTGACACTTGGAAGCAGAAGCAAATTTTTTGAGATACCTTCCTGTAGTACTTGCTGATTATTCAGAATTTTGTCTATCCATGCTATGAGTTGATGTTTTAGTCCTTACACAGAACATGTTTGAAACTTGTCCAAAGGAGCAGTTGTTTCTGCCTTCCATGGCACAAAAATCTTGTGAATAGCCTACTTAATTTTCATCACTGTTATCAGATCTCTGTAGAGACTGCACCAAAGTTATGCCTAGGCTTGACAGTAATCAATGTTTTCTTCTGACAGAGTGGGAAAAGATCCAGTAAGCAGCTTTAAGTTTTAATTTAAAAAAAAAAATGACGTCCTTTACTCACTAAGCAAATAATTGAAAAATTTCACTTGCAGTACTTCACATTGTTCTTTAAAGCTTGCTGAACAACCTATAACACTTGAATAGCATACATTTTTAAACTATTTTTAGTACTTTTATGGAGTTTTTTGGTAGGTTTGCATTTGGGTTTTGGTTTTTTTTCAGTTATTCCAAAAGCATTTTGAAAAACTATTATGAATGGAAAAGAGGCCTAGGTTCATTTTCTGAATCCAAGAAACTGCAGGTGGAAGAGGAGTGTGTGTGTGATTGATTTCAAACCATCTCCTTTTGCCCTGCTCCCGCTTTAAACTGTTCTTTTGTAATTTCACCTCAATTTATTTTCTTCTGCACGAAACTGGCAAATGAACATTCCCTTTGCAAATATTTTTGTACAGGCAAAATACATTCCCAGGAATTTACTAGGCAGTGATCTGGTTAGCACTTTTACCCAGCTCAGTCACACAGCTTTTCCTGCACAAACACCCACGCAGGGGATCCAAGCATAACACTGGCACAGCTGTGCTGAGCCTTTAACAGCTCCACACCTGGTTCAACAGTGGAGAAATGTACGGGAGGTAGGGGCAAGGCTGTCATGCAAAACTCCACCTGCCCCTCTCAAATGGTGGCAGGGAAGCTAAAACCAGTCCCCCTTCTGTCCCCCCCTTTCTGACAGACCTGTGCACCACAAAGAACAGTGTACAAAAATCCTCCTGTCCACACTAAGTGGTTCATTTCTCCCAAGAAGGGTAATGAGCTAAGAATGCACATTTTTGGTAACCAGAAAAAACCTGCCTGCTGTCCCAAGAGGGTATTTTCATTTGTTGGTCCCGTAATAAGGGTGACAATATCTATCACAGTCACAGGTACACAATTTTTTGCAGAAAATGGCACAACACAGGTTGAACAACAACATGTAAAAAAGCAGTAGATATATTTGTCATGGCAATCACCCAGTAGTAAACTTCTGTATGTGAATTACTGCCAAATCCAGGTACAAGCTCAAGTACACGTAAGAGCTCCTGAAAAGATGAGTAGCACCATTTTAAGACTGTTAAGTGCAATTATGACTGCATTTCTACTAGACAATATTGAGCCTTAGCACAGTGTCAAGAACCCCACCTCACCTTTCTCAGATTCAAGTTTGAGACGAGAAAATCCTGAGTCCTACTTTTCATTTAAACTCATCATTTCAGACACATTCCAGTATCCTCAATGTGAACATACACTGTATTATTCATTATACTAGTTTACAATGTGCTCAAAATCAAGCAATGTACTATGGCACAAACAGGAATCCAACAGCACGAAAAGGTGACACACTTAACAATAGCTCCTCTGTGCAGGCAGCACTCAGCTTCAACTCAGAGCAGATGCTGAGGGGAACCTGGCCACGTCCTTGTGTTACAGTTTACAGGGAGGGCTACGCCACCATTTAGCCCTTGAATTACTCAATTGTGAGGAACACAAAGTGAAAGGAAAAGAAGAAAACAGATGTCACCACAGCTGATGGACAAAGGAAGGTCCAGACACATCTGGATATCATGAAAGCTAAATATTTTTAACATGACTTCCAGTTCTTCTCCCCTGGCAAATACGCATTAGATGTCCTAAACTCTAATCCCAAGTTATTTGATTTGCAGTTTAGAAATACGCACCAAAAAAAACAACCACCAGAAAGAAAAAAAAAAGGTGAGGGGGACAAATTTCTGCTGGAAAAAAATCCCACAATAAGCACCATAGCATACACTGGAGTGGAAAAAAAAAAAAATCAAAAACAGTTCTAAGATTTCAACACAGTTTTCCAGAACAAAGCTGGTTTTATCATCTTTATTATGGTTCACTGGAGAATTTTACTTTATTTTTCCTGTAAGGAAGGAAGGACATAAGTAGCTCTCACGGCACCGTGACATTTCCTGAGAGACTGCCAAGGAATCTGGGGTTTCCCAAAAGATATCTCAAGTCTGGGACCTGGGGAGCATCCTGGCATAATTCATCTCATGGTCCAGATTTCCAGAAGAACTTACTGTTTAAGCAGCCCATTCAAGCTTAAATCTGCAAAGCAAAACCTTCACAAGCTGTACTAGCATCCCTAAGAAAAAAATGAAGGCTTGGATAGTGGTAATTTGGAAGTGACAGAACAATTTGCAAAACTTAGATTTTGCCAAAACTAATACGAATTTTCCCTTCCTATCCTGAGGCAGTGAAGTGATTGTTCTTGGATAGACAACTTGTCTTTAAGATTTATAAGACAACCTGATCCTCATGAGAACTGCAAAAATCACATTTGAAGGACAGAATAAACAGAGAAGACACTGCAACTCTGGCCTATTTCTTGCAAGATTCACATTTGAAAAATACTATTTGCCTTCTTTGATAAAAATAGCCTGGAAGGAATACAGAGTAAATATATATCTCTTTCTCCACTACAATTCCCTAACAGTGGTAATATAAAACAAGCTATTTGCAAACTTGTTTTCCAATACAATATGGAAAATAATACCCCGTATCAATTCATCACCACCTGGCTTACCAAGTTTGATTTTTCTCCACTGGAAACAACAAAGCTTGGCAGACATCCAGGGCAGAGAACAGAGATGAGCATTTAGTTGGACTGACACCCTGACAGCTAAGAACACAAAACATTCCACAAATGTTTGAAGGGTGCAAACAGCAAGGAGAAAAAACAACTTTAAAGGGGGGATGACACACATCAGCCCACTAAGGCACGCAAAGCAGTAGCTTGAGAAATAACATCAGGAGTATCACTGGCAGCAACATGAACAACCAATTGCCTTCCCACAACAAGACTGAGTGAGCAAATAGCCCCTTGTTCAGAGAACAAAAACAAGCACCACCTTTCTGCTGCCCAGCAAAAGCCTCCAAGAGTTCAGTGAGGACTACTCCTGCATCAAATAATTTCTTCGGAGGCAGAAATTCCTGTACGCCATTCGGCACAAATTCAGCTTGTCCACGCTCTACATCATCCTCCAAATTTGTACTATAAAAAGGTGCTCTGAATAGTACTCAGACGTTTTCAGCATCCAGATGACAATTCCGTAAACCCAAAGCTGACAATAATAATTCTACAAACCCTCTCACTAATTAATTCCACTGTATGGAAAGAAATCATCCCATTTCTATGCTGTTTTGTATTATGACATCACCTACCCTATATAGGTCAAACCAAAAGATTTAAGTTTATGAACAAACCTGCGGATGTGTAATAGACAGAACAGCAGTAATGATAAGCATTTTAACCTGTGAACAATTAAAGTAATTTGTCTTCCATGAACTGCAGGACTTTATTTGCAGGAAGTTTTCCTCCTTCAGTCTGCAGATTGTCACAAACAAGTGGAATTACCATAAAACTGTATTACACACTGTTCAACTCACTACTGACTCTATACTCTACTTAGATTATTTTACTCTGTTCACTGATTCTTCTTTTATTGATATGTGTTGCCTTTTTTCTCCGCAATACTTCTTCTGCCCTTTTTATTTGGTTTCAGTAGACATTGAACACAATATAAATGCAAGTTTTCTTTAGGGAAAAATTACCTCAGCTATCAAAAGCCCAGAGCAGATGGATCTTCAGGTCATGAACCAGATCCCTCATGCAAACAGAATGCCATGACAGTGTCAGCAACACTTTAGATAACAACATCAATACTAAGCCCAATGGTGATAGCTTTTTTTGAAAGAAAGATGTGTCAAAACATATTGGGAAAATAGTATGGATTGTGGAGCTGCTGCCACCAACCTCTACAGCAGGTCAACATACTGAACAACAATAAGTCCAAAAGAAGTGCTGCGGGCACATGAGTATCCACACCTAACTGTTCCCAGTTTTCTGCATCGCAGCTGCTGGGTTTTCTAAGGTCTCAGGCAATGTTTAAGAACCTGCCTGAAATCATCTGCAAAACATCCTGCTACAGAGAGAGGACAGGAGGTGCCCAGTGGAAAAGGCCCACAATTTCACCACACATGACAAACATACCCTAAACCTGCTAATAAAATTCTCAGAGCCCTCTCCTGTGTTCAACGTGTGCCATGTACGTCACCTGGCTGAATAAACACAACAATAAAATATTATTTCTTCTGGTCTATCATACACAGAGGTTGCAATTACACGCAGCTCTCAGGCAGTTACAAACACAGAGGCTCTTAGAAGCTTATCCTTTGTCATCTGCAGAAGACTGTTTTCATTTGCCAGCCCTTCACACCCACAAATGGGCCAGTCAAGAATGATAAAAATCTGCTCTTATTATGGTATATTGTATTCAGCCATCACACCAGCTTTACAAGAGTTCTTTGTACTCTGACAGCAACTAAAACTTTCCTGATACACAGTTCATCCATTTTAGCTGCAAAAAACTCACCACAAAATTAGCACAACTATGCAAAAAAGCCTAAATTATCCTGAAGATCTTAGTTATAAATTAATTATTGAGAAGTGACCGAATCATTCGTAACATACTTTATAATTCTTTTTTTTTTAATACGTAAGCCTATTTATGTGGCTTTTAAAACTCTCCTGTTATCACTTAGGATATGGTGCAAACTATGGATGGTTAATTGAAATGACGGGGGACCCATTTTCATCATTGCTCAAGAAAAAGCAGCAGTTTCAAGTTCACCACAACATTCAAGACAATTCTCAAGGCACTAAAACACTTAAGATCATTTGTAATTGCTTTATTTAACTTTTCATTCCCCCACAATGCAGCATTTCTGTAAAATATCACCCTGAACCATTCAGTGTTTACCAAGTTCTACAGCAAGACAAAATACAGTATTTTGCTTGGTTATGCTTGGTGTTTGTGATCAATAAAACTGTACTACAGCATCTGCTAACTGTGGACATATTCTTGCAAGGAAACACTTGCAAACTGTCCACATTTAATATCTCCTTTTCACAAATGCCTTAAAAAGTTTAACAGCAGTGTAGACTCACACATTCATACTACTAAATGAAATTAAGCATGACTATTAACAAGAAACAAATATAGTAAGTGCCAGCTTGAGTAAGGTAAAGTGAAGTGGAGCAAAAGCTGGGAAAGACATGAAATTACTGATTTTCTACTACCAAGGAGATTCCCATCCACGAGCAGCTCTGCAAATGACATCATTAATAATTCCACTTGAATTTGTCATCTGTAGGGACAACAAGAATAAGAATTTTTAAAACAGTTCAACAATGACACTTCTCAAGGAGGCAGCTCGAAGTGTCTTACTTTTCCTGTAATATGCTTTCATGACTCCACACTTCATTTTCAGCAGAGAACTTTGTAGACTCCCACTGTTACACATCATTTTGCAGTCAGCCACCTTCACCTATCCTTTTGCAAACCAAGGTAATTTTACAAGACATTTCCAGAGTAAACTAGCATTGCCTATGGCAGACCAATGGGTGACAAAAGACAAACAGGTAGAAAAACATTACAACCAGATAATTAAGCACTTTTAGACTGCCCATAAGGAAATACATAATGCTTAAAAATATAGTGGTATGGCAACAAGAATCAATCACATACATCTGAAAGTCATTAGTTGGCTTATGAAAAGGTGCCAAGCCAAACAAAAAAGTTGTAATTTAGTCACAAGGCCAAATTTAAGCCTAGCTGCAACTAGCAGGAACTGCCAACAATGGATCTAGGACTGTGTTTTCAGGGTCTCTAAGCCAAAGTAGCTCTGATGCATCTACAATTACACAAAACATGCAACAAAAATCTGTATCCTTGTCCATGGACTTCTCATCTGAACAAGAGCACTTTATCAAGGTTATTCAATCCTGTCCTGCTGTGTAAATGTTTAAAACCAAGGCCGCCTTCCCCATTTCTCAACCTCAGAGGAAAGTACTTCAGTATTATTCCCCCATCTCTAGAACACCTACTATGAGTTTTTCCAATCCTTATTTGCTGATTCACAAAATTAATGACAAAAATAAGCAGCCATTCTAATGTTACAAAGGAGCAGCAAGGCCTTAAAAAAAGAGGCTACTTAATAGAAAAGTATTTTTTTAATTCCAAAGGTAAAATAAACCAATTAAACTGACAACTTTATTTACATATATATGCTATGTCATGTAGTATATTAAGCAGTGACAGCAAAAAATAATATTCAGACCACTCCAGGCCATCAGCAATTTTACCATGTGCTCTTTTGTCCCAAGATGGCAAATGAGTATCTTCTACCTCACCAACACTATCCTTGAATTCAGTAACCTTTTCATGACAATTTAATCAATACTAACATATTTTCACATAAGCTTTCAGCTAAAACACCCATTTGTTCTGTAGAGGTGTTTCAGAACTATCACCACCAAAAATATGACAAGTTAGAGCTTAAAAACATTCTCTAAAGAGCTCTGTTAAATTTTAATGGCTGATTAAAAGGGGGAAAAATTACAGGACCATGTCTCAATTTCCACACTACTTTACTTTTTCCTACCTTATTAGCCTCAAAAAAAAATCTGCAAATGACAGACTAGCCAAAAAAACCCAGTTTCTTTTTGTTCCACTTTCAATGAAGCTCAGAACAAACTATTTGCTTATATCAGTTTCCAAGCAATCTGTCTAGGCATCCAAGTTTATCAACAAGAACCATTCAAGCCTCCTTGCTTTTAAACATACCCAAACTGAAAAGCCTGTTTTACTGGCCTATTAGGCTCTGTGATGGATTTCTTGACATTTCCCATAAATCATCTTTCTGGTTTTGTGATAAGACTTCAACCCTTCATTGCTTGCAATCTACAGCAGATGCCAAAAAAGCTGTGTTTTTAGTTCTTCTGAAAACTCACACACACAAATCTACTTTTTCTAGACCTCCAACAGCACATACAGCTTGTTTCTGAGCTCAAGTTTTCATCCTATTTTTTAAGCACAGATACTAACTTCACATTAATCTACAGAAGACCTTCCTACCACCAGCTCCACACTAAATATCTTCCAAGTTAGTATCCAAGACTGCTGTACTGTCATGCCATGGACAATATTCAACACGTACTGTCTGAAACTGTCAGCAATCTCTCCGTGCAAATCGGCTATTTGATTTTCATGTTTCTGGGAAATACCCTAATACCTAACAAAGCTCAGTAACACAGTACAAAATGTTCCATGAGAGCAAGATGTAGATTTAACAAAAGTATCACATGAATTTTCTGAGTACAAGATTGCTTTGCATAAAGCACATACAAACAGCATCTCACCCCAGACCTCTAATCCTCAGCTAGGGATGAACAGACCATATGAATCAGTGGGGAACATGACACTGTATTCACATCAGGGCTCTCTTTTTAAGGTACATGACACAGAGGAAACTTGTCACACACAGAGTAGTCTGTGGCACCTCCACAACTTAGAAGAAAAATTCTAAACTTCTTCTCCAAGGAGAAAGTACAAAAAGAATAGCAATGCTCCTGCAGCTCAAAACCAAACCACTCATTGAATACACTGTTATCTCAACGACCATATTCTTTTAATCCCCAAGTGCCATGTGGTATGAAGAGCTGTTGGAAATTTTATGGTATTAGAAAATAAGTATGAACTAACTTATGTTTACAACTGAGTGGTATCACAGGTCCAAAACACTCAATTTTGTCTTATTTCTATACAATCCCTCCAGCCTAAGACACTCAGCTTTCAAGGCACAGGAGAGTATTCAGCTCAACGAGGTACATCATAGTGCCACAATGGTGAGCTCAGTTACCAGAGCTAATGTTTCCTCAGAAGTCCGAGCTTGTGCGACACCAGAGGCTAGACCCAGGAGTGCATTTTGAGCAGCACAACCTCCTACAAAACATCTGTTCTGAACTATGAACCCTTCCTTGCCTCTCCAACAAGACTGGAGGCTTGGTGCACAGCCCAGTAGCACAGACCTGCCCTTGCCAGAGGAGGCACAAGCAGCTCTGGTAAGTCACTTGAAAAACAATTACTTCCTCATGTCACATTTCCACATCTCTCAACACATCCGCATTGCTCTGTCTACAATTCAGAAATCCAGCAGTGCTATCAGACTGCAAGTGAGATCAGATCTATCCCCCTGCAACTCCACAGCAACACTTCAGTGTTAACTGCCTGTTCTTCACATCCTCAGAAAAGAAACCCCAAAGGCATGTACCTCTGAAATCTCTCAGTAGCACTGCTTGTATTCCAGTATTTCAGTTTTTCCCCTGCCACTGTATTAGTGTGACCTTTTTATTGTTTCATTTTCCTGGGTCCATTCAGCATTTGGTGTAACAGCACAGACTAGAAATTGTTTCCTTTCCTGGGTATTTCCACCAGGTATTGCACAATAATTTTTTATTACTTACTGGATACCTAAATAATGTACAAAATACTGCACAGTCATATGTGGACTAACAATATCTATTATGTTGTTTTGGCTAACCTCCCATTTTTTTCTAGCAGTCCCTATGAAAGTAAGAAATAGTAAAACTCACGTTTCAGAGCCTTCCTGTGGGTGCTGGGAGATGAATACCTCCGAAGCAGTGTCCCAGGAGTGACACTATCAAACATGATACAAACGTCTGAAGTGCGTCTCAGCATTTAGGATTTTATTTGTAACGCTGGCAGAGGATCACTCCTACGACCAACTCGCCTTCTGCACTTTCCCAATTGCCAAGGCAAGGTGTCAGAGCTACATGAACCTGCACTGTACAGCAGTGCTGCACACAGGCTTAATCTCGTTACGTGATAAAAGTCTTGACACTGAACGTGCCACGTGCTGCACGCTCAACTGGCTGCTTTAGTCCTTTCCTGGTGTCAGCTGAGTGCACAGTGAGCTTTGTGAGCCCAGCAAGACAGCAAGAGGCAGGAATTCAGCACACAGGAATTCAGCACATACTAAACAGGAGAACAGCCAAATGCAAGAGACCTAAGAGTGTGCATGAGAAACCACCAAGCTCCCCAGCTTACGGCACCATCATCACAGCTGTCCCTGCTGCTTCCCAGAAGTGTCCCTCTCCCCTTATGCCTGGCAGAAGGCAGCATTTGAAGGGACCAACTACTCCCATACAAATATCCACTGACCACTGCAAAGGGCAGAGCCAACAACCCTTTCCCCAGTGTGGTAAATCCTACCAATAATAGCTGACCAATTCAGGAGCTGAATCACCATGGCAAGCGACCATAATTGTTTGTAACATCAGTGCTAAAACCCAGGAAATTCTTCAAAAGCAGTAAAGCTGTTAAGAAAGAAAGAAGTGAAGTCACCATCCCTGAAAGTGTTCAAGTAGTGACTGGATGTGGCACTTAGTGCTGTGGTTTAGTCAGCACGGTGGTGTTCAGTCAAAAGTTGGACTTGATGATCTTGGAGGTCTGTTCCAACCGAAGTAGCTCTACAATTCTATTAAATTAATTAATAGCTGACTCATTGCAGGACAGAATCATCACAGTGAAAATAATAAGGGTCCTACTATAAGCATGCTGATGTCAATTATATTTTTGTCCTGGCACATCCTACAGTACATGTAAAATATTCCCATGGTTCAGAACTAGACTTATTTTTGCCAATTGTCCATACAGGACAAACAGGCAGGACAAGAAAGGGTCTCCCTAACAATTAAGCCCAACTTATAAAACTCCATGGGAGCCAACAACACAGCAACTTTCAGATAGAAAAAACACCATCAAAACAGCTATTTTAATATTTCCCCTCACCCCCAATCCAGCAGTCCTGAGGCTTCCCAGGAACTCCTTACCTTGTTAGAATTTTTTCTTTCATTCCAGCACACTGATGGACAGGTTACACCAATTTACTCCTTATCACCCCAAAACAGTTCTGCTCTCTCCCTGATGTTTACACAACTAATATATTTATGTGTAGAGACTAAGGATGCTCTCTCATTTTCACAGAATGCACAAAGTCAGGTCCAATTTTCTCTGAAGAAAGAGGACTCAAGGTGGTTAAGTCTAGGCAGCAATCACACACATACCAGGTTACATGGAAAACTAAACAACTCAAAAGCACCAGGTTTCTCACACTTACAGACAGCTATTTATTGTGTTTCATAAGTTTTCATTACTCAAAAACACTACTTACAACACATGCCTTCTTAGAGCTTCTTCCTCCTTACTTAGTTGTGACCTCCAAGAGAAAAACCCAACCTAAGAAAGCTGCTGGCATCAAGACATAGATTTCTACTTATACAAACGTGTAATTCCCTAAAAAACATTTATTAAACATTTCTGGAGGATGAGGTTAACTGACTCCAGTTTGAGCCCTGCATTCTCCTAGGAGGAGAAGGGGTTTCACAATCATGCATCAAATGTTAATAAAGTTTTACACTGCAATTAATTTATTGACTTTTGAAGATTTTTTACTTGAGCTGTATTTAAAATAGCACCTTCAAAATTTCCCACTGTCATATAACAGAATTGTATTTGGTTTTTTTTAAATCAGTGAATAAATGTGTCTTACACATGAACAGAGCTAGCCCTCAATCTTGAAATCAGTTATTGATTGTTCTGACAGAGCTCTGCCCTGTGGCTAAAAGTGAAATTTTGGAATGAAAATGTCTTAGCAAACACCTCCCATGTTCCAAACTGTCTGACCAGTACATTTCCTACCCACTTCTAAAGTGTGCAAATTAGACATCTAAGTTGGGTCCACTTGGGTTCCAGCAATGCTATTAGGATCCCAAATTACCACAATCAGATTCTGACTCTCAAAGCCTATTTGCCAAGCTCCCATTTTAGGACACTTCCATTCAGCTCTGCAGAGCCTAAGCAGGCTTTGGACTTGGCAAACAAAGTAAGAATTCATAGTCATTTTGAAAGAACATAAATCACTATGGCCAAACTAAAAGCCATAAAGCCATTGCATTTTCTCTCTCCTTCTCCAGGCAGGCCCTTCAATATTTCTGCCTTGGTTTGCTTACTTCCTAGGAGAAATTAAAAAAAAAAATAAATAAAATAAAAAAATTTTAAAAAAAAAGGCCAAGAAAAAAGAAACATCTGTGGGAACAGCTGCATAAATATTGCAACTGCCAGAGAAAAGATTTCTTTCTAGCATCCAGGATTTCTGGTTTTGTGTTTTGCAAGAACACTTAGTAGTGGATAACCACAGTGACTATCCATGCATCTAACACACAATTTTGATCTCAATCACGAGTAAGAGCCAACAGCTCAACACAAGCCCACCACAGACATACAAACACACAGAGAAAACAACCAGAAACACAAACTCTTGAAGGAATTGTCTAGAGGCTCCACCATAAAAAAAGCTTATACAGCAAGTAGGCTCCTTGCTTCAAGTTCTGGACAATCAAAATTCCATGGTAGCTAGTTTATAATTATAAGCAAATGTACAGCACAGCTTCTCCCTTCATCATTATCTCACTTTTAACAACACCACTAAGACACCAAATTACTCAGAACACTTTCCAAGACAACGCTTTGAAATAAGGCAATGATGTCATTAAATAAATAAGACTTCCAGAAGTCTATCTTCATCTCCTAGATACAGGTCTGTGTTCACATACTTGTCTTTGAACTGCAGCCATCTGATATGCTCCAATAGGAAGGATTAAAGATGAGTTTTATCATGTTCTGTGCTATATATTGATAATTGCACAATTCCAACTTCTCAGTCCATGCCCAAGTAAGGCAAATATGATTAAAACTCCATTACAGTAATAATCAACTAAATTAAAGTAATTAGTTCTAAATACACACAGCAACAAGATCGTGAAAGCTACTGTACAATGCACAGTTTGTTTGCCATTTACTGAAACTTTTTTCCCCTCCAAAATACTGAAAGAATTACCAACCAACATGGCCATGGGGGAAGTCGCCTCATCCAGCTGATCCACAGAGCAGGATTTGAAGAATAAGAAACAAAGTTAATTGCCTGTAGCCTCCGCATCATTTTTCTTTCTCAAGAAACTCAAGAGGAGCCTTAAGCATACTTTAAGTCACCCTTGACTGTAGCACTCTCCCATTTGCTAAACAGTCATTTAGCATGCTGGGATTGCCGCAGCACAGCAGCACTTGAGCTTCTTCATCTTCCACCTCTACACTGTCAGCTGTCAAGCTGGGTATATAGAGAAAGCCTTATTTGACCAAGCTCCAGGAGGCTTCAGGGGGGTCTCTGCACCACTGAAATTCACGTGATAGATCCACTGTTACTCATTTTCTAAAAACCCATCCTGTAAGACCATGCATACACATTCCTACAGCACTGCCTGGAAACACAGTGGTGATGAATTTTTCTGCTTTTTATTTTTAAAGATCACAACTTGCTTTGCAACTGCAGCTCTTATCCTTCCTTGTATCCACACATTCCTAGCTGAAGAAGGCAACCCTTCATGATCTGCTGTGGTCATTCAGCTCCTTTCCATCAAGTCACAGAGTATTGGATTTCTTCCCCCCCATATAAGTAATACTAAAAGAAAAGAGGGTCAGAACTGAACAAATGGATGGCTACACCGGGACAGAAAGGGCCCATCCAGCCCAGCATCCCATCTCCAACTGTGACCGAAGTAAAATTTCAGAGAAACAGGATAACTAAGAAGCAAGAAGCAATACTTTTGGCTAGGAACTCCTTAAAACTGGGTTTTCCTTTTACTAAATTGCAAGTACTTACGCATCGTAATTACACCTTACTTACATCTCGTGCACAGTATTATCTCCTTTCATTTGTTTTGAGCCTGCCACCATCACTCCTGGGCACACAATGGGACTCCTCTACTGAAAAATAAGGGAAGAACAAGTACTCTCTGCTTACCCTTTCCCTGCCACTTGTTAGTGAAGTTTTCTCAGTCATCTCATCTCCAGGATGAAAAGTTCCCTCCTGCTGCACTGTTTTTTGCACAGAAGCTGTGCTGTCCTTGAACATTCTTTTCACCCTTTTTAAGACCTCTTCCAGCTTAAGCTGCCAATTACTAGAACCTTCCTCCCCTGATGTCACTTCTATCCTCCTTCACATTTTTCTTCTCACAGCACAGCATGTGGTAGCAGGGGGAGGTCAAAGAAACAGCTAGAAAGGCAGCTTATGGAAAATCAGGACGCTGTCACTGGAGGTGAGGTCAAGTCAACTGAATAGGGATTAACTGGAAGACTGCTTTCTCTGCCTACTGAAAGAACACTCTGCCTGAACCTGGGAGGCAGTAAGATCCCTCTAGATATCACTAACTGGGAGAACCAAACATGTTTTTCCTTTTGTTAGTGTGGTCTGGGCCAAAATGTGTTGGTTATTTCCTTATTTTGAGCTATTTCCCTGTTTTGCAAGGAGGCAAATTGCTGGGTTTTACTAACGCTTCATGATTGTTCAACTTGATAGGCCAAGAATACCAGTCCAGTAAGATTTTTAAGTTCTATTTTCTTTTCTAACAAATTGCTGTTCTAAAAGCAAAGGCAGGTGTGGGAAAACGACCACAGGAACCCACCAACTACTTCTAGGAAATAAGACGCATGAAAAATGTCTTTGCTAAAAAGCTACTAACCATAATTGCCATTACACAAAATCACACAGAACTAAATATAGGAAAATGAAAGGTATCTCATGACAGGAAACTATACACACGGCCAAGGAATTCACTATGTGTTGCTGAGGTTTGTCTCATTGAGCAGTGGAGCATGAAAGCCCCTCCAAACTAACAAATACAACAGTAAACAACAGAAGTTTGCTAAAGGTAAAAGCAGTGAGCTCGTGTGTTCCTTCAAGATCTCTGGCTTGATGGTGCATGAAATTTTCATTAGAAAAGCCCAATGAAACTAGAGCTGAGCCAAGCAGACAAAATTAATTCAAACATTTAACAGATAAGTCAAAGACCATGACCGTAAACAAGAAAAAGCACCACACTGCAGGTGGTTTCCAGTCTCCAAGCAACTATCTTATTTTGCAGTGTAACCAACGACTTGGAAGAAAAAAAAAACAAGAAGAAAAAAACAACATCATGACTGAAAAGTTGTGCAGGTGACAAATACCAAAGAAGCTGTTAATTACCAACAGGAAAGGCCACTGACAGCCAGCCGTCTGTCTGTCTGTGCACCCGTCTGTGTCTCCTTGTTCAGCAAGCGCTCAGGTTGGGAAGAACTGACAGTACCTGAGAGCATCATCTCTGAAAACCATTTTTTAAAATGTTGGAATAAAGAAAGGGAGAAGAAAATGAAGCAACTGTATTTTCCACTTTTAGAAAGAAAATGTAAAGAATAAAACAGTAACTCTAGAGAAAGTAGAAATTTGGACAGATAAGGCTATTAAACATACAAAGCGCTAAAAAGACAAACAAAGCGCTAAAAGCGTAAAACATACAAAGCTGGTAGTAAAAAACGAGCAGTAAAGCTGATGATAATTACACCAAATAAATATATTGCGGAATATTGAGAGTCTATCAAACGACTTCGTTGGCAAAACAGGATATTTTTCACAACTAAATGATCTAGCTTATAATGGAAGCTAATCAAGGCCCATTATTGTTTATTTTGGATCTGTAATCAATTAAATACAAAATCAATTTACAGCTTCACTCCAGTCCTTACCGTACCCACTTTGATCAGCCAGATGTAAATGGCAAAACGGTGAAGCAGAAAGAAAGAGTCAGGAAACATACAAGAAGCTGCAGAAGAGGAAGAAGTGTCTCAGCACGCAGCTCCTCACACCAAGATCAGACACCCACACATGCCACAGCTGGTTCACCCTGGGGGTACCCACTGAAAGCAAAGATGACAAAGCCATGAGGCTGGGGAGGCTTCAGCTGGTGGCTGTCCTGCTGAGGTTGGGACACCAGAAAGGCTGAAGTGAGCTGCTCCCTCACACCATCCAGCTGCTTCTGGGAGCTGCCCCGGCAAGGCAGCCTCTCCTGACTCCCACAGTCCCACTGCCACCAAAGGCTGTGTGCCCTCCCCACTGCTGTAAGGCTGGGATTTCAGCATCACTTGACTGCACCTCTGCAACTGAGGAGTCTCTTATCAGTCTCAACACAGGGCTTGTTGATGTCTGCTATGCTGCTGAAGCTGACGTTAATCCATCTTTGAGATACCTGGTAGTTTCATCTATTTTTGAGTGTTTTCAACTTTAAAAAGTGCAATCTAATCAAAATTTTTCAACATAATTGCAGGTAACAACTATAAAAAACAATTCTAACTTGAAATCCTTGCTTTAGCACAGTAATAGAAACTAATACACTAAATCCTACCACTCACACTTTCTGCAGTCTTACATGAAGGAAGAGAATCTAACCTGGAAATTTGCTCTCTGTTTCCTTTTTAAGTTTCTTTCTCTCCCAAGACTGGCATCGGAGTAGCAAATTTCATTAAAAGCTGTGTGTTTCCTCATATACCAACACTATCAGCCACTCACCTTACCTGGAGTCTTCAACATAACAGAAAGCCAAGTTCCAGACTTGGAACTGTACCAGATACTCTGCTGCCATGTTTTTCTTGGTTTAGAACACCAAGAGAACACAACTTTTACTTTTTCTCCATGGCTGAAAACTAACATACCTTCACCCTCATAACAGTGTACAACAAAAATGCCACCCCAACATGATGAAGTGTCACACTCCATTCCAGGAAATTATTTTAAAATAAAAATCATATCACGCATTCCCTCTGTCCAATATAGAGAAAGCCAGTTAATAGCTCCAGGAATGAAACATACTTCCAAAGGCCATCAGATCACAATAAACACAAAAACTCTATATAGAAGACAGTTAAAGTTAACAGATGTAAATCTCTTCGAGCTACCCACTGTGAATTTCAACTCCTCTTTTTTTCTTCCACCAAAAAAACCCCACCAAGATATTGAATCAAGCAGCAAGAGATGCTTGTGTGCTACAGCTGCACATGGAGCTCACAGGGGTCTTTGATTCTGGCTGCTTCTGAAGACATGACCTTATCAGGAGTTCAAACTATTACCTGGGCCATTTCTTAAAGGGATCTTAATTTCTGTCTTTCTAAACTCCATCTTCAGAAAAATGAACCTAGTTATAGAGCCACTAATACAAGTGATCTTCATGCACCAGTCTGCAAACACAGGAGAAGCACAACATACATCAAAGGAACAACCCATAGCCTCTCTCTCAATGAGCCCACTAGCTCATTGCCTTACCATGCAAAGAAATCATGCCTTCCACACAGAATCATGTTTTTAGGTGAATTTTCCATGTGGCTTTATATTTCCCAGTTCTTTGCTGTGTTGTTTGGGGGCGGGGGG